>CM076579.1:1374727243-1375217781 GCA_034641835.2 Pinus albicaulis
TGTCTATTACCCCTTACGTCAGTTTTGCGGATGGTGCTTCCCGCAGTACTCGGAACCTGTCTTCAACAGCTTGGGTGATTTATGATCCTGCTAGTGAGTTGATAGATCTTCAAGGTATCTGTCTAGGACGAACTACAAACAATGTCGCTTAGTATAGTGTTGTCATTGAAATATTAACCGAGGCGATTACCCTCGGCATTCATGCATTGGTTGTAAATCTAGACTCATAGCTTGTCGTTCTTCAACTTAATGGTCATTATTTAGTTATAAACCCTTCCATCTTAACGTTGTATTTATGTGTTTGTTTGCTAGAAAGACATTTTGATTACATTGCATATCAACATATTCCTAGGCAAAAGAATGCATTAACTGATACAGTGGCTAACATGTATTAGATAGACATTTGCGTAATTTGTAAAAATCACCATCACATGACAGTATCTGTAACAGGAAAATAGATGTATATATATATATCGAATGTTTGCATCAGTGTGCATCATAAGTTCAAAAAATATGTGTGTTTCAGTTACATCCTAAGACATCATGTCTCTCAAAAATATGCGGAAATAAAACATAGGTGTCTACTCGGCATGACGCTCATGATAGCATGTCACTGCCCGTACAAGCCACCTCAGCAAGCGGTGAACTCGGTTTAACGCCCCTGCAGTGTGTCTCTAGTATGCACGAGGAACATCATCGAATCATACATAGTCGAGGATCCCACGGGATATTCCCTCCAAATTGCGTATGATTTCCTCTTCCTTGCCTCCCTCACCATGAGGGGCAACATCAAAGTCGCAAGGGATATGCCTCGCTATTGGGGACATACCTGCAGGTTTTTCTGGGCCAACATTTGCATACATGGATTCAATGTCAGAACATGCATAACCAAAAAAAATCATAATACTCATGAAAATAAAAGATGAGTCTTATCAAGTACTTCATCCCAATCCTCTCCTTCTAGGAGTGGGATAGCTGCATCACTAGTGAAATCTGTGCCAGAGTAGGGCCAATCCTCCACGACGATCAGCTGTCGACGGAGCCACTCAAAGAAATCTGGTCTCCAGGACATCTGTTAACTACCCCCTGACCTTGGCATCAAAGCTGTCCAACGAGCCATCCGTGGTTCCTGAGTTGGTGGTGTTGGGACTATAACCTCCTGACAGTGAAAGATTGGTAGTCGGTCCAAGATGAACGATACCATAATGGACCCGTAACCGAACTGCTTCAGCTTGGTTTTCTAGCACTTTGTCAAATGACATTTCATGTTAATTTTCAGTGCCTCTGCCCAGTTGTAGAGGTTCAGTGTCAGACAATCTACAGCAAGGAGTAGTTGTGTCTTTGTCGCTCCATGCGGTGCTTGCGATCCTACAGCTCATGTGATGGTGTGCAGCACTAATTTTAGTGCCAAGTCTGGAATAATCTGGATATCCACTTTTCCACTTCCCAATCCTTTCATTGCCCCCGGACACACCCTGTCGATCACCATACTCATGTTCTTCACTGTGGGCCGGGTGCCGGTCAGGATTGGTACTGCCCCCCTTCGCGACAACTCTGTGATGAAATAAACGTCAGAAACTTCGATCTCAAGTTCTTGATCATGAATGATGAACTTTTCTTAATCAACGTCTCAGAAACTTATCAAGTATTGCAACAGCTCTGGTTTAGCTCTGAGGCATGGTGCCATGAAGAATTTATTGAGCCCACAATCTTTAAGACCTTGCATGCATCTTTCGTTTTCCATGGAAAGTTCGTCTTCTTCACTATGTTATCATTCTTTCCACTCGATCACCATTTTTCCGCTTCACACCTGCAAACACATTCATAAGAATTTCATTAGCCAAATTCAAAGCTTCTGATTATTGAAAATGGGCTCATTTTCTTGCTTTTTTAAGCAAAAGTGGTCGCCACGATTGGCTGTTTTTGAAACAGTCACGCCAATTGGCGCGACCCAATTCAAAAGTTTAAGCGATTGGCGCGAGTCCGTGCCCGATACTCGCACCAATCTTCGTGCCCTATTTTTGCAATTTCCACCATGGATTTCCAAATTTGGGGTTGCAGGTAATGAAATTATAATCAAAATGCAGGGAAGGATGTTAGCTCTTACCTGGAACTCACATATTAGAGATTGGTCTGTCGGATTGCCCGCTATCTGTTATAAAATTATATATTATGGAGCAATGAAACACATAAAATATGCGGAAAATACAAGCACACAAAACATATAAAACCAGGGAGACACAAATATACGTGGTTCACCCAGTTTGGGCTACGTTCACCCCGAACAGCCAGTCCTTCCTTTCTATTATCCAGCAAAATGAAGAGACAAAACCTACAACAGATCCACTGTAATATCCGCTGTTCTCTCTCACAGTCTCCCTCCCTATTTCCCGCTCATAGAATACACATATATTACACAGCCGCAATACAATACCCTCATACAAAGAGAGGGGTTTCCTTCTAGGGCAAAAAACCCTAAACTAAACATAACTTCTACCGTCAGATCATCCGCCTAATGAATGGCCCAGATTGACTAGAAATTAATATACTTTTACAAGGCAATTTTACATCTATTTTTAGCTTCGGGGGCGCTGCCCCCGAAACCCCCGCCTGGGGACGGCTGGTCCTTGGACCCCCTAGACGGGGGTCAGCAAGTCCCCCTCGCTGCAAAGGTCTACAGTTTTCCTGGGGTATACATCCAGCTAAAACAAGGATCTCTGAATCAGGATGAAAATATGGCGCCACACCCAACACTATCGCCGCCGCAAAATCACAATCTAAAAAGGGTAACTATTGCTCCACAAGAGGTAAAAGTGAAAAGTAATTAATTTTTACCATTTTTGGCATTTTATAACTTTTCAAAACCCTAATTAGGTTTTAAGACGTATTTTTCGATTATTTCATTATGTTATTTCGAGAAATGGGTTTTACATGCATCTCTTGTGCAGCGACTGGTTTTTGATGTAACAACGATGAAGTAACGAGTTGTATTTTATACTTTTTCGGACTCCGTAAAAACATGAAAAATTCACTGTTGGAGTTATCTTTCAGCTCTTTTATGACTCTCTAAAATTGAAAAGATTGTCGAGACTCTTGTCGTTTTGAACTCATTAAATGGTTGCGAAATGATATCTACCCAATATACGTTTACCCTTTTTCGGGCTGGGATAGATTATTTACGAAAAAGGAATACCTTAGCCTATCGCGACTAAGAGGTTCTCTCGGATATTGTTTTCTACCTTTTCGGACCTGAGATACTACTTACGAAAAGGGACCTGCTGGAATTTTCTTTTCTACTTCTTTTCAAACTCTCTAAACATGAAAAGATGTCGAGTTCTTCCTTTGTCAGACTCGTTAAACCCTAATGACATCGGAAATCGTCACCATGACGTTAACCAAGTTCCTCCTTCCTAGGGCTCATAAAATGTACTAGGATGGATTTTTCCAAAAGACAAACTTACATCACAAGCATATGTTATCCCCTTCAGGCTTGTTTTTCAAAAATAATTAGGGTACTCGCCAGAAATGGTGGGGGAAAATGGAACCAGTTCTTAGTCGTGTTGTTGAGGAGGTAAATCCCCTCTGCGGACAGAGGCGATCCCTACTAGCCCAGCAGGGGTCTAGCAACAATCAAACAATGTTACGACGCAAGTTCCTAGTTACGAATGAAAAGACTAAAGATGGAAGCCTACCTGGAATCCAATGCTATGATCTGAAGAAGAGAGCGTCCCCGATCCTCAGCCTCGGTAGATCACGATCTCCGCGGATGAACACCTGCACATGCAAGAAACAAACAGATACAAGCATAAAACTCGGCATACGTAGCTAAATATCAGTCAGAAAGGATATTACTCATATTAACATAATGGAAAACAGAGTGGAACCATAATCGTAATCATCTATTAAATAACAAACGAAGAGAGATTACAACCAAGTTCTGACGTCGTTGGTTCTCTGGAGCGGGTCTCCTCAGTTGCTCATGTTCTGCGAAAGCTCTCGCCAGAAAGGGAAAACTTTCTCCGGTAGTCTCTCGAAGGTCAGTCTCACTTGAGTCGGCCTTAAGGGGAAAAAGAGGGCTTTACGCACAAAGGCTCTTGGAGCGTGGAGATTCAAAGTAGGCACTTCAAGACTTCACTTTTTCAAATTCTCTTCATCAATGGATGAAGGCTATATTTATAGAGGAGAGGAGGAGGTTGGGATCCCCATAATAGTGGAAGGGTTAAGGCCTTATCCCTAGAGAGGTTCCTCATATGTAGGAAACAAGAGGCCAAAGGAGGAAGGTCGTGGTTATTCAAAGCCCAAAGGAGTCGCCAATTTGTTGAGGAGGTAAATCCCCTCTGCAGACAGAGGCGATCCCTACTAGCCCAGCAGGGGTCTAGCAACAATCAAACAATGTTACGACGCAAGTTCCTAGTTACGAATGAAAAGACTAAAGATGGAAGCCTACCTGGAATCCAATGCTATGATCTAAAGAAGAGAGCGTCCCCGTTCCTCAGCCTCGGCAGATCACGATCCCTCCACGATCTCCGCGGATGAACACCTGCACATGAAAGAAACAAACAGATACAAGCATAAAACCCGGCATACGTAACTAAATATCAGTCATAAAGGATATTACTCATATTAACATAATGGAAAACAGAGTGGAACCATAATCGTAATCATCTATTAAATAACAAACGAAGAGAGATTACAACCAAGTTCTCGATTGCCGTTGGGCTTCTTCTGAGCGGGGTTCTGTCACCACGTCTCGCAAAGCTCGTCAGAAATGGTAAACCTTCCGTAGTCTCTCGACAATAGTCTCCTCTTACTTGAGTCTACTTAAGGTCCAAAAGAGGTTTTACAACAATAAAAAGGCTCTTGGAATATGGAGATCTGTGTTTAGCACTTCAAGACTTTCACTTTTCCTACCCTTCATCAATGGATGAAGGCTATATTTATAGAGGAGAGGAGGAGGTTGGGATCCCTATAATAGTGGAAGGGAGGCCTTATCCTTTGAGAGGTTCCCCATATGGTGGAAACAAGAGGCCAAAGGAGGAAGGCCGTGGTTATTCAGGCGAAACCACTCATGATGACTCATCCACGAAGTTGTTGTAATCGAAACTTCGCCTCTTTTTTAAAAAACTTTCCAAAAGCAAAGTGGCGAGGGTTCTTAACTGGGACAGAGCGCCAATTGGCGCGGGCTCAGTGTTAATTTTCCCCTATTGGCGCGGGTACATAACGGGCTACCAACGCCAAGGCAAAAACAGGTGTTTTTAGGGGTCTGCTCAGGAAATAATCAACAGAAGGAATGTTGTCCTCATGGAAAGGGATGCAATGATGGTATTTGTAAGGCATGACACTACTTATTGGTCACAGAAACGACCCTCCAATGGGCGAGATGGGGATTGCAGGGACGGTGACAAATTACTGTGTAACAGATGCCCCCTAAAGCATGAGGCCCGAGAGAGAGAGAGGGGTGAAATGCTTTACGAGAACGTGTCCAACCAGAGCCCCGGGGCTGCCGAAACCCGCAGAAAATACAACCGATATCTCACATGATGTATATGCGGTATGGGCGCAGCCATCCGGTGCCAGAAAAGATGATGCCAAGCAATCCGGTATCTGTGGCATGGGCGCACCATCCATACATCCAAATGAGGATCGACAACAGACTCGTGTATGGTCGTTACCTATCCAATCGTTGAGGGTCATGTACATAATGATAATAATCCACACCGTGTACCGGGATTACAACGTACGCAACTGTGCCTTGCTTCATCTCGAATTTCAAACAGCAAGTTCAAGCATGCGAATATGTGAGCTGAAGTCGAACATGCGAGAACATCGCCTGATTACCAGCCAATGATGAAAGTCGTTAACAGACACGAGAGGTACCACCAATAATGACAATGGCCCTCAAGGTACTATAGGTACAATCTATGGCATGTGAATCAATAAGCTGGGGTCGAACACCCGTAGAATCACTCGATCGGAGGCCAGTGATGAAAACCTCACGCCGAATGCGAAGAACCTGCCATTGAGGGCACAAGGTGCTCCACAGACTATAAAGGAGTTCCTAGATCACTCTTCCCGGATAATGAGCTGAAGTCGACAGGAAGTGACCCTGATCGAAGGTGGGCCATAATGTTTCCCACATCATCGACACGAGACAAAGGAACATGATGTTTTTGTTGTGAATCAGGATCGTATGAGAATCAGAGGAAGGTTGATATGTGCAGAGGTCAACTTCTCTTGAACATATTGACGGCACGACAGTGAGTTTGGCAGTATTTGACATCAAAAGATCAGAGGTCATAGTGACGAGGCAAAGAGTAGATGAGAGGTCAAAAGGGATTACCCAAACCCATGGAGGCAAGTGAAAAAACGAGATGAGATGTCCCCAACCCGACACGAATGCAGACAAGTGCCATGTTCAAGAGCGACATACTGCCGACGACAACGACGATGGTTCCATTTTTCCCTCACCATTTCTGGCGAGTACCCCAATTATTTTTGATAACAAGCTTGAAGGGGATAGCATATGCTTGTGATATAAGTCCGCCCTTCGGGCGAATCCATCCTAGTGCATTTAACGAGTCCTAGGAAGGAGAAACTCGGAGAACGTCATTTCGACGGAATCCAATGTCATCAGGGTTTAACGAGTCCGACAAAGGAAGAACTCGGCGTCTTTTCATGTTTAGAGAGTTTGAAAAGACAGCGGAAAAGAAAACTCCACAGGTCCCTTTTCGTAAATAGTTCCCCAGATCCGAAAAGGTAGAAAACAATATCCGGGAAAACCTCCTAGTCGTAATAGGCTAGGGTATTCCTTTTTCGTAATCAATCCATCCCAGCCCGAAAAAGGGTTAAACTTATACTGGGTGAATGTCGATTCGTGTCCATTTTAACGAGATCGAAACGACAAGGGCCTCGGTAATCTTTTCATGTTTAGAGAGTCAGAAAAGAGCTGAAAGATGACTCCTCCTGGAGGAACGAGTGGTATAAAGGGTAGCAACTGGTTCCGGTAATGGTGGAACTTCTCAAAACATGATAAAAGTCAAGAGGCTGGCTAACAAGACCACTCATCGCAGCGGTTCCTCAGGAACGGGTAAAACAACCAAGTGAAGGCATATGATCGGCCAAGCAGATAGTGACGATGGAGTGAGAAAACCAAGGCTCATCTGGCAAAACGGGCTGATAAAAAGGAAATCACAAGGGGTAAAATGGGAATGGTTTCATTTTTACACAAGCTTGAAATCAGAAAACTCTGCTTGAAGTTGGTTTCATTTTTACACAAGCTTGAAACAAAGATAAACTATGCTTGAAACCGGTTTCATTTTTACACAAGCTTGAAACGGAAACAAACTATGCTTGAAAAAGTGAGCATGCCCCCCAGCATGGTGACTCAATTCGAGGTACATGCCCCCCAAGCTTCAGTCCATATGAAAAGCAGATGGAGTGAAGGTTCAAGTTACGAGATCTAAGAAAGACTCGACTGGAATTTTACGAGATCTGATCAAAGACTCGAATTGAACAGGAACGTGTTTCATTATTTTAACGAGGTTGACACATTAAAAGAACTATCCTCATGACACCTTGTTTCATGGTTTAAGGAGCTTGACACAAGACAAGGAACTCTGCTCCGCAGAGCTTGTTTCATTTTTTAAGGAGCTTGACACAAGAAAACGAACTGTGCTCCGACCGGCTTCTTTCATTTTTTAAGGAGCTTGACATAAGAAAATGAATTGTGCTCCGACCACCTTGTTTCATTTTTTAAGGAGCTTGACACAAGGAAAAGAACTGTGCTCCAACCACCTTGTTTCATTTTTTAAGGAGCTTGACACAAGGAAAAGAATTGTGCTCCGACCACCTTGTTTCATTTTTTAAGGAGCTTGACACAAGGAAAAGAACTGTGCTCCGACGACCTCATCATAATCAACAAGAATTCATCGCTTCCAAGAGTTCCACTCCCGATGGAAGGAAAACATCCTGGAAGTCAGGACCCAATGCCCCCAGCACTCTATGCACGACGGCACTATCACTGAGCACAGGCACGGGGTAGGCAGCCACATAGTTGATCTGCGGTGGGGCAGATACAACGGGTGGATAAAAACCAGGAAGGGATGATGGCGGGCCAGCTGCCACATCGGGACCAAAGAACGAAAGCTAATCAATGGTCACAATCTGTCCTTCATGCGGAAAACAAACCACACGAAAAAGGGAGGAGACAAGCGCTCCCATGGCATAGGTGTAATCACGCCCCAAGAGCAGATTGAAATCCAGGGGGCCTGGAACAACCATCACGTCCATATGGACGGTTTTACCTCCCAAAGTTACAGGTAACCTTGGAAGGATCCCTAACGGTTGACTCGTCCTTCTGTTAAACGCCAACAGATTCTGCGTAACAGGCGCAAGTGGTGGTGAACCAAAAGCTTGCCAGGTAGTGGAGGATAGAATACTAACAGAGGCACCTTCGTCTATAATGGTGCTGGGTACAACCAGACCAAGAACCTGTACTGTGATCTCGAAAGGCACATATGACGGAAGGCGGTATCCCGCAAATCGACTCCAATCAAAGGAAGCGACCAAACTACTTGGAGGGGCCACCATCGAACCGAGATGGTCTTCCCCTGGTGTTACGGTAGAAGAAGGAGCATCCTTCACGACCTCCATCTCGAAGGTGGGAAGGGTATCCTCCGAGATCTCCATCACAGGAGGAGGAGGAGCAACTTCTTGAGATACGGGGACAGGAGACTCTTTCTCCAAATCCGAAGAATCTGAAGAAACAAGAAGAACCTGAGGGGGATGAGATCCACTCTCAACGGAAAAGACCTGGTGCACCGTGGATGGGGCCAGCTCAACCGATCCCACGACCAATGGTTGATCGGGAATGGACTCCTGAATCTGAATTTCCGAGGGAGCAGGATCGACCAATGATGACTCTTGACCAATCGTAGGATCAGCTGGTGGAGGACTTAAAGAAAGCCGTTTATAACCATCCGGGAGGCATGGTGTAGAAACGGTTGAGTTGTCCAAAAATCGCTTGGCTTCGTCCAGATACGGACAAAGGTGAATGGCATGGTGCCCTTCACACAACTTACAGGGATTGGTAATCTTACCCTGCTTCTTAGGAGCCTTACCAACACCAGCTGAAGATGTGCCCCCAACCTGACTCCCGGAAGCCAAAAGCAACGGCGGGCGACCGTCGGACCATGCTTCGAGCACCTTGGGAATGCCAGGGCAGTCTCGAAGAAGATGGTCTCCCATGCACAACATGCAAGGGAACTTGACTTTCCGTGGAGGGTTGGAAGTTTTATCAAGAGGAGACTTCTTAGGTACAATAGCCGCAAAGTTAGCCTCTCCTTTATCGGACTTCTTCTTCTTTGTCTTCTTCTTCTTCTTCTTAGCCACCTGGTTACTTGAATCCAGACTTTCACCAGGCGAAGTAGAAGAGGAGGACGCAGAAACAGGCGAAGAAGGGGAGAGGTCCACTTTGGAATCAACATGATGTTGTTCCGGTGGAGGAACTGACTGAACAGTAGCGGAGTTATTTGGGACAACAGAGGTTGAAAACAACCAAACAGGCAACCCAACAGTTAACCCAGGAAGGGACAACGTCGCCATGTAAGGAGCACCAACATTCCCAAAAGGAGGAAAATGACCAGGATTCCCTTCAGAGGGGATTCCTTGGTTGGCGAACTCTGAAAAAGTTGCCATCAAAACGCAAAACCACACACGGGCCGAAAACGAGTTAAGGGCACACGATCAAACGGTCAACAAGCAATATCTAAACGGGTGTGTAATCGTGGGCGATTAATTTTACCACATTGGAAAGTAAGAAATTCTATCGTTTCATATTTTAAGAGTCAAGAAACAATAGAAAGATGACTCTATCTCTTTCAGATTTGATACAAGCGTGAAAGGACAAGCGCTCGACGGTCTTTTCAAGTTTAAGGAGTCAGAAAAGACCAAATGACTGCTCAGGAAATACTAGGCACAAAGGGTGTACCAAATATCCGTGAACTGCAATATACACCTTGGTTTCAATAATGAAACAGAAATCGACCAAGGACTTTCCGTACGTGCAGGTAGTCTCCCCGAATGCTGTGTTCGGTGTATCACGGGTATAGGGCGGCAGACTCGGCTTCCTGTGGATAAAGGATTGAAAACCTAGAGGGTTCTCCCTTTATATACGCGACAGTACGGGGAGCACAAGTCCGTACTAGCGCTGTCTAAAGCCAAAAAGGCGAGCGACAGCTGCTAGGTTTAACGACGTCGGAACACGTCTTTAGCCTAGACCTTCTAAAAATGTTTCGTTAAGTTCCAATGCTGCCTTAGGTTAATTGAATAAATTTTACAGTGGATCTTCAATTAAGTTTCAATTTTCAGGCCCTATCGTATGTAGTGTCTTAAAAGACTCTTAAATGCAAAGCTACATGCCACAGTCCAACATTTCGTTCGATGAAAACTAATTAGAGAAGAGTTGAGAGCTTTTACACAAACGAAATGAACGGAAGACAAACAATGAGACCTCTAATGCAACTAATGAAATTGAAAACTTTTCATCCAAATCACTAATCACTAGCAAAATTGAAAAGATCACAATTTGCACTAATTAACAAAAGCAAAAGAGTATTTTTTTTTTTTTTGATTTTCAATGTTTAATAGCTAATATGCACCAAACAAACTTGAAAACAAACGGAACAACTTGAGAAACGATATTCGAGAGAGCAAAACAAACAAATTTCACTCAATAACACAAACAATCAGATCCCAAATCGACCAAAGTCTCTCAAAACAAGGAAAAGACTCAAAAGCTTCCAATGGACCGTGTGATCTAGGTCCAAGGCAAGACTAAACAAATTTCGGATGAAGGAATGAACAATCACCCAAAAAATCGCAACAAAACAATGAACAACTACTTAGAGGATGCAGAGAATCAATCAGACAGTCGACAGGACAATCAAAACACCAAAACTCCCAAGGAGGGCTCGATACACTAAGCCACTAGATGCCCTAGGGCTTAAAACGTGAAATCGATAGATAAAAGCAAACAACCAAAGGACAGAGGTGAATTCCCAGTCAAACAGGACTCCAACACACTCGGGCAGTCGGAAAATCAAGAAGAAAAACACTGATCAAACCCAGAGATCTCAAAAAGGAGGAAACTCAAAAACCTTATAGGAGTGGCGCGACTGTAAGAATGAAACTGGCGCCAGAAAGCAATTGGCGCGGGCTAAAAAAAAGCAACATGCGCCAATTGGCGCGACTGTCGGGTGAAAAACCGTGCCAGTCGAGTTTCTCAGCCAAAATTTAAAAAAAGCTACTCCAGAGACAAATCGATGTAAACTAAGCAAACCAAGAAGTCAAAAACAGCAAAAAGAACCCAACCCAGAAGGCTCATCAAGCAAGGAAAAACATAAAATAATCAAAGCGAGACAACACAGACGAGACAGTGAAATCTGGACGATCCCCAGCGGAGTCGCCAATTTTTTGAGGAGGTAAATCCCCTCTGCGGACAGAGGCGATCCCTACTAGCCCAGCAGGGGTCTAGCAACAATCAAACAATGTTACGACGCAAGTTCCTAGTTACGAATGAAAAGACTAAAGATGGAAGCCTACCTGGAATCCAATGCTATGATCTAAAGAAGAGAGCGTCCCCGTTCCTCAGCCTCGGCAGATCACGATCCCTCCACGCTCTCCGCGGATGAACACCTGCACATGCAAGAAACAAACAGATACAAGCATAAAACCCGGCATATGTAACTAAATATCAGTCATAAAGGATATTACTCATATTAACATAATGGAAAACAGAGTGGAACCATAATCGTAATCATCTATTAAATAACAAACGAAGAGAGATTACAACCAAGTTCTGACGTCGCGGTCTCCTTCGGATGGGTTCTGCTCACGTTCGGTGAAAGCTCATAGTGAAAAGTCTAGGGTTCGACAATAGTCTCCTTACTTGAGTCGGCCTTAAGGGAAAAAGAGGGCTCTTTACAACACAAAGGCTCTTGGGAATATGGAGATTCAAAGCTTAGGCACTTCAAGACTTTCAGCCCTTCAGCCCCTTCATCAATGGATGAAGGCTATGTTTATAGAGGAGAGGAGGAGGTTGGGATCCCTATAATAGTGGAAGGGAGGCCTTATCCTTTGAGAGGTTCCCCATATGGTGGAAATAAGAGGCCAAAGGAGGAAGGTCGTGGTTATTCAGGCGAAACCACTCATGATGACTCATCCACGAAGTTGTTGTAATCGAAACTTCACCTCTTTTTTAAAAAACTTTCCAAAAGCAGAGTGGCGCGGGTTCTTAACTGGGACAGAGTGCCAATTGGCGCGGGCTCAGTGTTAATTTTCCCCTATTGGCGCGGGTACATAACGGGCTACCAGCGCCAAGGCAAAAACAGGTGTTTTAAGGGGTCTGCTCAGGAAATAATCAACAGAAGGAATGTTGTCCTCATGGAAAGGGATGCAATGATGGTATTTGCAAGGCATGACACTGCTTATTGGTCACAGAAACGACCCTCCAATGGGTGAGATGGGGATTGCAGGGACGGTGACAAATTACTGTGTAACACGTGTCAACAGTATGTCGCTCCTGAACATGACACTCATTTGCATTCATGTCGAGTTGGGGACATCTCATTTCATCATTTTTTTCCTCCATGGGTTTGGGTAATCTATTTTTGACCCCTCAACTACTCTTTGCAACATCATCATGACCTCATATCCCTTGATGTTAAATACTGCCAAATCTAGAGTCGTGTTGCTGATATGTTCAAGAGAAGTTTTCCTTTGCAGTTTTCAACTTGCCTTTGATCCTTTGTTTGGTCCTGATTCACTATCATAATGTCCCTCTATCTCGTGTCGATGATGTGGGAAACATTACGGCCCTTCTTCGACCATGTCACTTCCTGTCGACTTCAGCTCATTATCCAAGAAGCTGACCTAGAGACTCCTTTTCGGTACCTTGGAGCTTGCATGCCTCAATGGAAATTTCTTCGCATTCGACGACAAGTCCACATCATTGGCCTTCAATCGAGTAATTATGTGGGTGTTCAATGCTAGATCACTGTTCACATTCCGTGGATTGTAACTGTTGTACCTTGATATCCATTGTCATTATTGGTGGTTTCTCTCGTGCTTGTTAACAACTTTCATCATTAGCTAGTAATCAGGTGACTTTCTTGCATGTTCAAATTCATCTCACATATTCGCATGCTTGAATTTGTACTTGTTCGGATTGAGATGGAGCCTAAGACCCTAGGTTTTGTCTGATAAGATCTAGGCTACGGGATATTGTGCTTTATCATGACTTATTGCATGACTCTCTTGATTGGATGGTTGCGACCATACCTGAGTCTATTTGTTGATCCTTACTACTGGATGGTTGCGTCCATACCTCGGATCTCAGTTTTTTATACACTCTATTATGGATGGTTGTGCCCATGCCACATGTTCATGTATCAAATGTATCAGTTGTATTTTTACTTACACGTCTTCCGAAAACGGTGTTTGGTTCAAACGCATTCTCGTAGAGCATTTCACCCCTCCCTCTCTCTCGGACCTCATGCTTTAGGGGGCATTTGTTACACAAAATTTTGTCACCGTCCCTATAATCCCCATCCTGCATATTGGAGGACCATTTCTGTGACTAATAAGAAGTGTCATGCCTTGCAAAGACCATCAGTGCATCCCTTGCCATGAGGACAACATTCCTTCTGTTCACAATTCCTTGAGAAAACCATCAGAAACACATGTTTTTGGGTTGGCGCTGGTAGACCGTTATGCCCTCGCACCAATGAGGAAGATTAACACTGGGCCCCGTGCCCATTGGCGCTCTATCCTAGTGAGCTACTCGTGTCAAGCTTTTTTTGGAATTTTTTTTAAAAATAGAGGCGAATTTTCTATGCTAACAACTTCATGGGCGAGTCAGCCTGGGTGGTTCCACTGAATAACCATGACCACCCTCCTTTGGCCTCTTGTTTCCACCTTTAGGGGAAACCTCCCAAAGGATAAGGCCTCCCTTCCACCATTGTAGGGATCCCAACTATTAACACTGGAAAATTGTACAACAGAAGACGACATCAATTAATGTCGAGCCCAAGGATTTACATGAGAGGAATACATTATGGAATCAAGAAGTATTTAAAATCTCTAAGGTTTTGAGAAAATCAAATTTTAACTAGTCATAAATGCTCAAATGCGCTCTTTTTCCTTCGAGAAGAGTGCCTTTTTGCCCGATAAACGCGCATTCCTGGAAATGGAAAAAAGTCACTTTCCGGGACCACAACAAGCAAAGGACAGTTACTCCTTATGTGAAAGCCACCTAAGGACAGCCACCAGCGCCTCCTTGGACATTATGTGAGCACACAATGGAATCACACCTCTCCCTTGGGTCACCATCCATCATGTACCAAGGGAGGGAAGGAGGATTTGAAGCTCACCTATATAAACCCACCAACAGATAAACAAATGGTGATCACAAGGTTATGCTGGCCAAAGTTTCCTAAGCAACACTAGCATTGTGTATGACCCAGAGCTGGAGCTAAAGAGGACTCGATAGTTGGCCGCCCAACATCTTAGTCCACCATAGCAGAGAGAGAGAGTTAGACTGCATCAGAGGCAGAACTTGGAAGGCAAACATCCTTGCATCGGGACCTAGAGCCATTGCCTAGGGGCCCTTTGGAAAGTGGGTAAGATTTCCTTTTATTCTGAACATTTAATAAGAAGAGGCCACCGAGTCGTCGTTTGCATTATTACTGTTTGGAACTCTCTATATAGCTTCTTTTGTTTTTTTAGTTTTTCTAACTAGAGCATACTTCAGCATATTATTTCCATTTAGTTTTATGCTTTTGAGCTCCCCCCCACATTCTGCCTCTTACCAATAGTTTAGAGAGTAGACCACACTCTCTAAGCTCATGTGATTTCGTACACCCGTGTGTCGAGTCCACTACAACAAGATTGGCGACTCCACTGACATGTTTCAAGTTTATGTGGTTGTGCCATCTTTTGCAGGAGACCCTTTGTCTATGCTGGAGTGGAGCTGACAGTCCTCTGACCCATCTTGCAGTCCCTAGACTCACTGAGGTGACAAACTAAAGAACGCAGCTCCTAATCTTTTTATTTGTAGGATTTTTGTGCACATTTTTTCCGCACAGAGGCGCATTGCGCGCGTTCAGGAGTGACCTGTGCGCAGGAAGGCGCACCTGTCAAGGGCTTTCACGCGCAAATTGCAGAGAGATTTTTTTTCTCCCTATTTTCTGCATTTTTTTTTTGCTTGTAAGTGTGTTGGGCAGCCCCTAATGTATCTTCCAACACCTGTGTTGATACCCCACAGCTTTTGAGAACTCATTTTTTGCTACTTTCGGTAGGCATTTAGTTAGTTTTCATTTAAGTTGGTTTTTGCAAAAAGTGTTCACATAGTTTAAGTAGGGGGCGAATTAACCATTGCTTTCTGAACAACTTACGTTTTTTGCACATTTTGGTATGCACACTTAGCTTAACTAGTCCAAGTAAGCCGCTCAAAGCCACATATGCATAAGCTAGTGTAGAAATTGTTTAGTGTAAATTCAATTTTTGCATTTAGAAAATTGCGGGTCTAGGATTGAACCGCCAATTAGAGCAAGTAATCTCTGCTGACTTTGCATCATTTGGTGACCCTAGACAAGCATATGAACGCTCTACATTCGTGATTCGCCATCTCCCTTTAGTCACTTAGGTAGACTAACTAGGAGGATTTGCAAGCGGCCCATTATCCGCAAATGCTTTCTATTAGAGTAAGGAACAACGTCACATAGTTTAACTAGGGGACTTTTGTAAAGGATCATTGATATCAATATGTTCAAATTATTAGATTTTTCACCATACGCTCACACACATTCACCCACTAATAAAAGAAAGCCACCTAAAAATAACTTAAACCAACTCACTAAATTCTCCCCACAGGGGCCACAAGAGAATTTATAGATTAAGTTAGGATCAAGGGGATAGACATCAAATAAGCTGCCTTGATCACACTTCACTTTGAAACATAAAATTTGTGTTTTTAGGGAGCTTTAAAATCCACCTATCAGCCCACGGAAAAGAAAACCCGTGCACGGCAGAGAACCGATTCAGAGGGGGTTAGGCCTAGGCGCAGTGCGTGTGGTATCAGTTGGGGCTACCTGACCCAGCTGATACTCGGTACTGTTAGATGATTACCAAGAAGCCCAAGACTCGAACACTTACATGGGACGGTGGTTCTTAGTGGCCAAAACTAGGGCATCCTTTACCCTATAGGTGACGGTGCAGGCAAGCACCAGACCCTCTACCCTTACCTTGGTTGATTCTCTTCGACTGACTAGGGGCATCGCCAGCTCTTACGAGAAATTGTGCCAACACTCACAAGAAATCCTCTCAAGGCCTAGTTACTTTTGAGTGTGTGAGGACGTATGAATTCTTCTAGATTTTGAGTATCATGCGCAAACAAATGAAACTTTTTTGCTTGATTGATCACATAGATTAAGTTAAAGGAAAATTCATTTCATTTTCGCTTTGTTTTATGTATGTGGCCATAAATTTGTCGTGATCACAGACTCGATCCCCTCAAAGGTGTTTTCCAAAACCTAACCTAGTCGACACTCAAATGGTTCCAATGGAACCTCGTCGATCCAGGCATATTTTGGACCTCCCCCCATTACCGGGAGGGGTTCCAGGTCTTTCGCCGTTTAGGCGTCAAAGACGAAACATTGCCATAGTGGTTGGTTCCTCCTTTCTTGGAGAAACCTTAGTTGGGAACCCTAGTCGGTCTCCCAACACCACACCGTACACCACTTCCCCCTCGTCCCCCGGGGGGCATAGGAGTGCATTCCATACGGGAAGCCAACTGAATTCACAACAGGGTACGTCATAGACTAACCCTCGTTCTAACCAAAACTTCGTGTCTTCACACATTTCCATGGCGTCAACCTCCCAGTCACTCTTCTTAGCGGCGTTAAATCTACCGGATTTGACCAAGCTCACCAATGACCCCATCGCACACGACCCCAATTGGCCTCCCATGCCCACGAAGCTCCCTTCAGACATACCAAAGTTTGAAGGCAAGCAAGCAGAAGACCCAGGAAATCATATAATTACCTTTCACCCGTGGTGCTCATCGAATTGCATCATTGACGATACTATTCGGTTGAGGCTATTTCAACGCACTCTTACAGGAGTGGTCGCGAAATGGTACGTAGAGAAACCTCCTGCTTCACGTAGAACCTTTAGCGCCCTCGCTACCATGTTCCTCACATACTTTCAGTTACCCATGCACCATGATTCAGGAATGGAGCTACTGACTCATTTCAGACAATCCCCCTCTACCCATATTTTAGAACATCTCCATGAGTGGAGACGGCGTCGCAGTTTATGCAAAACACAACTCGACGACCGAGTCCTTTTAGATTTATTCTTGAAAACTCTGACGGTGGAGATTTCAAAGGATGTGGCGCAACGAAACCCCACATCCGAAGAGGACGCAATCAGTAAAGCCCAACAGCTTGAACTGATTTACACGCAATCAGGATACATATACAATATCCTGCCCAACGCCCCGTGCCTGCAATTTTATCAAGAAATGACAGGTGCGTCTAACTCTGTGGACGGACTTATTGGGTCAATGACCAAAGGGTACCTAGGCAGTAGTAGTCAGAATCCCGGTCACACACATGGGTCTACCCAGAACATTTCTCAACCGGGATTTCAAATTCATCATATGCAGCAGCAAGATTTGACTAATAGGGCGCCAGCGTATCACCAAGGAGGACCTTATCCTCCGGCTGAGGGGACCCAGTACGCAGGAAGAAAAACTGACGGAACAACTCCCCCCCAACAGCCAGGTGCAAACATGGGACAGCAATATGCTCAGCCCCAAGCACATAACCCACCTACGCAAAACAATGCACAGGTGAACTTTGTGCAGCCGTCCCAAAACCAACCACACTAGTATGATCAGGAGAATTATTCTCCCAACGTGGTTAAGGGAAAGGTAAAAAACAAGCTTAAAGGGAAGCCTGGACAGGGGGGCAACAACCAATAGTGCCCACTGCGATCCCAAGCTGGAGGATACTCCAACCGGAATCAGAACCAGGAGCCAAGCAATGCCCAAAAGCAAGGCAAAAGGCCACCTCTACGAACAAACCATTCTTGTTCAATATGTGGTGAGTACGAACACTATACTCACCACTGTCCCGAACTCCCTGAGCTTAAAAAACTTCAGAGTAACCGAGGATAAGGAGGATCTTCCCAGACAACTGCGGTTATGTAAGAACCCTTCCCCCATCAAGGAATGGTCAACACTCAGCAGCAAAACCCCAACGATTCTGAGAAAAACAACCATGAAATTTACATGGCTAGGGAAGAAATGTTTTTCCAAACTCGGAATCGCAGCTACGACACGCCACCAGACACCAATACGTCAGGGGCTAGTACGAACGCGCCGAATACACCTTTAACAATTCCAAATATTCCTTTGGAACCGTTGCCAAAAATGGTAAAAGGGCCTAATAGGCGAGCAGGTAGCTACTCCAAAGCAGCCCACAATTACAGCATCGTAGATGATTTAGCTCAATCACCTACTGCTATGTCCGCATTGGAAGTACTGCAATCGTGCCCAAAGCAACGGAAAGCCCTACTTTCCGCATTAGGCATCGTCGACCATGCCGACACGCGTATGATGGCTTTTGACTTAGACAAAGCCACCCCTAGGCTTCCCTCCATGGTCGCCTTCAAGATACCAATATCGGTACAGAATATCACTATTCACCGATGTGTCATTGACGAGGGTGCATCCACATGCATCATGTCAAAGAATGTATGGCAGAAGTTAGGAGCCCCTGAACTCAAACCTTCCATCATCACACTCAGAGCATACGACGGTCATCCCTCGACCCCTGTCGGTCCCTTCCAAAATGTATCGATCTACTTAGCCGACAAGACGATCCACATAGACATCGAAGTCTTGGACGCTCAATTGGATTACAATATACTCCTTGGGTGGAGTTACATGTACACCATGTCTGCCATTGCATCCTCCGTTTTCCGCATCGTGATGTTCCCCCACAATGATCGAATCATCACATTAAACCAGCTGACGCACATTGAAAATCATCCCTTGACCAACACAAATATGGTTCTACCCTATGTAGATACAGCCATAGATGGTATTTTAAGGTATCAAGAATATGGCCCTGGCCAATTCAAGTCGTCGTTCATCCTAGGGTCATTCCTAGGAGATCCTCCTATTATCCTTAAAGTATCACCCAATGCCACAGGGGCCTCGATATGCATGATGTCCACATCAAGCACCGAGGTTAGTCAGGTCACAGACTCAAGCAGTAATGACACCGAGGCATCATCTACTGCAGCCTCCCTAGTCTATGCCGCCTCCCAACCTCCTTTCCTCTACCCACCTCCTGGCTTCACCTCCTAGCAGGTCTTGGCAACACTGGTATTACCCAATATATCATTGGCATTCCCAGTGTGGTATCTCGTCCCTCCTCTAGGAATGCCAGCTACCAACGTTACTGCGTTTGGGTTAAAGCCCCCCGGTACCGAGGAGCCCCAACCTACCCAAGCAGTAGTAGAAATCGCCCCCGCAAGGGAAATTCCCACTACGAAACCGGCGACCACGACAAAGAAAATCGCCAAGAAAGGAAAGAAAGTGGTGACCCCCACCATGCAAAGGGAGTCATCAGCCTGCGCTATATGTCATGTCACAGGACACCCTACCCACATATGCCCGGAGTTGGATGAATTAAAACCACTTGGCTGCAAGGCAGGCACCTCGACACGGCGTTCCCATGAAAAGGAACTTGCCACCAAAAGTACAGGAAAACCGTTGCATACCAATCACGCATGCGCCCTCTGTGACACCTATTGGCATTATACCCACAATTGTCCAGAAATACCATGGTATAGGGACACCTTACACGTAATCGAGCGATCTTATCAAGAGGATCCCTCCACCCAGTCTATCAATAACGAGCTGCGTACCATCCTGTACTTACAAGAGGAGCACCGATACATAGATCACCCCCCAGTAATGCCCATTATACATTGCATTCTATGCGACGAACGTGGCCACTACCTCGAAGAGTGTGCCGCGTTGGAACTCATTCACAGATGGTATCCAATCGAAATGGTTTACTACGTAGGGCTATGGGAAACACAATTCACATGCTCGTTATGCACTGACAATCACCTATTGGAGGATTGTCACTACATACCTCGCTTCCGGCTAGCCTTGCTAGTCTCCGCTCAACCATAGTTCGTCTTTCTCGAGAAGACGATATGGATGTCGAATCCATCGGCAGCTCCATGACCCAAGCAGAGGAGATGAGAGGGTCTATCATGTTCTCGTCAGCCGAAGAACGGCCTAGCGGGGAACCCATAGTTACCCCTACAGGCACTTCACCAAACCCACCCGCATGCACGTTATGCAAGCAAACAGACCATATAGTAGTCCACTTCCCTGACTTAGCAACATTGCGACGTTGGTACCCCGCCCAGCCTCAGACCAAGCACGATGAGACCCCCATATCACGGATATTTTGCCTGATATGTCAAGGTAATCATTATGACCGACATTGTACTTATGTCTCACGGATCCGACCCACTATTGACGTGATTAATGCCGTTGAAAAGAGGACGACTGATCTCCAAGAATGGCATAAAAGATATATCGCCAACTCAATGTCCCCACCACCGCAGTGGTGTGTCAAGCCTGATAAGACCAGACACCAACCACGTATACCCCAGGCCAAGCCTAGGATAAAATGCGGCCTATGTGATCTAAACGATCACCGAGTCAACCAATGCAGAGAACTCAAACCCCTTGCAAACAGTCTCCGCATAATCTCGCCTCTTCCTCAAAAAATTCTCTCTAATCAAGAGAAGATCACACACACTTATTGTCGAATTTGCTCACACTTTCATCATAATTTTAAGTGTACACATATCCCCAAGCTGAGAGCAGCTAGAGCGGCATTAATTCAACCACCCACCAAAAAGGGAGGAAAGTCTCAACCTACGACGCAAAAGTGGAAGCAGAAGACTACCTGGTCCACAACCGACCCTTTCCAAGCGTCCACATCAGAAACATCGAGTAGTGTATAATCTCACACTATATATTCTGTCAGCACTGTGATACCATGCACCATTTGCACTGGTCATGATCACGCGCCAGAGGCATGCCCACTGCTAAAAGCATTCAGGCACCTCTGTGATAAAAACAACTTCCACCTACCGAAAATTGACTATTCTAGCGGGAAAGCCAACCTTAGGCTCACACAGGACTCTGTTACTAAGATCCTTCCCCCGCCGCATGCCAGCAACACAATTCACCACATATGACTTGTATCATCGCACGCCCAAGACAGGATTTCAACCACCTCCTCGTCACAGGAATTCCACTTTATTCATGCCGCGAAAGACCAAGGTACCTTACGCTTTTGCATATATTTCCGAAAGATCCCAAAATTTCATACCGCCATCGAACTCCTTGATGACACCTAGCCTCTAGAACAACGCCTAGTACAACTAGAGATAGTTGGCGAAAAAAGGAGACAATCGTTGCAACACAACGAGGCCCATAAAAAAAGGGTAAAAGCATCATTCGACTGCCACATCACCCCTCGCTCATTTACCGAGGGAGAGTTAGTCCTTCGCTGTGATGTCGCAAAAGAAGCCTTAGGGCCAGGAATGTTCGAAACTTTGTGGAAAGGGACCTATATCATCAAACATTGTCTCTTGCAGGGGGCATACATCTTGAAGGAACCAGACGGGACCTACCTCACTAACCCCGTCAACAGCCTTTACCTCAATAAATTCTACCCATAAGGGCGTCAGTAGCCCTTATCCCCTAGAGTTAGAGTACACAAAAATTGCAATACCAAAATATTTTTGACCCAAAGACCTAAAGCGCGCTCAAAGTACCAACATGGATCACCAACTTGAACCCTATTTCGGATTTGCTGGTGGAGCATCGCAATGGTCTCAAAACTTAGCTGCAGCCGCCTGGGTCATCTACCACCCTGACCGATCACCACTGTGTTCAAATGACGTGTGCATTGAATCAACAACCAACAATCAGGCAGAGTATGACGTCGTTATTGGACTTATGTGTGAGGCCCTCCATCAGGGCATCCGCCATATACATGTCTACCTAGATTCCCAGTTAGTGGTATCACAGTTAAACCAAACATTTGAAACCAGAGACGCAAACCTATTTAGAAAATATTTGTGTGCCAAAAGATTAAGCAGACAGTTTGATTACATTACATTCTCACATGTATAAAGGAATCAAAAGCAAGCAGTTGATCGCATAGCTAACAATATCCTAGACTGGAATGCATCGCGAATAAACCACCATACATAAAAAACCAAAAACATAGATATCCATCAGCAGAACACAAAATGCATAAACTGAAATAGATAGCACAACATGTAGAGCCGCAAAAAGATCTCTCATATATATATATCAAATATGTGTATTTGAGCACAAAAATAGTATCACTGGCCCATTGGCTAGCCCAAAAATACAACGGTCGTCAAAAATAAGGGAAGCATCCTCATAACGGGTTATTTCCCTGTGTACAAATCTACTCTAGGGGGGTGCCCCCTCAAGAGGAGCACCTGGGCCCATCACTGCTCCTAGTGCCACCACCGGAGCTGCTGTCGCCACTGCGATAGCTACCCGTCGGAGTGTGGGCAGGTAATCCCTCTCGCGGGCCATCACTGTCTCTAGCTAAGCCTCCTCGAGGTCATCCATAAAACCTCGGGCAGGCATCCCATGGGTCAAACGGTCCACTCGACCCCGGAAGTCCTTTAGAGCCTCCACCTGAGTCGTAAGTACTGCGATGCGCTCCTTAGCCGCATCTGCACGAGCTCGCTCTGCCACTACCTCCGCTACAGCCGAGCTGTTGCCCTCACCAGAAGGTCGAGCACCATCCCTGCTAAGTCCACCGGAACCCCCACCCGGTCCACCTACGGCACCTCCTCCCCAACCACCCGGCGGTCGTGGTAGAGGGTCGTGACCCACTAGTCAGGCCACTGGACGTCCCACCTTGCCAACATCTACACAAGTAACCAAAATAATTTCAGTGTCAATAAAAAACACTAAAGTACACAAAAACTAGAATAAATGCAGAAATATAGCACATACATGCGGGACCCCAAACATAACCAAAAGGGAGACTGATATCTGGATCACCCTGAAAGTCCATCCCCGCGTACGGGAATGGCAGAAGAATCTGTGGATTGGCCTCAAACCAGGCCTCCGTTGTATCGTTCCAATAACGACCCACGATGCCACCACCACTGTGTGGCATCACCAGAGCCCACCTCCTCTTGCGTGGCTCCCTCGGCCCCCCAATAGGCACAGACACCACGGGCCTCAGCAGCACAACCCTCTCGTACATAATGCTGCATAAGATGTTAGCGTACGCAAATGATTTGGATCCACGTTGGAACCTGTTCAGTTGCGACACCATACCATCAAAGAAGAAGTGGGAAAAATCGAAAAAATGCTCGTTCCTCAAATGGCGTAAAACTCCCACCTGTGGGCCCGATACCCGATGTGGCGCAAACGACCCCGCCAGTCGCACAATAATAGCCAGAGCACACTGCTCGGCCACATATGTCAGTAAGAGGCACACCACCGCAATGCCTCCTCCGAAACCTGTCCATGTTCACTCGTCTAACAGGAAGTGGATACCTCAGTGCCTCGCCCTGAGGCAAGAATCCGGTCACAATGTATATATCCATCTCTGGACGAATAATCAAGTTCGTCCCCCTCAGGACAAACATATTGCGCCTCCTGCGCCAATGTTGTATGATATAACATAACAATCAGTCCTATGACCAAAGGAACTCGTTTTCAGCAAATTTCAGAAGGCCCCATGCAGCCAACTAACGGCGCGCCCCAGCATCAGCAGCCAGAGCGGTCCGGATCTCGGGCCAATCTCATTCTCTCCACACCAACCTGCCAAGCAACAGGCACCCATTAGTACAGAGGAGAAACATCAAAAGGGACAACAAAAACTTAAATTTTTTACTAAAATCCTACCATTACGCATTTGTCTTTCAGACAAGCGCGCCCTTGCGCGCCTGTTTCCTCCACAGGCGCACCCTTGCGCGCAAAAAAGATGGAACAACGCTCCTTTGCGCGGATGTACCTCAAAAATAAGCGTAAGGGGGGCGCCTCTTTGCCTAGATCGCCCGTGCAATCTAGGACAAAAAGGCCCTTTGAGGTCATACAAACCCAGTTTGTACGGCCCCTTACATCACCGAAATGAAAAAATTGAAATGCAGGACGTCATGGAAGTTACCTCGGCATAATATCGCTAATCCCCGGTACACGTGCTGACCGCAACGGCAAGAAATGCTCTGCTATCACCTCTGATCTCCCAAAACTTAGCAAGTACAAATGAATAGGATTAGGGCCATTATCCCATATTTATCACCCTTTTCCAGAACTTCGAAGGTCCATAACAGGAGATCAGAAGGTCCGTTCTACGAATCGTAAGTTGCACCATCATCAGTATACCATGACGAACGAAAGCGATGCCCCACATTCGCTTTCTGAAGAAATATTTTTTCAAGCACCAGCAGTTATGCACCCTCCCATCTTCCTTTCCAAAATTCATGTTTTTCAATAATAGTAGATGCTTTCACTTGAGGTAGTATTTTTGCAGGAAGAACCCGCAAACCATTCACAGCACCACCTACTGAAAGTTCCGGAGCAGGTATCATTCTACCCTCAGAATGATAGAGTCCCAGAAAAATTTGCATATCCTGACATCATTTCTCCATTAGAAATAAACCATAGGGTCCTCATACCCGACCACGTTTATCATCACCTCACCCTGCATATGATAAACGTCCGCGATGGTCAATAGAGCCTCCCCTCCATGGTGATCGTCACCCAAAGTAGACCATACATCACCCCACAAGTGACGCCATGGCCATACCATTTTAGTTCGGGAAGCACCTCATGCCCATCCACATATCATGCATAAGCTCAAGTTCACCATTTAAACTCAACCCCCTTCCCGGACGATCAGGTTGTACAAGCAGATTGAAAGCGCACCTCTGCGCACCGCATTTGGCCCCCATACCTCCATCAACATACTCCCATTTGCGACATCTTTCGCTTCATCAACCCCACACGTGAGACCAACCAATTGGACCCCTACCCCCAGCAAAACATTGTCCTCACACCTTCAGTGAGCAACCCTCTTTCATGTTTTGGGGTACCCATCTCTGTGTTTTGTACAAACCAAAACCCCATTATTTTATTCTTTTGGTAAGTGTACAAAGACCGCAAATGATGCCCTTCTCCACTTCGCCCTCATATTTCACCTTTTCTCCCATGGCAGCAGTCCCCCATCTCCCGTGGTCGAAGTACTTTACCCCACATGCATGCACCATTACGACAATCATAGCCGATTCTTGTCCGCCCTGGAAGTCCTACTGACTCTAGGGATTTTTCCTTCAAAAATACCTATGACTGTCACCAAGCTGCTCAAGTATACTTCGACCTCGGGCCACTGAATCCCCATCATCCATTTTCAGCCACCGCTCACCAACATGCCTATGTTAAACCCATTATGGTTCGGTTAAGGCTTCCTTTTTGTCGACCTCAACACCTCTTTTCCAAAAAGGAAGCGGTACCTTGGATGACCCCTCCCCATGCAAAGGGGTATCCTCGGGTGGCACTGTGGGAGACATCATTGTCCACAGATGTCATCGATCCTCTTGACATTCGACTACAGCAAAAGATTTCATGTTACAATGCTATCGTACCTTACAACCATTGCACTTTGATCAAGATCCGTCGAATACCTGTGCCTTCATAACAGTCTCTGACAACAATGCTTACACGAGAAGGTCCCAGCCAGTACATATGCGTACATGGCACAGTGATATGCCATACCAAGACTACGCATATGGGTACCACATTCCACCTATCGCCAAAGAAAAAACACCCCTGAGGGCGTCAGCAGTCGTCATCAACAACCACCAGCATCACTACCACAGTAGTGGCATAGACAGCACATGTATCTGTCAATTTTGTTTAACTAGCCGTAGCATCACGAGCATGGGACATGCTCGCCTCGTTGAAATTTTGTAAATATGTTGTATATTTTGTCTGCTTGTAGGGGGTCCCTTAGGCCATGGTTATCTCGAAAACGGTGCAAGGTGTTGTCAATTCCAAAAATACATTCTTGCCTCTCTCTCTCTCTCTCTCTCTCTCTCTCTCTCTCTCTACGTACGATACAGAAAAGAAACTACATTGTCTTTCGGCTATACAGTTCTTCCTAGACCTCACACATTAGGGGGCAACTGTTAACACTAGAAAATCGTACAGCAAAAGACGACATCAATTAATTTCGAGCCCAAGGATTTACCGGACAAGAATACATTATGGAATCAATAAGTATTTAAAATCTCTAAGGTTTTGAGAAAATCAGATTTGAACTAGTCATAAATGCTCAAATGCGCGCTTTTTTCTTCGTGAAGAGCACCTTCTACACGCCTTTTTTCCCGATAAGCGCGCATTCCTGGAAATGGAAAAAAGACACTTTCCTGGACCACAACAAGCAAAGGACGGTTACTCCTTATGTGAAAGTCGCCTAAGGACAGCCACCAGTGCCTCCTTAGACATTATGTGAGCACACAAAAGAATATTTAAGCACACAATGGAATCACACCTCTCCCTTGGTTCACCATCCATCATGTACCAAGGGAGGGAAGGAGGATTTGAAGATCACCTATATAAACCCACCAAGAGATGAACAAATGGTGATCACAAGGTTATGCTAGCCAAAGTTTCCCAAGCAACACCAGCATTGTGTGTGACCCGGAGCTGGAGCTAAAGAGGACTCGATAGTTGGCCACCCAACATCTTAGTCCACCACAGCAAAGAGAGAGAGTTAGACTGCATCAGAGGCAGAACTTGGAAGGAAAACATCCTTGCATTGTGACCTAGAGCCATTTCCTAGGGGCCCTTTAGCAAGTGGGTAAGATTTCCTTTTATTCCGAACATTTAATAATAACAGGCCACCGAGCCGTCGTTTGCATTATTACTGTTTGGAACTCTCTATATAGCTTCTTTTGTGTTTTTAGTTTTTCTAACCAGAGCATACTTCAGCATATTATTTCCATTTAGTTTTATGCTTTTGAGCTCCCCCCACATTCTGCCTATTACCAATAGTTTAGAGAGTAGACCACACTCTCTAAGCTAGTGTGATTTCGTACACCCATGTGTCGAATCCACTACAACACCAACCTCCTCCTCTCCCTCTATAAATAAAGCTATCTCCCATTGATACACCAGCTGAACAATTATAGCTGAAAGGCTGAAGAGAATTGTTGAACATCATGTTGGCAAGATAAAGCAGAAAGAGACCTTTGTCGAGAGAGATCTTAGGCTTGTGTCCTCGCCTCGTCCCAATTCCCTGACGATCCTTCGAGACGTGCTTCGACTGAACCCGCTGAAGGAGGCTGCGACGTCAAGGCTCCGGTTGTAATATCTTTCTTCTATTTATATATACATGACTATTGTCTGGTGCCCATCTTGTGTTAATATGGTTTATTTTGTGCAACATGTTTAATATTCCTTTGATCTTTGTGCAGGAATCCAAGTACCATTGTCGAAGGACCGCGACCTGTCATGACAGAGATCAAGAGGCCACCATTGCTACAGCTGCAAAAATTGCGTTGGAATCCAGTTAGGACACTCTACCCCAACCTATTTCATTTGTTAACTAGGAACCTACACATTAGCTTGTTCCCTTGTTGCTAGACCCACTCTAGGGCTAGAGGGATCGTCTCTGTCCGCAGAGAGGATTTACCTACACAACACCACGGTCCAATATTTAATTGTGAGAAAGATTGTCTCAATGTGAAAGTCAAGCATGTTCAGCCATGGTCACATTATGACAAATATTGTCTCATGGTCCAACGTCACATTGTGACAACCATGGTTAACCATGGTCAACAATGGTCCAATGTCGCATTGTTACAAAGATTGTATCAATATGAAAATAAACCATGGTCAACCATGTTTATTTTAGGGTTTATAATATTTATATTAGGGTTTATATACCTTGGTTTTATAATATTAATGCCTTGGGTTTAATATTATTACCTTGGGTTTATAATCCCTTGCGTTTTTAGTATTAATCCCTTAGGTTTATAATATCTATCCTTTGGGTTTATTAATCTAAGGGTTCATATTCCTAGGGTAGAATATTATTCATAGGATTTAAAATAATAATACTTGGGTTTAAAATAATAATCCTTGGGTTTAATATAAATCCCTTGGGTTTATAATCATGGTTAACCATAGTCCAGTGTCACATTGTGACAAAGATTGTCTCGTTATGGAAATTAACCATGATAAACCATTGTCAACCATAGTCAAACATGATCGATCATCGTAAACCATTGTCCAATGTCACATTTGACAAAGACTGTCTCAACATGGAAATTAATCATGGTCAACCATGGTCCGATGTCACATTTTGACAAAGATTGTCTAAATATGAAAATCGCTCATCGTCAAACATGGTCCGATGTCACATTTTGACAAAGATTGTCTAAATATGAAAATCAATCATCGTCAACCATGGTTCAATGTCGCATTATGAAGAAGATTCTGTCAATATGAAAATCAACCATTATCAACCATTTTATTTTATGGTTTATAATATTTATCTTAGGGCTTATATGCATTGGCTTTATAATATTAATCCCTTGTGTTTAATATTATTCCCTTCGGGTTTTAGTATTAATCCACAGAGTTTATAATATCAATCCCTTGGATTTATGGTCAACCATGGTCCTACCTTGGGTTTGTAGGTGATCTAAAATGACTGTATTAGTTTTGGTGTGCTAAGTGTATTTTCAGTTTATAAACATGTGCATAATTAGTTCATTAATTTGCACAGGGATTGATGAGTATGTCCATGAACTGTAGATGATTTTTAGTGAATTAGAAGCATAAAACAAGCTTAAATAACACTGAACAGCAGTGTAAAATAGAGAAATAAGTCACCACATGAAATTTACACAGCAGGCATGATGAAGCAGTTCACCCCTCCTAGGCTACATCTGCTGGTCCAGCTCCCAATGGCATGTCCATCTTTCATTATGCTCAACATTTTGCAAATAAATGTAGTTACATTGCTCTAATGGTTGTTTTCTCTGCACCAATGGCTCCATAATGCTCCAATTAGTTAAAAAATGACTCTTCATTCACTCAGAATGGGCGAAAATTGAGTCTCCTACTCTTTTTCCTAGTTTCACCTAGAAAAGTCCCACTAAAAGTGGAGAACTCCACTTAATTGGAGATAAAATAGCAAGTTCCTCCATAAAAGGCGTGCCCACCAAACTTTCTATCGTTTAAGCCGCATATTAAATGTTAGTGGTTGGGGGTGGCCACATGCACACCCCCCAAACCGCTTACCTACCGATGGTTACGCGGAACTCCACTTAAATTATGGTTTATCAATTTGAAACTCTGGTTGAAGCATGCGATTAACGTTAACCGTGCAGAGTTTTGTTGGCATTTATCGTTGCTAGGTGACAACACAAAATTGCGGGCAGATGAATTGTCGGAGGTTTGATGACCACAAAGTTTGATTACATACTTTTAATGCCATGTGAATACCGTCGGGGAACCACTGGCGGGTTGGGACCGTCGGCGGTTCCCAACCCCCAACCTTGAATAATTACAACTTAAATAAAAGTCGTGACCTATGATTGTTAAGTCACAAAGCGTAGAGCGGTTGGAAAACTTGTTCGCATGCTCGGAGGGAGGTCATGGGTCGAGCCCTGCGGACCTCACCAAAATTTTATAGTGCAGTCTCGAGGACACGTGGCGGCCTTAGGGCCAGCCACGTGGCGCCCTTTAATTGGCCATCCAAAACCCATTCATCGAATAAAACAATGACACTTATCAAACCCCGTGTTATCACTATAAAAAATCTCTGAAACTTGGTTAGTTACATTTTTTCCTAAGTCCTAGTGTTAGATAGGGTTACAGTCATTTTGATATTTTTCAAGGTCTAGATCATGGTTAAAGGTCTCATACCATCATTAAACATTGTTTATTAACCTCACTTCACTCTTCACAAGTCTCATGCCACATTTTAAAACCCATTTGTAAAGTCTGTTTCGAAAATTTGATTGAATAAGCCCAGAAACCGCGTTTTCATAGCGTGCCTAGTGTAAAAAGTCCATTTTACGCTATGAAAATGCTGGTGAATTCGTAGCGCAAAAACCAGAATTTGCACACCATGCGCTACAAAATCGGGAATTCGGAGATTTGTCTCTAAGCTGTCACATCTGTCAAATACAGTTAAATTTTCCATCATTTGGGTGTCCTTCACGAGTTTTCCTCCACGCATGCAACCATTCGTTGTCATCATTAGAGGTCATTTGTCATAAATTAGAGGTCAATCATTATTGTTCCTTTCAAATTTCAAACAGTTGGCCGTTTTCATTTGTCTCATGCAAGAAAACAATGCATGCATTCTTAAGTGTTGAAAGAAATAATTCGTGGTGAGATTCCTAGTTATCAAGCGACGTTGTATTTCTTATCAAGCGAGGTTGTGTTGTCTCATTGCTAATTGAGACAGAGGTTATATTTCAAGCGAGGCAACACTGATTCAAATTCAGGTTATATTATCCATTACTGTGAAACCTGAGTTCTTATCAAGCGAGGCTGTTAACTTTGCAAGCAAGGCAGAACTGAATAAAATCCAGTGAGGTTGTTCCATTCAAATACAGGTTATTAAAGTATTTTCAAAGCTTGCTAATTTAAGTGAGTTTGATATTCATTTGAGTGGAAACAAAATTTTCATCAAGCGATACAAAATTCTTATCAATCGAGGCTGAATTCGTTTCCTGAGTGAAACAGTCTATTCAACAAGAGACTCAGATTGTTAATTTTCTGAAGACATAGGGTTTTTAGAAGGGTTTATTGCAGATTTCTGAAGATATAGGTTTCAAGAGGAAAATGGTTGAGGAGAGAAAAATCCATAGGTCTGGTCATTGCTTAAGGAATGAACCTGAAGGTGTTGAAGCCATTACAAAAGATAAGTCTGTCGAAGCAGCTTTTAAGAAAGTTGGATGTTGGAGGTTTTGTGAAAAACTTCAAGCAGGGCACACTCAAGTTACCAAGGAGTTTGCCATAAATTTCGCAGGATCAAATTCAAATATTAGGTTCCTAAATGTACCAATTTCCCTTGAAGTAATATCAGCTGTAACAGAGATCCCAAGAGGTGAAGACAGGTGGTTTAAAAATTTCAAATTTGATATGACACCATGCAAGGTCTTTTTGAAACTAGAGTTTTCAGAGGTTGACTTGAAAAAGGCTGTGCCAAGGAGTTATGTCAGAGACACATTTTCCAATCTGCTCTACAATATTCAGAGATACTTCACTTGCGAGGGTAGATATCATAAGGTATACACCTACCATTTTAAACTCTTGCTTCATTTCACAGTGATAATATCATTAGATTTACCTTTTTATATCTTCAGAAGCTTGGCTAAGATGTCTGATAAGGTACAAATGAAAGTTGAATCATGTGAAACCTCTTTATTTCACCATGGCTTAGTCAAACTAATAGTCTTACATGAGATACAAAATGCAAATAGAGATTGGGCAAAATTCCTCTTTTTGAGTAGAATTGGAATAGAAGGAACAACTGCCAGCACACAAGCTAAAACCCCATCAAAGATTGCTCGTCCTGTGGAAAAAAAGTCTAAAATATTTGTTAAACTTAAACCCAGTAAACAAGTGAAAGAACCAAAGACATCATTGAATATCCAAGAGACTCCTAGGTCTATACAGAAGAAGAAAACCCTGGTTGAGGAAACAATTTTAGAATAGTCAACTAGCAAAGCAAATCCAAAGAAGTTGACTAAAAGTTAGAGGTTAAAAGAAAAGGGTAAGGCTATAGTTGCAGAGGAGACAAGAGGCAATTTGAATGACATACTTCATGCTATCGACATAGAGGAATATCCCCTAGTGCAAGCAGACTTCATCAAATTAGATACAGGTGCCAGCAAATTGAAAAACTTGAAGACGTCTAAAAAGTTAGAATTTGAAGAAGAGGTGGCAGATTTTATTTTTAAACCCAGAAGACCCTCAACGAGGCAATATAAGAAGCTAAAATAGTCAGATTTGGTGATAGAGAAAACAGGGAAAGAAAGTGCTACTGTTTTTGAAGAAACTACAAATGCATCGTCTGCAATGCCTGAAGAAGATAGAAACAGGGTTTTCAAGGTTCAAAAGGAAAAAAGCAGCTATGAAGAGGTAAAGAATAAAATCAGGCTTGAAAATAATGAAATTTAGAAATTGAAGAAAGGAGAAATAATATATGCTGAAGAGAAGGTCAAGTTTGAAAGGATGAAAGGGCTATGGGAGCTTGAGAAAAATCCAAATCCTAAACTGATTGACAGTCAAGCTCAATTTTTCATCTGGACCCTACCTGCAATCAAGGAAGCCAAGTTCATCAAGATGGTTAACATAAAAATGAGGGCTAATAATAGAAGGCTCAAGAGGATAATTGAAGATTTAGAGATACAGTTAAATCAGTTTGGAGATGAGCTACAGCCTAAACAGTAAGTTTCATCTTTGAAATAAACTTTGAAGGATATATAGTAATGCTCCATTTTTGAAACTGCTCAAGGTTGATGGTAATTGTTATAAGAATGGATCTACGCCTGAAGACTAAGTTTTAAAGGTTTCTGACTTGAAATTTTGAGGAAAAAACTGAGAAAGATGAAGACTCAGCAGTTTCGTAGCGCGCTACGAAACTGCTGTAGGATGCAATTTTGTGAATTTTTGTAAATTTCAAAGAATAAATGGTTAAGTTTTGAAGCCTTGATGCTGATGGGAGGTATATATTGAATATCAATGAATATTAAAAAGGTTTTTTCACATTTGATTGGAGTCTAAAGCATGTTTTTCAAAAGAAAGGTCTGCGCTACGAAAACACAGACAGTTTCGTAGCGCAGCACTATGGCAGTTTCCACATCATTTTTGAAATGTTGACATATACACAGATGGAAGGTCAAATATCTATGAAGACTTTAAGACATTTGGCACGTGTTTTGAGTTCAAATTATGCAGCAAATGGTTCGAATTGGTATTAATGAAGCACTCAACTACTATACAGAAAGCACTATCCTATTTTACAGGGACAGATAAGGAAGAGATAAAGGGGGTCTAACAGCAAGAAGATAGACATGATCATGGTCGAAGACTAGAAGATGCAGCTGTCAAGTGTTGTTTTAAGTATTTAGATAAGGTTTTTATGTTTTAATAAATGATGTTTTAGTCCTAATTGTATTAGGAGTCTAAACAGACAGTTTAACTGTCAGTTGTAAATGCAGTTTGTTTTATGAAATGTGTTAGGTTTCAAATTTCGAATTCTCCTCAAAGGATTGGAGAGAATCCTAAGATGTAATGAATACTCTATAAAACGGAGGAAATCAAATAGCATAGGGTTGGAATTTTGCTGAAACAAGTGTATTGTTTGGTATTATCTGCAACTCTGTTTTTATCTTAATACAGTGGTATCAGTTTGTTACTCAAGATTCAGAAAAGGCTATGGATGATTGATGTTGTTATGTTTCTCCTTTATCTTTTACTTACAGTGGCATGAGTGTATGTTACTTAGAACTCACTGTGAAGGTGCTCTAACTTCCTTCATATATTCATGGACTGTGTGACTTACTGTTTTATTGTTTTACTGATGCATCTAAGCCTTAATATGCCCTGACTTCCATATGAATTTGATATCCATGTTTAGTAAAAACATAAAGTGACCCCATAAGCCCAATGGATGCTTGTTTATTGTAGTACAACCAATTACTAAATTTAATCCATTTACTCACAGAGTTAGCCATATGAATTTTATTTAAAAATCATAAAAACTTTGAGAGATCCCTTTCAGGCTGAGGAGGCTAAGTCTCAGCTAAAAGCCTGGTTTGAAATAGTTACTCAGGGTCTCCTTGATTAGCAGCCTATCAGGGCCTGATTTTTTTTATGACATTTTGGTGCGTCTGCCGAGAGTCTGAAAATTATTCATTCCCGAAATCAAGAAGCTAAACTTCTGAAGGTAGCAAGAGCTCAAAAAGTTTTTCGAGGCTGCAATCTACCTTGGTGACTCCATATATTTTTCAAAGTTTAAAGGTGGCTTCGAGAAGGAGATACACACGGAGCAATCCTGATCCTAATCCACCTACCCCTGTGGACAATCCAAACACAATTTCAAAGAATTTCAGAAATATCAGGTACTCCATCTCATTCAAAATCTTTGTCCTATGAATTATTGAGAAGTCCTGAAGATAAGAAAGTTGATGACAAGATTCATGAAGTGCTTTTTAGATCTGAAAGTGAAAAAGAACTCATTGACATTATCCTAGACTTACAAAAAAAAGGAATTGACACTTCATCCTTAGTTACACAAGAAGACAAGGAATAATTTTGGAAAGTTGTTACCTCTGAATTACAGTTAGAAAAAGAGTCTTTAGATAAACTCAAAGAACTTGATCCTCTTGAAGTCTTGTTGAATTCCAAAGCTAGTTTACCCCTTCCAAATTGGAGCTCTATTTTCAGTGGCCTACAAAAACCAAGCAGTCCCCCTCATATCAGTTCTTCATCTTCTTTTGTTGTCCCTCCTAAAACTACTGTTCATCCTCCAGTCATGGTTATCCCTGCTAGGTATGCACCTCTTGTACTTCCTGTTGTTTTGCATGACCTTCCTAGTCAATATGCTGCTAGGATTCCTACTTGGGGAAGTGATGAAGATATTACTACAGAAGAACATGTAGATAAATTCAATGATTTTACTGATAGAGAAGAAGTGGATGATGAAGATGTGAAGTTAAGACTGTTTGCACAGAGTTTTATTGGTGAAGTCAGAAAATGGTTTAAAGCTCTTACACCAAGCAGCATTAGAACTTGGAATGATTTTGAAGACAAATTTCTTATAAAATGGGGTAATAGAACAAATCCAGTCCAAGCACTCACTGAATACAACAGCCTTAGAAGAGCAGTAGATGAATCTGTCCAATTTTTTTCAAAAAGATTCAATAAATATTTTGACTCAATTCCAGCCCATTTGAAACCTCCTGAAGCCTTAGCACAAATGAGGTATGCTGAAGCATTTGACTATGACTTTTCTATCCTGTTGAGGGAGAGAGAGTCACCTACACTTGCTGAAATTCAAAATGATGCAGTTAAGGTAGAGGTAAACACGATAGCTGCAAAAAAGTCAAAAATGGGAAAAAATAAATTGAAAGAAGAGGAGAAACCTTCCACTTCAACTTCTGAAGACAAAATTTGATTCAATGATGAAAACCACGGAGAAGTTGATGGATAGGTTAGCTCTTGGTAACACTTCAGTTCCTCCCGTGCAACATGAACCTCAATTCAGAAATCCACAATTTAGGAGACCTCAAAATCAGCAAAGGCCAAGAGAGAATAGAAATCAGCAAGCTGACCCTCCAGTGAGACCTCCTTTTCAGCAAAACTTGGTAGATGATGAAGACGAGCCTGAGATTCCTGAAGAGTCTATCCATTGTCTTGATGAAGAAATTTCAGGAATTTTCTTGACTAAAGAAGAGCATGATGAGTTAGATTTGGCTAATCAGGGAGAAGAACCATCATATTATTTTAAAGGGTATCAACATGCTATTTTCGAGATGCAAAAGCAATATAATCTCAGAAATAGAAATGTACCTATCATTGCAAGCAAAGTGAAACCCAAGAAAGATGCTCCAAAGGCTGCTGAAGCTAAAAATGATACCCCAAAGATGGCTAAAGGTAAAAAGGACACTACACTTGGTAAGAAAGATACTTAACATCCTCCTCTTGTCAAAGATGCTGAAAAATATGTTTTTGTTTTCAACCTTGAGAATGAAATATCAAAGATTAAGATATCAGTTCCTTTCAGTGAGATTCTTAAGGTGAATGAATATAGAAACAAGATAGTCAAGATGTTGAATTCACAACCAGGGGCTACTGATATATTAAATGTTCAAGAAGATAATCCTATTATATATTTTGGTCCAAGGTTATAAGATGATCAAAATGAAGAGTTTCCTCCTTTCTATGTAAGCATTAGTATTCATGATATGACTTTGCATAATGCTATGTTAGATTCAGGAGCCTCTCATCACCTCATGCCCAAGGTAATCATGGAAAGAATGGGATTACAAATCACAAGACCATATAAGGATTTGTTTTCCTTCGATTCTAAGAGGGTTCAATATATTGGTCTAATTAAGGGTGTTGTTGTTGGTCTAACACAAATTCTAGCAAAGACAGTTGTGATGGACATTGTTGTAGTTGATGTTCCACCAAAATTTGGCATGCTTTTGTCAAGATCTTGGGCAGCGAAAATCAAAGGTACAATGCAGATGGATCTCTCCTACACCACTATTCCTGTTTTTGGTGAGCAAAGGAGGTTGTATCGGGAGACTAGAATGGCATACATGGTAAGTAGCAAGGATAAACCTCAAAATTTCCCTATTTATTCCTTTGATACTGAACTTGGATCTGCCATTCTTTTCAATGAATCAGCTGATAATATTGAGAAAGAAATAAGAGCAGAAACTCAGCATTCAGAAAATCAGCAATCAGAAAATCAGCATGCAGAAAATCGACAAGTGAATGAAGAAAAGATGGAGGAATGGTGGTCATTGTACTTTGATGGATCAGTGGGAAAAGAAGGGGCATGAGCAGGGATTTGGATTACAAATCCAAATGATGAGAGTAAGTTTTACTCTTACAAACTAAATTTTGATTGCACAAACAACATGGCTGAATATGAATCTCTGATTTTGGGTCTAGATGTTTTGTAAAGAATGAAGGCTCGAAATATTTTTGTTTTTGGAGACTCTGAATTGGTTATTAGACAAGTGGAAGGTGTCTATCAAACGAAGGATGTAAGGATGAGAGCTTACAGAAATTTAGTTTTAGACATGTTGGAAAACTTTCAGTCTTATTCCTTCATAGTCAAAACTAGAGATCAGAATTCTATTGTTGACTCTCTTGCTGTCTCCGCAAGTCTTTTCATCATTCCCATGCATTCAAATGAGAAATATGAGATTGAAGTTCGTCATAGGCCAGCCATACCAGACAATATCATAAATTGGCAAGTTTTGGAAGATGATAAACACGTAAAGAATTTTATAGAGCTGAAAGAGGAGTTTGAAAGTACACATGCAGATCAACAAAATATGTTTGTTGAGTCTAAAGAAAATTCTAAAGTTTTACAATTGAAGAATAATGCAATACCAAAGGGTCTTATTCCTCTTGAGAAGCTTTTTGATCAAAATTATGTGTTTAAATCGCCAAAATTAGAAGCTGATGAAGAGGAAGTGGAAAGTTGTAATCTTTGGTACATTAGAAGTTCATTGATGTTTTTTCTTGGAGCTATGCCAATCTAAAAAGGTATGATCCATCAATTATTCAACATACTATTCCTATCAAGGAAAATGAGAAGCTTTTCAAGCAGAAATTGAGGAGAACTAATCCTCTTCTCATGCCATTGATTGAGAAAGAGATTAAGAAACTTTTTGATGCAAAGATCATTGTCCCAATCAGATTTTCAAATTGGCTTGCAAACTTAGTTCCGGTAAGGAAGAAGAGTGGAGAAATTAGAATTTATATTGACTTCATAAATTTGAATAAGGCTTCACTAAAGGATAACTATCCTCTTCCTAAGATGGATTCAATTCTGCAAAATATTGTTGGTTCACAAAGGATGTCTATGCTGGATGGTTTTTCAGGTTATAATCAGATTCTTATGCATCCAAATGATAAAGAAAAAACAGCCTTCACAACACCATGGGGTACATTCATGTACGCCAAAATGCCTTTTGGTCTCATGAATGCGAGAGCCACTTTCCAAAGAGCAATGGACATTGCTTTTTCTGAAGAAAAGGATAAATCAGTGGTTGTCTATCTTGATGATATCACAGTTTACTCAAAGAAAGAAGAAGATCATTTGAAACATCTAGAAAAAATTCTGTTGAAATGTAGAAGGTTTGGTATCTCTCTTAATCCTACTAAAAGCATTTTTGCTTTGACATCAGGTAAATTACTTGGTCATGTTATTTCTGAAGAAGGAATTAGGATTTATCCTAATAGAGTCAATGCAATTCAAAAGGTAGATTTGCCAAGAAGTAGGAAAGAGATTCAATCTTTTCTTGGGAAAGTGAATTTTGTTAGACGTTTCATTCCTAACTTTACTGAGATTGTCAAAGATATAACAAGGATGTTGAAGAAAGGAGTTGACATTAAATGGACAGCTGAAGCAAAGAAATATTTTTAAGAAATCAAGAAGGCACTCACACAAGCACCGGTACTCATCAGTCCAGATTTTTCCAAAGAATTTCTGGTTTTTACATTTGCTTCGGAAAACACAATTGCTAGAGTTTTTCTACAAAAAGGAAAGTAAGGTATTGAACAACCTATTTCTTTATTTAGTAGGACATTATCAAATGTTGAGCTGAAGTATAATATTCTTGAGAAGCAAGCCTATGCTTTGGTGAAAGCTATAAAAGATTTCATAATTTATATTTTGCATTCGCACATCATAGCATATGTTCCAAGTGTTGTGATAAAAGACATTCTAACTCAGGCAGATCTGGATGGCAAGAGGGGAAAATGGATCGCCAAATTACTGGAATATGATATAGACATCAAGCCAACCAAGTTGGTGAAAGGACAAGGCTTGGCGAAACTAATGACTCTGTCAAATCTGGATTGTCTTGACATAAATTTGAATACAAAAATATCAGAAATTTCTGAAAATGAAGAAGAGTTGGTCCAAATTGATGAGAAATTTCTTACTTCAGAGTGGTACAAGGATGTGGTTTTGTTCTACAACATAATAAAGCTCTTGCTGGTCTAACGAAGTCCAAAGCAAGGTTTGTTAAGCTAAAATCATTGAGATATTTTGTTTATGACAACAATCTATTTTGGAAAGATGCAGGAGGAATTTTGTTGAATTGTTTGCTTGAAGAGGAGGTTGAAAAGATAACTGATGAGTTCCATAAAGGTGATTGCGAAGGACATCAATATTGGAAAGCTATAGAAAATAAGATCCTAAGAGCTGGATACTTTTGGCCAACTATGTTTAAAGACATTTACAAAAAGATCGCTGCATGTCATGAGTGTCAAATTTTTGAAGGAAGAAGAAAGCTTGTACCTCTACCTTTGGTTCCTATCTATGTTGAAGCTCCATTTCAGCAATGGGTGTTAGACTTTATTGGCGAAATACATCCATCTTCATCGGGGTAGCATCGCTGGATTCTTACAGCAACGGACTACTTCACCAAATGGATAGAAGCGATACCAACCAGGCAAACTAATGACTCTGTAATTATTTCTTTCTTAGAGAATAATATATTGTCAAGGTTTGGCTGTCCCATGAAGATTATAACAGATAATGCTCAAGCTTTTAAGTCCACGAAGATGATAAATTTATGTCATCAATATCACATCACTCTTGGACACTCTACAGCATACTATCCGCAAGGTAATGGCCTTGCTGAATCGTTAAACAAAAGCATTGTAAGAATCATCAAAAAGGTGCTGCAAGAGAACAAGAAAGCTTGGCACTTAAAGCTGAAATATGCCTTATGGGCTGATAGGATTTGTACAAAGAGATCAATTGGAACTTCGCCATATGAATTAGTCTATGGGGCTGAAGTTGTTTTTCCAACATCACTTGGGGTGCCGGTTATGAAGCTAATTCAAGGACTTGAATAAGAACCAAATGCCATCCAAAGGAGGATTAACCAACTGATAGCATTAGAAGAGAAAAGGAATGAAGTCTTTGACAACCATCAACATGTTCAAAACATAATTAAGAATACATTTGATAGGAAGATCAAAGAGGACAGTTTTCAGATTCATGACAAAGCGTTGAAATGGGAGGCCAAAATTGAGGAAAAGGGAAAGCATGGTAAGTTTGAGAATTTATGGAAGGGTCCTTTTCAGATTGTTGGTTTTCATGAGAATAACACATACATATTGCAGGAAATTGATGGAGGATCATATGCTGGAGGGCCTGTTAATGGAAGGTTCCTAAAGCATTATGTTTGCTGAAGTAACATCACTCATTCATGACATTGTATATATCCATCTTGGTCAAGTTTTTTTCTAATAAATGACAAGCTGAAACAAAGAGCATAAGCCCGAGGTGAAGGCCCAACAGTTCGAAGAAGATGCTTCTCAAAAAAAAATTATGTTTCTATCAAAAAGGATAGCACTGGTGCTGCGAGTTCTTAGTGCACCACAGGGGCACACTATCCCAAGTGGAGCCACTATTATCACTGTAAAAAATCTCTGAAACTTGGTTAGTTACATTTTTTCCTAAGTCCTAGTGTTAGATAGGGTTACAGTCATTTTGATATTTTTCAAGGTCTAGATCATGGTTAAAGGTCTCATACCATCATTAAACATTGTTTATTAACCTCACTTCACTCTTCACAAGTCTCATGCCACGTTTTAAAACCCATTTGTAAAGTCTGTTTCGAAAATTTGATTGAATAAGCCCAGAAACCGCGTTTTCGTAGCGCGCCTAGTGTAAAAATTCCATTTTGCGCTATGAAAACGCTGGTGAATTCGTAGCGCAAAAACCAGAATTTGCACACCATGCGCTACAAAATCGAGAATTCGGAGATTTGTCTCTGAGCTGTCACATCTGTCAAATACAGTTAAATTTGCCATCATTGGGTGTCCTTCATGAGTTGTCCTCCACGCATGTAACCATTCATTGTCATCATTAGAGGTCATTTGTCATAAATTAGAGGTCAGTCATTATTGGTCCTTTGAAATTTCAAACAGTTGGCCGTTTTCATTTGTCTCATGCAAGAAAACACTGCATGCATTCTTAAGTGTTGAAAGAAATAATTCGTGGTGAGATTCCTAGTTATCAAGCGATGCTATATTTCTTATCAAGCGAGGTTGTGTTGTCTCATTGCTAACTGAGACAGAGGTTATATTTCAAGCGAGGCAGAACTGATTCAAATTCAGGTTATATTATCCATTACTGTGAAACCTGAGTTCTTATCAAGCGAGGCTGTTAACTTTCCAAGCGAGGCAGAACTGAATAAAATCAAGCGAGGTTGTTCCATTCAAATACAGGTTATACCAGTGTTTTCAAAGCTTGCTAATTTAAGTGAGTTTGATATTAATTTGTGTGGAAACAAAATTGTCATCAAGTGAGACAAAATTCTTATCAAGCGAGGCTGAATTCGTTTCCTGAGTGAAACAGTCTATTCAACAGGAGACTCAGATTGTTAATTTTCTGAAGACACAGGGTTTTTAGAAGGGTTTATTGCATATTTCTGAAGATATAGGTTTCAAGAGGAAAATGGCTAAGGAGAGAAGAATCCATAGGTCTGGTCATTTCTTAAGGACTGAACATGAAGGTGTTGAAGCCCTTACAAAAGATAAGTCTGTCGAAGCAGCTTTTAAGAAAGTTGGATGTTGGAGGTTTTGTGAAAAACTTCAAGGAGGGCACACTCAAGTTACCAAGGAGTTTTCCATAAATTTCACAGGATCAAATTCAAAGACTGGGTTCCTAAATGTACCAATTTCCCCAAAAGTAATATCAGTTGTAACAGAGATCCCAAGAGGTGAAGATAGGTGGTTTAAAAATTTCAAATTTGATATGACACCATGCAAGGTCTTTTTGAAACCAGAGTTTTCAAAAGTTGACTTGAACAAGGCTGTGCCAAGGAGTTATGTCAGAGACACATTTTCCAATCTGCTCTACAATATTCAGAGATACTTCACTTGTGAGGGTAGATATCATAAGGTATACACCTACCATTTTAAACTCTTGCTTCATTTCACAGGGATAATATCATTAGATTTACCTTTTTATCGCTTCAGAAGCTTGGCTAAGATGTCTGATAAGGTACAAATGAAATTTGAATCATGTGAAACCTCTTTATTTCACCATGGCTTAGTCAAATTGGTAGTCTTACATGAGCTACAAAAGGAAAATAGAGATTGGGCATAATTCCTCTTTTTTAGTAGAATTGGAATAGAAGGAACAACTGCCAGCACACATGCTAAAACCCCATCAAAGATTGCTGGTCTTGTGGAAAAAAAGTCTAAAATATTTGTTAAACTTAAACCCAGGAAACAAGTGAAAGAACCAATGACATCATTGAATATCCAAGAGACTCCTAGGTTTATACAGAAGAAGAAAACCCTGGTTGAGGAAACAATTTTAGAATAGTCAACTAGCAAAGCAAATCCAAAGAAGTTGACTAAAAGTCAGAGGTTAAAAGAAAAGGGTAAGGTTGTAGTTGCAGAGGAGACAAGAGGCAATTTGAATGACATACTTCAGGCTATCGACATAGAGGAATCTCCCCTAGTGCAAGCAGACTTCATCAAATTAGATACAGGTGCCAGCAAATTGAAAAAATTGAAGACGTCAAAAAAGTTAGAATTTGAAGAAGAGGTGGCAGAGTTTATTTTTAAACCCAGAAGACCCTCAACGAGGCAATCTAAGAAGCTGAAATAGTCAGATTTGATGATAGAGAAAACAGGGAAAGAAAGTGTTATTGTTTTTGAAGAAACTACAAATGCATCGTCTGCAATGCCTGAAGAAGATAGAAACAGGGTTTTCAAGGTTCAAAAGGAAAAAAACAGCTATGAAGAGGTAAAGAATAAACTCAGGCTTGCAAATAATGAAATTGAGAAATTGAAGAAAAGAGAAAGAATATATACTGAAGAGAAGGTCAAGTTTGAAAGGATGAAAGGGTTGCGGGAGCTTGAGAAAAATCCAAATCCTGAACTGATTGACAGTCAAGCTCAGTTTTTCATCTGGACCCTACCTGCAATCAAGGAAGCCAAGTTCATCAGGATGGTTAACATAAAACTGAGGGCTAATAACAGAAGGCTCGAGAGGAGAATTGAAGATTTAGAGATACAGTTAAATCAGTTTGGAGATGAGCTACAGCCTAAACAGTAAGTTTCATCTTTGAAATAAACTTTGAAGGTTATATAGTAATGCTCCATTTTTGAAACTGCTCAAGGTTGATGGTTATTGTTATAAGAATGGATCTATGCCTGAAGACTAAGTTTTAAAGGTTTCTGACTTGAAATTTTGAGGAAAAAACTGAGAAAGATGAAGACTCAGCAGTTTCGTAGCGCGCTACGAAACTGCTGTAGGATGCGGTTTTGTGAATTTTTGTAAATTTCAAAGAAGAAATGGTTAAGTTTTGAAGCCTTGATGCTGATGGGAGGTATATATTGAATATCAATGAATATTCAAAAGGTTTTTTCACATTTAATTGGAGTCTAAAGCATGTTTTTCAAAAGAAAGGTATGCGCTACGAAAACACAGACAGTTTCGTAGCGCAGCACTATGGCAATTTCCACGTCATTTTTGAAATGTTGACATATACACAAATGGAAGGTAAAATCTCTCTATGAAGACTTTAAGACATTTGGCATGTGTTTTGAGTTCAAATTATGCAGCAAATGGTTCGAATTGGTATTAATGAAGCACTCAACTACTATACAGAAAGCACTATCCTATTTTACAAGGACGGATAAGGAAGAGATAAAGGGGGTCTAACAGCAAGAAGATAGACATGATCATGGTCGAAGACTAGAAGATGCGGCTGTCAAGTGTTGTTTTAAGTATTTAGATAAGGTTGTTATTTTTTAATAAATGATGTTTTAGTCCTAATTGTATTAGGAGTCTAAACAGACAGTTTAACTGTCAGTTGTAAATGCAGTTTGTTTTATGAAATGTGTTAGGTGTCAAATTTCGAATTCTCCTCAAAGGATTGGATAGAATCCTAAGATGTAATGAATACTCTATAAAAGGGAGGAAATTGAATAGCATAGGGTTGGAATTTTGCTGGAAGAAGTGTACTGTTTGGTATTATCTGCAACTCTATTTTTATCTTAATACAGTGGTATTAGTTTGTTACTCAGGATTCAGAAAAGGCTATGGATGATTGATGTTGTTATGTTTCTCCTTTATCTTTTAATTGTAGTGGCATGAGTGTATGTTACTTAGAACTCATTGTGAAGTTGCTCTAACTTCCTTCATATATTCATGGACTGTGTGACTTACTGTTTTATTGTTTTACTGATGCATCTAAGCCTTAATATGCCCTGACTTCCATATGAATTTGATATCCATGTTTAGTAAAAACATAAAGTGACCCCATAAGCCCAATGGATGCTTGTTTATTGTAGTAAAACCAATTAATAAATTTAATCCATTTACTCACAGAGTTAGCCATTTGAATTTTATTTCAAAATCATAAAAACTTTGAGAGAGACCTCTCAGGCTGAGGAGGCTAAGTCTTAGCTAAAAGCCTGGTTTGAAATAGTTACTCAGGGTCTCCTTGATTAGCAGCCTATCAGGGCTTGATTTTGAGATAACACCCCGATTGGTTATGAGGAAGGAATATTCCTCAGAGTATTCCATTTTGCTGATTGTACCTCCACCCATTTTGCTGATTGTGCATCCCAGTCAAACCTGTTCAAACTGTCACAATTTACATGTTTGGCATTTCGATTAGAACACAATATATCCCTCATACGACATCGGTTTTTCGAACCGTTCATGGCGCCGGAATGAGGAAGACGAGATCTACACAACCATCATGGTTTCAACCCAATCCTGTCACTTTGAATTTTGAGCAAAATTTATGAACTCCTGATCACTCCTCCCCATTGGGAAGCTTTTGGACCCCAAAAGGCTTGATTACCTGTTCAGTAGATGAGGGTACAACTACCTCACCTTTCCAACCTCCATCCATTTTGCCTTGCTTGGTTCAGTGCCTTTGAGCCCAACTCGAAGGTAGTCGAAACTTCCCCTCTTTGATGCTCTTATCCTTCTGTCAATAATTGTATCTTCTTTGAGCTCATCCAGAAATTCTAGTGAGGAATATTCAAGAGAAGGTAGCTAAACATCACTTCCTTAATCATCGATCAAAGTAGGCTCAGACAAGCGTAATTTTTCAACATTAACAACTGAATACATTTGCATGTAAGAAGGCAAGTCATGTTGGAATGCATTATTACCAAAAAAAATTGTGATCTTGAAAGGACCATAGTGAATGGGTTTGAGAATTTTACCTTCCCCTTCCATCCTTTCTTTGCTAATGTGCAACCATACCTCATCTCCCTCTTGAAACTTGTGATCAACCCGATGTTTGTCATGCCTCTCTTTGTATTTTCTTTGAATTTTTCAAGTTATTCTTGAACTTGTTGATGTATAAGCTGAATTTGCTCGATGAAATTTTGAGCCTTGTCAATATCGCTATGGCCATCAACTGCAACATCCTTCCCAAAGATGAAGTCTAATGGAGATTTTTAAAAATACCCAAAGCATACTTCAAAGGGTGATGTTTGTGTTGCAGAGTGCTTTTCCTGGTTGTAAGCGTGCTTAATATAATGTAGTTTCTCATCCCACAACTTAGGATGTTTGCTGCAATATCCTCTCAATAGATGCACAACGGTTCTTTTCACCACCTCAGTTTTTCCATCTCTTTCTGGATGAAAAGCAGTACTCTTTTTCAACTTTGTGTCCATCATTCTCCATAGATTTGACCAAAATTTCCCAATGAACCTGGAATCCATGTCACTAACAATAGAAGCTGGCAATCCAAAATGAACCCAAACATGTTGAAAATAAAGTTCAGCAGTTTGTTCAACAGTAATGGTTTTCTTACATGGCATAAGTATACACATTTTACTGAATCTATCCACAACTACATAAAGATAATCATGTTGCTTTCTTAACATAGGTAGACATCCAACAAAGTTCATGGAGACACTCTCCCATGGCCTTGATGGTACCGGTAGTGGCGTGTACAACCCAAGCTTCCTATTACTAGGCTTACTTGTTGCACGCATAGAACAACCTCTTATAAAACGTGACACACTATCTATCATGCGTGGCCAATAGCAATACCTTTGTAGATGCGCCACTATTTTTCTTACCCCAAAGTGTCCAGCAATAAGAGATGAATGAGATTCTCTCACAAAACTTAGCCTCTCTCCTTGTGGAATACATAGCCTGCCCAAATGAAACAACAAATTGTTATGCATGTGATAATCTTTTTCTTCAACTTGATTCCCTTCACTCAAACTAGCATACACATCTTGAAAATCAATGTCATGTGCATATTGTTCTATGTAACTCTCATGTACAACATAATCATTTTTTAGTAAAGTAGAAGCACTAATGGTTGGTCTTCAAAGCATATCTGCAACTTTATTGAAAATACCTTTCTTGTACCTTATAACCAAGTGAAACTGTTGAAGAAATCCCATCCACCTGAAATGTCTTGATTGCTGCAATTTTGTTTGTGACTGCAAGTACTATAATGGTTGGTGATCGGTGTGTACAATAGTCTCTTTACCCATAAAGTAGTGTTTCCACTTCTTGACAATTTGTACCAACGCATATAGTTCTTTGTCATATGTAGGATAATTAGTCACAAAACCATTAAAAGTTTCAGAATGAAAAGTGATAGGCTTACCATGCTGCAAAAGAACTGTGTCCATGGCATAATCACTATCATCGGTTTGAATCTCGAATGGCTATCTCAAATTTGGTAATGCGAGGACTGGAGCTGAACTGATCTTGTGTTTTAAAGCTTTGAAAGCTTGTTGTTGTTTGCTTCCCCATTGGAAGCCTTTCTTCACACTTGTCACTGTATGCATAGGAGTTGCGATGGAAGAAAAGTTAGCAATAAAATTTCTCCAATATTGAGCTGCAACTAAGAAACTTCTTACCTCAGTAACTGTTTTGGGTGTGGGCCAATTCAAAATGGCTTCCACTTTAGAAGGATCAATCCTCAACTCTCCTCCTCCTACAATATCTACCAAATAGACCAAAGAAGTCTTTCCAAACTAACACTTTGACATCTTAAGAAACAATTTCTCTTTCTTCAAAATATCAAGCACTCTATTCACATGCAAGACATGATCTTCTCTTGTTTTACTGAAAATTAAAATGTCATCTAAGTAGACAATAACAAATTCAACAAGGAATGGACGCAAAACACTATCCATAACACACATGAAAGTTGTCGGTGCTTTACACAAACCAAATGGCATAACTAGCCACTCAAAGAGTCCTTGTTTGGTTTTGAATGCAGTTTTCCATATATCACTTTCTGCAATTATTACTTGATGATATCCACTTCGTAAATCTAACTTAGTGAAAAAAAAAATCTTCTTTCAGCTAATGAAGAAAATCATCTATTTTTGGAAGTGGGTAATGATTTTTTGCCGTAATCTTGTTCAAAGTTATAAAACCTACACACATGCGCCAAGCCCCATCTTTCTTTGGTATCAAGACTACGGGTGAACCGCATGGCGAAGTGCTTGGCCTTATGATTCCTTTATCCAACATCTCTTTGATTTGACTCTTTATTTAAACATTCTCCATTATCAACATGTGATACATGCTAACGTTTGGAAGAGGACAATCTTGTTGCAATTGAATCTCATGTTGAATTTCCCTTTTTGGAGGCAATCCTGTTGGCTCCAGAAACATCTCATGATGTGCATTAACCACATCATATAAATCTGATTTCAACTTAGGATCACATACCTCAAATGATTCATGATTAACGTCAGCTATAGGCTTAATCATAAGAAGAACAAAATTCTAACTTGAATTTACCAACCTCTTTACCTGTCCAACATTTACCATAGCAGAGTTTGCCTTCTTATGATGTGCTCTAACAATGAACTCCTTGCCATCTTTGAATAAATGATACATGTTCTCATGGTGATGGAAGATCACTTTCCTGTCATACAAGTAAGGAATCCCCAACACAATACCAGTTATGTCAAGTGGAACCACATCTAAATCAACTATGTCAACAAAATTTGCAGTGATTGCAAACCTCAATATACATTTCTTTGAAACCTGTAAATTTGCATCCTTACAAATCCAACCCAATGGATATGGTTTTAAATGTGTTATGGTCTCAAGGTTAAGTTTCTTGACCAAATCTTCAGATATTAAGTTTTCTTGTGACCCACTGTCAAATAATGTGTCAATATTGATATATGCTTGGATATGACCCTCACATGAAACAGTTCTATTCTTTCTTCTTCATTTGGAGTGTTTATGTGACAGTTTGATGTGCTAGTACTGGGTTTAGTTTCAGTTTCTTTTCCTTTCATTTTCTTCAATCCCATGGCTGGAATATTAGATTCATCACCTAAATCAGATCCTAAATCATGTTGAGTTGTAGCAGCAGTTTTTTGTTTCCCTTTGTTATTGGGTTTCTTTGGCCTCATTTCAGGATGTAATTTCCAACAATGAGTTTCATCATGGCCTTCTTTTGAACAATGTTTACAAACCACTTTTTCTCCTTCTTTCTTAACAGATGCATTCCTTTTGTTTTTACCTTTTGAGGTCTTTTCCTTGGCTTTACCCTTAAAAGGTTTCTTTCTACCCTCTGCAGAAATTTTCTTCCCTCTAGCTTCTAAATTGTGGCATGAACACATACTTCATCTAGACTAGTGGGTTTAAACATGAGAATAGTATGTTTTAGGTAGATATGTAAGCCTCCTATGTACTTGAGAAAAGTATCTTGGCTCTGCAAATCCACCCCTAATAAGAGAGATCTTCTCCTAAATTCTTGGGTGTATTATTGCACATTTTGTCCCTTTAATTGCCTAAAGTTCTACCAGTTCATCATGGCTTTCTGCATATGAGATAATGGATAAAATTGTTGTTTAATAACAGTAATGAAATCTGACCATGATAGAATAATCTTACCATGTTTCTTGATTTCCTCCTTTGCCTTGGCTTCCCACCAAACAAGTGTTGCACCTTCCATTCTCAATAAAGCTAATTGAATTTTGGTATCATCATCTTGAAGGTTATGTATTCTCAAATAGACCTCGAATTGCCTAATCCAATTATCAAGCTTTTCTGCATTGACTTCATCATTAAACATTGGCAATTCAAACTTAACATAAAGTTTTAAGAAAGGGCTTTTACCAGCGTTCTTTGACTTGTGTGGTTGATGTACTAAAGAGGAAGTAGAGGATGATGATGATGAGGGTGAGGATGATGGCTCTCCATTTCCTCCATTTCCCTTCTTTGACTTATCTTCATCATTTTTATCTCCTGAAGATCCTTGTCCTTCCTTGTGAAGTTTAGATCCTTCTCCTTCCAGACTTTCATTCCTTTCTTGATAAAGGATTCTAACCATCTCAGTCACGTCAAGAAATGTTTTCCTGAACACTCTTTCTTCCTCCTTGGGATAAAATTCTTCATGGATTTCTCCTTCCTCTTGAGGCATGCTTAATGAAGCTTCTACTTCTTTAGGAGGTGAAATAGGTGGTGGAGATTGTGGCAATATTTCTCTCATTTGCTTTGGCTCTTTTTGAGACCCTTCGGCTTCCACCAATTTTCCTTCTCCTATGTTGATCTTGAGCCTTGTAAGCATCTAAAACTTGCAAACGGTTAAACAATTCTTTGCACTAAACAACACCAGAGAATAAAATGTAGCTCTGATACCAATCTGATCTGAAATGACCATATTATTTTTGTTGTGCTAAGTGTCTTTTCAGTTTAAAAACATGTGCATAATTAGTTCATTAGTTTGCATAGGGATTGATGAGTTTGTCCATGAATTGTAGATGATTTTTAGTAAATTAGAAGCATAAAGCAAGCTTAAATAACACTAAACGACGGTGTAAAATAGAGAAATAAGTCACCAAATGAAATTTACACAGCAGGAATGATGAAGCAGTTCACCCCTCCTGGGCTACATCTGCTGGTCCATCTCCCATTGGCATGCCCATCTTTCATTATGCTCAAATTTTTGCAAATACATGTAGTTACAATGATCTAATGGTTGTTTTCTCTACGCCAATGGCTCGAGAATGCTCTAATTAGTCAAAGAATGACTCTTCATTCACTCAAAATGGGCGAAAATTAAGTCTCCTACTCTTTTTCCCAATTCACCTAGAATTAGCTCCACTAAAGGTGGAGAACTCCACTTAACTGGAGATAAAATAGCAAGTTCCGCCATTAAAGGTGCGCTCACCAAACTATCTGTCGTTTAAGCTGCGTATTAAATGTTAGTGGTTGGGGGTGGCCACATGCGCACCCCCCAAACCACTTACCTACTCGATGGTTAGGCGGAACTCCACGTAAACTATGGTTTATCGAGTCGAAACTCTGGTTGAAGCGAGAAGTTAACATTAACTGTACGGAGGTTTGTTGGCATTTATCATTACCATGTGACAACAAGTGACGGCCTCAGTGCTAACCACGTGGCGCCCTTTAATTGGCCCTCCAAAACCCATTCATCGAATAAAACAATGACTGATCCACGTGGATATCGGTGGTCTCCCACCTATTCCATTTGGACCCGCGACATCAATTCTTGCAGCTTTTCACTTCCGACAGCTTACTATTTTTAGCAGGTTTTCAAGTCCTGCACACCCGAAGCCATTTTGGGGCATTAATGATCCAGGTGGATATTGGTGGCCGCCCACCTATTCCATTTGAACCCCCACCATCAGTTCTTTCCGTTTACAAGTTTCAGCACAACTTACTATTTTTAGCAGTTTTTCAGGTCCTGAACTTCCGGAGCCGTTTTGAGGCCCTAAACGACATTTTTTTGGGAAAACCGAGAGTGGCCAAGGTTATATGTCTAGCACCAAAAGTTGTACTCCTCGGATATATCTTTCTAACGAGCTATTGAGCGCATCAAATGGAGATCAGATGCCAAAGTTACGTCCCCGGGAAGTTGAAACACCAATTTACCCAAACGGGGCCCACAATTTTGACGCTTCAACTCCTAGAGTTAGGTTTTTGGACGTTTTTTATTCTACATTGTTTCTCAACAATAAATAGGCCCTCGAGCCTCATTGTAACACCGTTTAGGGGTTGGTAGCTTTCACATCTCTTCTCAGGGATACGCTGCCAGTACCCTAGCTCATCTATTTCCATTATGTTTGTAATAGGGCTTCGAGCCTCAATGTAACACAGTTCAGAGGCCTGCCTACGCCACATCTCTTCTCAAAGATACGCTACCATCGCCCTAGATTGTTTCCATTATGTTTGTAAGCTTATTTCAGTCATTCTTGGGCGCTGGTAGCGTATCTCTAAGAAGAGATGTGGCGTACGCAGGCCTCTGAACTGTCTTACATTGAGGCTCAAAGCCCTATTACAGACATAATGGAAATAGATGAGCTAGGGTACTAGCACCGTATCCCTAAGAAGATATGTGACGGCTACCAACCCGCAAACTGTGTTACAATGAGGCTTAAGGGCCTATTTATTGTTGAGAAACAATGTAGAATCTGAAACGTCTAAAAACCTAACCCTAGGAGATGAAGCGCCAAAACTATGGGCCCTGTTTGGGTAAATTGGTGTTTCAACTTCCCGGGGACATAACTTTGGCATCCGATCTCCGTTTGACACGCTCAATAGCTCGTTAGAAAGATCTATTCCAGGAGTAAATCTTTTGGTGCTAGATATATACACTTGGTCGCTCTCGGTTTTCCCAAAAAACTTCGTCTAGGGCCTCAAAACAGCTCTGGAAGTTCAGGACCCGAAAAAACTGCTAAAAATAGTAAGTTGTGATGAAACTTGAAAACGGAAAGAAATGATGGCGGGGGTTCAAATGGAATAGGTGGGCGACCAAAAATATCCACTTGGATCATTAATGCCCCAAAATGGCTTCGGGCATGCAGGACCCGAAAACCTGCTAAAAATAGTAAGCTGCTGGAAGTGAAAAGCTGCAAGAATTGATGTCGTGGGTCCAAATGGAATAGGTGGGCGGCCACCGATATCCACCTGGATCAATGACACTTGTCAAACCCTGATTGGTTCTGAGGAAAGGAATATTTCTCAGAATATTCCCTTTTGCTAACTGTACCTCCACCCATTTGATGACTACGTATCCGAGTCAAACCTTGTCAAATTGTCACAATTTACATGTTTGGCATTTCGATCAGAACGCGATATCTCCCTCATACAACATCGGTTTTTCGAACCGTTCACGACGCCAGAATCAGAAAGACGAGATCTACACAACCATCCTAGTTTCAACCCAATCCTATAACTTTTAATTTTGAGCAAAATTTATGAACTCTTGATCTATAAGAAAGATTGTCTTGATATGAAAATAAATCATGGTCAACCATGGTCACATTGTGCCAAAGATTGTCTCATGGTCCAATGTCACATTGTGACAACCATGATATTAATGTATTAGGTTCTTAATATTAATCCCTTTATTTTTCAATACTAATCCCTTGGGTTTATTAATCCCTTCATTTTACAATAATAATTGCTTCAATTTTTAATATTAATTGTTTGTGTTTAATACATTTTCTTGGGGTTTATAATGCCTTGGGTTTCTAATATTAATAATCTCTTTGGTTGGGATTCAAAAAACCTAGCTCTGGAACTGATCCTGATTTATGCAGGAACGGAATAGAGTACACATATAACCATAAATACAAAGATGCAGCGGAAATAACACTTCATTTCATTAATATCAGAGAACTGAAATTTTCTTACAGATGGAATGGAAATGAACTAGCTAGGGTGTTGGTAGCAAATCTCTAAGAAGAGATGTGGTGGCTACAGACCTCTGAACTGTGTTACAATGAGGCTCGAGGGCCTATTTATTATTGAGAAACAATGGATAACTCTAAACGTCCAAAAAGCTAACCCTAGGAGATGAAGCGCCAAAATTATGGGCCCCGTTTGGGTAAATTGGTGTTTCAACTTCCCGGGGACGTAACTTTAGTATATGATCTTCGTTTGACGCGTATGATACATCGTTAGGTAGATCTATCCAAGGACTACAATTGCTAATAATGAACAGTGATTTCAAAATAAAATCATGTTTTTTAGAGAAGTGATGCCCAAAACACGTCGTTTAGGGCCTCAAAACGACTATGGAAGTTCAGGACCCGAAAAACTGCTAAAAATAGTAAGTTGTGCCGAAACTGAAAAAATGAAAGAGACAATGGTGGGGCCCCAAGTGGAATAGGGGGTGGCCACCAATATCCACCTGGATCATTCCTCCCCCCTTAGGAAGCAATGGTCTCCGTTATGTTGAGTTCCTCCATGAGATAAGGAGACTTCTGCTGAACTTGGTCCCTGGTGAACCACTTGCCTTGGTGCAAGAGTTGGCCAGCTTTGACAACCCAATACAGTTGGATCTTCCGTTGGCGAGTGCTCTTGATTTGCATGTCCATGATACAATCTGTGGTGGCTTGTTCCATGCAGTCTGGGTTTAACTCTTTTGGTGTCAGTTCTTCTGCAATGTCAGAGGTGTCCAGTAGAGGTGGGAAGTAGGGACTAAGGTGGTCTACATTGAATATTGGGTGCAGACCAAGGAATGGTGGAATACTGAGCTTGAAGGCATTGTTCCCTACAACCTTAGTGATGGTGTACGGCCCATATCAGAGCGGGCGAAGCTTGCGGTGTGGTCCAGTGAGTCGCTCCTTCTGCAAATGTAGCCACACTTTGTCGCCCACCAGGAAGTTATGTGGCACCCGATGTTTATCATGTCATTGCTTGTACTTAGTATTGGTTCTATCCAATGTGTCATGAACCTGTTGGTGGATGTGCTGAATGCGCTCGATGAAGTTGTTCGCTTTGTCAGCTTTAGACTGGACATGAGACGAATCAGCCGTAGTAGCTGCAAATGGCATGGCTACGTCAATGGGACATAGTGGCTGGAATCCCAGGCCCACCTGAAAGGGGTTGTAGCCGGTTGAGCTGTGGAGAGCCCAATTATAACTGTGTTGTACATAGGGGAGGCTCTCATCCCATGTGTGTGGATGCTTTGAATTGTACATGCGCAGAATGTGTACAATCATCCTGTTGACGACCTCTGTCTGGCCATTAGTTTGGGGATGGAAAGCTGTGGACTTGATGAGCTTGGTGTCCAACATTGACCAGAGGTTGGACCAAAATTTGCTCAGGAACCTGCTGTCGTGATCTGATATGATAGAATATGGGATCCCAAAGTGAACCCACTCGTTCAAAGAAGAGTTTAGCAGTGGCTTCTGCTGTGATATTCTTCTTACAGGCCACCATAATGGCCATCTTCGAGAATCTGTCGACGACCAAAAAAACACAGTCATTCCCATGCTTAGTAGAAGGAAGGTTTGACATGTAATCAATGGAGATGGATTCCGAAGGTCGACTAGGGGTAGGTAGCGGAGTATAGAGCCCTTGCTTCTTGATGGTCGGTTTGGCAATGACGCAAGCAATGCAGGATCTGATGTACTTCCCGACATCCTGTCCAAGGTTCGGCCAATAGAAATACTTCTGCATTACTGCCACTGTTTTCTTGACCCTAAAATGCCCAGCGACTCGACTATAGTGCGCTTCCCATATCATCTTGGCACGCTCGCTTGAAGGAACACAAAGGTATCCCAGGTGACATAACAATGTATCTTGGAGGTGAAAATTTGGAACTTGCGTACCCCCCAAGAGTGCCTTGTATGTGTGGTTGAATTTTGGATCACTCTTGTAGAGAAGCGCTAATCAGAAGTCTCGTGCCCACAAGAGTTGAGAACTGTGGTTATGGCCACGATCGGTGGTCAGCTGAGGCAGTCGGCAACATTATTGGTGCTACCCTTGTTGTACTTGATGTTCAAATGAAATTGTTGCAGATATGTGGACCACTTCTAATGGCGATCGTTCTGCAACTTCCCTTGTGTCAATATGAACTGCAGGGGTTGGTGGTCTGTGTGGATGATTATTTCCTTCCCCAAAATGTAATGCTTCCATTGTCGACAAGCCTACACAATGGAATACATTTCTTTGTCATAAGTGGGATACTTGCGAACTGTGTCAGACAATGTCTCACTGTGATATGCCACTATATGCCCCTGTTGAGTAAGAACTGCCCCAATAGCATAGTCAGAGGCATCTGTCTTGATCTCAAATGGTTGTTGCAAGTCTGGTAATGTGAGCACTAGGGCAGAACAGAGGCGATGTTTCAATTCTATGAACGCCTTCTGTTGAGATTCCGACCAAAATAATTTTGCTTTCACTCCTCCCTTGGTGACTTGACTCAAGGGCCAAGTGATATGAGATAATCCCAACACGAACCTGCGGTAGAAATTGGCAAGACCCAAAAATCTGCGAAGCTCTGTTAGAGTGGTTGGGTCTGACCAATCTTGAATGACTTGGATCTTGGCTGGATCCACATGCACCCCCCTTTCATCAATAATGTATGCCAGATATTGAACCTGGGTCATGCCAAAAGTGCACTTCTCCAAATTGGCACACAACATGTGTTCCCATAGTGTTTGGAGGACTTCACGGATGTGGTGGAGGTGCCCTTCCCAAGTTTGGCTGAAGATCAGAATGTCATCCAAGTACACCACTACAAATGAGTTGGTGAATGGATGCAAGATGTCATCCATCAACCTCATGAAGGTTGCGGGAGCATTCGTCAACCCAAAAGGCATGACGAGCCATTCGAAAATGCCCTCCTTGGATTTGAAGGCAGTATTCCACACATCAAAGGGTTCGATTGGTACCTGGTGATACCTAGACTTCAAGTTGATCTTGCTGAAATATTTTGCCCCTTTGAGTTGGTCTAGAAGGTCATCAATCCGTGGGATCGGGTACCTATTCCAGATAGTGATCTTGTTCAGTGCCCGATAGTCAATACAGAGTCTCCAAGTCCCATCCTTCTTCTGTACCAACACGATCGGGCTCCCACAGGGCGATGAACTTGGCCTGATGTGACCTTTCTGCAGCAGCTCCTGAATCTGCCTCTTGATTTCATCATTCTCCAGAACAGAGCGCCTATAGATCGGTCCATTGGGTAGCGACGCACCTGGGGTCAGGTCAATGGGGTGCTTGACCTGACAGTGTAGAGGCACCCCTGTGGGTGAGGTGAAGATGACCTCGTACTCCTCCACCACCTTGTCCATTTTTTTTTGTCGTGCATAGGAGCCATGTCTAGAGGTCGTGGCCACAATCTTCTTCTTGCGCTGGGGACGGATCATCAAGAAAACAAATTTCCTGGTTTGGGAAATGAGCTTACTACATTGGTTTGCAATAACCAAAGAGATATTGGGAGGCGGTGGTACCTTTGGTATCCTATACAACTTATTTCCCAAAGTAACAATAACAACGCGAGGTCAGGACTCATACACAGCATGTCGCTTCCACAAGTATGGTTGGCCTAATAATACATCAGAAACATCAATAGGAGCAATGTCACACAATACCTCATCCGTGAAGGGCTTGATGCTATAGGGAAGGCAACACTGTTGGCTGACGCGGAGATTTCGTCCTTGGTGAAGCCACTCGATGGTGTATGGTTGTGGGTGCGCTGTGGTCGGCAAACCCAACCGCTTCACGACATCTGCTGAAATGAGATTCTTTTGGCTCCCATTGTCGACAATGAACCATAGCGGGGAACCCTTTACCCACATCTGGGAGTGGAAGAGATGCTCTGCCGCCTCTGGATCTTCTGGTTCCTCCTTTTGGATCTTCGTAGCGGCAACAATGGCATTGGGCTTCGCATCAATAATCTGCTTCCCTTTGTCATTCCCCTTGTCAGGTTCTGATTTAGAGTCGAAGCATGCATCTGATTCAGAAGTCCTCATCTCAGCCACCAGTAACTGCTTGGCCCGACACTCATTTGTGTTGTGAGTGGAGCTCTTATGGAACTCACACCACTTTCCCATGTCCTTTGGCTTCATGGTGTTTTTCTTTGCTTGTGGCTTTGGCAGGTTGTCTTGGGACGCCATGCCTTGGCTCTGTCCTTTGGTTTGTAGTTTTGGGGCACCTTTCCCTTGCTTTTGATTCGTAGATCCAAAGTCTCGCTTCTTCTATTTGAATTTATTCTCAATCTTGGCAGCTTATCGATATGTCGTACCAAGTGAGGAGATGTCGAGGAACTCCATTTCCTCCTGAATGTATCTGTGTAGACAACCGCGATACTTTAACACCAAATGTTTCTCTAAATCTTTGATACCCAACTTTGTGTGCAGGGTATGGAATAGATTCGTCATCTCATGCACATCTTGATCCCTTTGTTGCCACAGCGTGGTCCATTGTATGTACTTGTCCTCGTAGCTCCCCACAAGATAGTATTTTTCCTTGATGGCATTTCGGAAATAATTCCAAGTGGGTACGGCTGAGAACAGAAAGGGCTCTGTCTCGTCCTTTTTCTCACAGTTTGTTTCCCACCAGTCCTTGACATGGGGGGTAGCTTTGAGGAGTGCAAAAATAATCTTCTCCCGGTCGGAAAAGTCATGAACCGAGAAATATCCTTCTAATAGATTCAACCATCTATCTATGGCATCTGCATCTATTTGACCCTCAAATATGGGAATGTCAAATTTTACTTGTACCTTAAAGGGAGTCATGCCTCCAGAGTGACTGCTGGATGCAGATGCGCCGCCGGTGGGCAGTTGTTGAAGGATCTGGGCAAAGGTATCCATCATCGCATTGCTTTGTTTTTCGAGGGCCTCCTCGAACAATATTTTGATAGGATCTCCTGCTCCATCATCTTTCTTTTAATCCCCCATGGGCGTCCGTCGGGGTTTGCGAGGTTGATCTTGCAAAGGTTCCACCAGATCGAGCCCTAACTCCTTATACCCCGACCTTGTTGGGGACATGCAAAGAAGGATCGAGAAAATGCAGACCCGCTCTAATACCATTGATCCGGATTTATGCAGGAACACAACAGAATACACATATAAACATAAATACAAAGATACAGTGGAAAAAACACTTCATTTCATTAATATCAAAGAACTGAAATTTGCTTACAGACAGAATGGAAATGAACTAGCTAGGGTGCTGGTAGCGAATCTCTGTGGTGGCTATAGACCTCTTAACTGTGTTACAATGGGAATTGAGGGCATATTTATAATTGAGAAACAATGGAGAACTCTAAATATCCAAAAACCTAACCCTAGGAGATGAAGCGCCAAAACTATGGGCCCCGTTTGGGTAAATTGGTGTTTCAACTTCCCGGGGACGTAACTTTGGCATACGATCTCCCTTTGACGCGTATGATACATCGTTAGAAATATCTATTCGAGGACTACAACTGATGCCACAAATATCAATTCTATAATGAAATCATATACGTCGGAAAAACGGTGCCCAAAAAACGTTGTTTAGGGCCTCAAAACGGATCCGGAAGTTCAGGACCCGAAAAACTGCTAAAAATAGTAAGTTGTGCCGAAACTAAAAAATTGAAAGAGACAATGGTGGGGCCCCAAGTGGAATAGGCAGGTGGCCACCAATATCCACCTGGATCAGGAACGTCTGTGCAGTCGCTCACGCTTCAACCCTTCTTCTACTGCTCGATCTTAGTTGCATGGCCCCTCTGGAGACCATCCTGGAGGCGGCTGCTCCTCTTGACCATGCCTCAGGGTTTCTGTACTCATCAGCTCTTTGAATCCACCTCAGTCGAGGCCTGGAATCTCCAAGTTTGTAAAAAAAGGGATGGAATCTAGGAAGTTTCACTGCCCCCTACGATCCCTCCAATGGTTGCTCTATCCCTCGCGGATAAATGATTCATTGGGCAATTCATAGGACTATGGCCTTCACCGAAAATAGTCCAAAAATGGGTGGAGTGCAATTGGATGGACAAAACCAAAGGGAAAATCTCTATCATATTCTGCGGTAGGGGCTTTTATACCTTCCACTTCAAGACTAAGGAAGAAAAATATGTGATCTTCAGGAATGGGCCATACTTCATGGATACCAGAGGGTTCTATCTAAACAAATGGACACTAGAATTCGATCCTGAAATCGATGTTCCTAATGTTGTCCCAGTATGGGTTCGTCTTCCACATATTCCCCTTCACTATTGGGGGGATGATTCAGTTAGAGCGATTGGAAATGTTGTTGGTAACTTCATCAACATAAGTGAGTCGAAGGACAACATGCAATCTTGTGCAAGAATCTGCGTAGAGGTAGACTTGGGGAAAGGACTTCTGGAGGTGATCAAGTTGAAGGTGGACAACTGGACGCACATCTAGCAGTTGGACTACAAACAACTTCCCTTCAAGTGCAAGGTATGCCACGAATAAGGTCATTTCGCTAATAGATGCACAAAAGCAATAAAGGTCGAAAACACTGACCCTGAATCACAATGGAAAGTCATAAAAAAAGAAGAAGTCTGGCACAGATCCCATAAATGTTGGAGCTTCAACAGCCCATCCATCCTCACATTCTGTTATCCCTAACACCCAAACTCATCCTGAACCCCCTCCAAACCCCTTTCAAACCCCTGACCCCCCCCCCTAACTCCTCCAACCCCTTTACCTCCTTGGCCTCTCTGGAAGAGGAACCCCCACAGCCTTCCCTCCCCACCTTCCCCTCTGAATCTCTGCCTCATCCTTCCCCTTCCAATCATGTCCTCCTTCATCCTCATCTGAACCATCATCTTCGCGGATAGTCACTAGAAACGCAACAAAGGATTTGGGAACATTATTGGAAACCTTAAAAAAAACTGGAGCAGGAAGAAAGTCTGCTAAACACCATAGGGATGAAGCAGCTCAGAAAGACATTTCTCTAGGAATGCAACACCTAAGAGAGACCTTTATAGGAGGGCTTAATAGCAAAGACTTTAACCAACTTGAAACAGGAGGGAAGACAGGGTCTCAACTTGCATTCCTGAAATAATGAAAGCATTTACATGGAACTGTAGGGCGATTAGGGCACCCCTCTAAAAACAATGCCCTGAGAGATCTCTTTAAACAATAACAACTAGAAATAGTTCGTCTCCAAGAAACCAAGCAAGGAGAAAAAGATATGGGAAACATCATAAATAGAATTAGAAACTACACATGCACAATAGTAGAGTCCAGAGGTGCTTCGGGAGGAATAGCAACAATCTGGAACCAGAACTCATGGAAGCAGCTGACAATTTTAAATGCACAAGATTGGATAAAAGTCAAGTTACAAAACATCCATGAGGATGTAATGATAACGGTGTGCAATATTTATGGCCCAAATCACTATAGAGATAAAGAATTTTTTTGGCGCACTTTAAAATCTGACATGGAAGGGGAGGATAATAAAAATGCCATCATTGGAGGGGATCTAAATTTGGTTATGCATGCAAAAGAGAAAAGAGGGGGAAAATTTACTCCAAACCCTTTAAGAGATCAGTTGGAGAATATGATTCAAGAACATGACTTGGTGGACATCATCCCCAAAAAATAGAATTTTTACATGGAGCAATCGCAGACTTGGGCCAGGGAACATCATGCAAAGTCTTGACCGCTTTTTTGTTGTTATCTACCTCATCTCCCACTTCTTTGTTGCAACCTCCACCATTCTGCCCTACTCGGCCTCAGATTACTATCATGTTACCCTTGTCCTCAGTGATCAATCTTCCCTCGGACCTCTTCTTTTCCGCTACAACCATCTATGGAGTGACTCTCCTGAGACAAGATTAATTGTGGAAATAAATTGGCAACAGCATGCTGAGGGATCTCCAATGCATATATGGGAGACAGAACTGAATCTTGTGCACACTTCTCTCAAAGGCTGGGCAAAAGACTATTATAGAGAACCGGAAACAGTTAAGCAAGAAACTAAGAGAAAGTTAGAAGTTCAAAAAGATATAGATATCCAAGGGGTGACCAAAGAAAAGCATGAGCAGGAAAAAGAACTTTATTGGGCTTTATATAACACTAATATAAAGGGAGAAGAAAAATGGAGACTTAAATCCAAGAATCTCTGCCTTCGGGCTCGGGATAAAAGTACCTCTTTCTTCCATAAGCAAGCTACTGCCAGAATATCGAGAAACGTCATTACAGCTATATCCGATGAAGAAGGTAACATGTACACCAAGCAAGATGCAATAAACTCAGTAGCTCGTCGCCATTATAAAATCCTCCTAACTGAAACTATGGAGGCAGAGGAATACAATGATCTCTTGGTTCACACTCCTAAGATGATCACTAAAGAGATAAACACCTCCCTAACCAAGGACATTGAAGAGGTCAAAATTATCAAGGCAATCTGGACCCTCCATCCTGACAAAGCACCGGGCTCGGATGGATTCTCCATTAGCTTCTATTGGAATTTCTGGGAAGTCATTAAAAAAATACCTTGTCAAAATGATCCAATGGGCTCAAAGGGAAAAAAAAAATTGGGGGCTTCAAAAAATTGACATTTCTTGCCCTTATCCCCAAAGAGACCCGTCCATCCACCTTCCCCGGATTTAGGCCTATATCCCTTTGCAACTCCTCTTATAAAATTATTACCAAAATCCTTGCCACCCACATCAAAATCTTCCTTCGCAATCTTCTCTATGAAAATCAAGGTGTTTTCATTTCAAATTGACAAATCACTGACTCCATCTTGTTGGTCCAAGAAGCCATTCATTCCAGTATGATGAGATTAGAGAAGGGATTCGTTCTGAAACTAGATCTTGCTAATGCCTTCGACATAGTGAGGCACTCTTCCCTCCTCTCTGTGCTAAAGAAAATGGGCTTCGAAGCATAATTCATATCTCTCATTCAGACTTGCATATCCAACCCCTAGATCACCCCTCTGGTCAATGGAAGACCTAGACATTATTTCCAATCTACTAGAGGCTTAAGAAAAGGCTGCCCCTTATCCCCCCTCCTCTTCATTCTCATGGCAGAATCTTTCAGTAGGGAGTTGGACCACAATCGCAGAGCTAGCCTAATCACATGTATCAAAATTAGCAATGGGGTCAAAAACATGAACCATTCTCAGTTTGCTGATGACACCCTACTGATGGGAGGAGCTACTAACATAATAGCCAGGAGATTTAAAATGTTGCTTGACAAATTCATGCACTATTCTGGAGGGCAAATCAATTACCATAAAAGTTGCATTTACGGATGGAATGCAACTATGAACACCATCCATAATATTGCCCAAATCTTCAGGGTCCCCTACAAATGGAGCTGCAATCATTTTAACTATCTAGGGATGCATGTCAGCATAGGATCGTTAAGAATAGAGGTATGGAACATCACCATTGATAAGATGAAAAATAAATTCCAGCAATGGGGAGCCTCTTAGCTCAATCTGGCTAGGCGCATGGTCCTCTTAAAGGTTGTCCTCTCCGCTCTGCCTCTTTACCACTTCTCTTTGCTGCAGGCTCCTATCAGTATCCATCATAAAATGGAATCAATTTTAAGACAATTTTTATGGAAAGGTGGCAAAAGTGAGAAAAAGAAGTTCAATCTGGTCAAATGGAGACAGGTAACCCAAAAATATGAAAATGATGGTCTTGTTATTCGCATACCCAAATGCTGAATGTTGCCTTTGGAGGGAAAATTGTGCGGTGCTTAATTTCTGGGCAACAAACATGGTGGAAGCAAGTGTTGGAAAGGAAATATCTTTCTACTTCAAGGTAAAACCTTTTAGATCAACTCATCCCCAATAGGCCTTGCTCTCGCATATGGGCTCTTTGCAAAAAATCCATCCCCTTTCTTCGCAACAATACCTCCAAAGTTCCACATGGAGGATGCAACATAAACATTTGGGAGGACAAAATAATGGGTAAGCTTCCTCTTTTAAACAATCTGAGCATTTTGTGCATTTAAATGTATCTTCGAGAGCATGGGATTAACACCCTGGATCAAATATCCAGTTGGGAAGAGAGTACTAGCAATTGGAAAGGTTGGATGTTTCCAAAATTTCCACCCCACCTCGATAATGGCAAAGCTACTCTGCAGGGACTACTCGATGGAGCTACCCCTCTTGCAAAAGATAAAGAAGATAACTATATATGGGACACCTATGGGTATACCTACACCTTAAAAGTAGGATATGAGGCTCTTCACAATGAGCAATTCCCCACTCCTCCATGGAAAATCTGGAAATAGGTTTGGAAATCATAAGTGCTCCCAAAGATCAAAATCTTCATCTGGACCCTGGTAAAGGGGAAGGTTTTGACAATGGACAATCTGAAGAAAAGAGGCATACATGAGCCTCTAGATGCCCCCTATGCTCCATGGCAGAGGAGACAATTCACCACCTCTTCATAGAATGCTACTTTGCTAAAAAAAATTGGCACTCTCTCTCGGATCTCTTTCATGTTGATAGGGGTGCAAACAACTCAGTTTTGGATCTGATTATTAATTGGAAAAAGAGATACCCCTGGGGGCAAAAGAGGAAGAATGTTGCCAAAAGAGTCTGGGAAACTCTTCCTTATGTCCTACTCTGGAACATTTGGCTTATGAGGAACAGAGGCACCTTCCAAGATCATAAACTTTGCATTATAAAAGTGCAGAGCAAGGCCTGGAGCCTTACTGTCGATACCATTCTTGCAAAAAACAATAGTCAACTCAACTTCAATGATTTGCAGGTCGAGGAAATACTTATCCTCGGAAGAGTTCTTGACACACTCCCGAAGTATAACAAAACTCCTGCTCTTCAACCTCTTCACAAGGATCAGTGGAAGATTAGGCTTAAAGAAAAAGAGTTCATCGACTGGCTTGATGGAATCAAAAGGCCCGCGCTCTTCTTCAACGATGCCTCAAAGGAAAATCCAGGAACAACAGGAGCTGGAGACCACATTGTGGATGAGCAGGGCAGCAACATTGCCATCTTTGAATGGGGATTGGGTCGACTGTCAAATAATAGAGCAGAAGCATACGACTTTCTGCAACGCCTTCACATTATAAAAATATTAAAGATCCAAAAGGCTATGATTTTCGGAGGCTCAATAATAGTCATCAACATGATGTTGAACTTAGATTTGTCTCCCAACTTCGCCCTCAGTAGACTGATCACAAGGTGCCAAAATTTGAGTAAGTAAATCGAAGGTCTCACTTTCTATCACATCCTCAGGTCTAACAACAATAAAGTTGACTCATTGGCCAACAAATCATGCAGCAGACCCCCTGGTCAACTCCTTTCCCAACATAGCATCAACTACTCCCCTATTCCATGAATTTTCCCTTATGCGTGACTACTGCCATCGTGATCTTTTATGCCTCCCGGATTTTGTTATGGCAGGTCTGCCATGACCATTCCCTCCCCTGCTATATTCCCGTGAACATGTCCCCCTAGGATTCCCACCCTCTCCTCATCCCCATCCAACCTTCCTCTCCCTCCTATCCTATATATTCCACTTCTCCCTCCTCCGTAGACCACCAGCTATGCAACGTTCATTTTTCTTCGTTTCACGATCCTTGGGCTTCCATTCGATGTCTAACAGTGCCCTCTTTGCCTCCTCAAATCCATTCTCCCTCTCCTACTCATCTAGATCCCTTCTGCTCTACAAATCACCAGCTGCGCAACACTCATTTAACCTCCTTGATTCCCCATAACACTCGGTCCCACGATCCATGGGCTCTCAATCCTCACTATCAAACAATGTCTTTTTCTGCCTCCTCGAAACCATCCTCCCACAACTGTGATCTTGTCCTACCATCCTTCAGCCACTATGAGGAACGAGAACTGCTTCCATTGTGTTGATGTGCAAGTAGAGATGGATTTGATAAAAGCACAGTTAAATATAATGCAGGACAAACGCCAGGCAGACACCAGCTTCCTCCAACACCAAGCACAATCCCTCACAGAGAAGCTGAGGGGAGCTAACAATTGTTGTGCTCACATTGAAGAATCCCTAGAGATCCTATGCTACATGGTGGACAAGCGAACTATTCAGAGTTCAAGCTCCAAAAATGTTCCCAATGACCACCCGGACAACAACCATGACACCACAGAGATTTCAAATGCTCGACATGGCAACAGGAACTAGATTCCATTCCTCCATCTATCACATCTAATATCATGTCTTTTAAGTTTGCAGTTACGTTATTTCAGTTTGTTAGGATTTATAAAGAATCGAATATGAAACATAGTAGCAATAGTCAACATGTAGGAGGTTCAATATTTTGCCACATCATCCCTCCTTGTTATTCTACTTCACCACTCGAATGTAATAGGGATTTCAATCCCCACTTTTTTGGAATATAAATAGTAACCGACTTTGTTAAAAAAAATAATAATAATAAATCTCTTTGGTTGGTAATATAATAATATTTACTTTAATATACAAATATGTATTTTAATATAATAATATTTATCATAAATAATATTATTAATAATATCAATATTAATATTAATATTATTAAATCCATACCCATTGATGCCTGTCGGTGTATATTAACCACATTTAATTATGTGGTTGTGCATGTTATTACTATACGCCTATCAGCATATATCAACCACATTTATTAATGTGATTGTGCTAGTATATAGTTAGGAGATTTTATTTAAGGCATAGTCTAGCTGTTCTACTTGTTAGTTTTTTTGCCAAAATTTGACAATACAATTTTTGGTTAAATCATTGTTTTTGGTTGTTTAAAATTGTTTTTGAATGCATAAATGGATTTGTCATCTTAAAAAACCCCTGGGAGACCTAAATTATGCAAATTTCGTATCTCAAACTTATTATTCCAATAAATCCCTCTCAAAATTTGGGCAAAATTCACCAGAAACATGCCTCGAAAAAAGAAGAAAAAAAAAAACTATGACATTTTTGGTTTTAAATAATAATAATGTATATTATATTAGAAAAATATAGTGTCCAAGCACAATGAAGACACATCAATATCTTGTAGAAGAAGGTAGCATAAATTTTTAGATGTAAGAAAGTTTGTCAATGTTGGTTATGCGTGTGTCTTGCTACTATGTTCTAATAATATCCATATGGATAAAATTTAAAGAAATTACCTAATGTATGAAAACATTTGGACGACATTAAACACAATTTGAACTAATATGCATTCCTAGGCATTTGTGATAATTAAGTTTTTAATTGGGGCTACTCAGTCGTGGATGGGTAGTCCATTTGGATCGGGTTTTGCTAAATTAACTGAAGACACTTAGCTTGAGATTTTCCCTAGTGCTTAGCCTAGGCATTTTGCACTTTAAATTGGAGACGTTGTGTGTTCAAATATTTGAGTTATTCATGATGGGTGGTCAATATATTAGTTACTGTGTCCACTTGTATTGAGAGCCTGCCAACCTTCTTGTTTAGCAGTGTTATTTGCACTATGACATCTTCCTCTACCATTTGTGTTGTGCTTCTTTCCTTTTTCTTATCCTCCATATAATTAAGAGAAATTCATCCCTAGTGAAAGGAATATCACCATGAATAAGTTAAACATTTTGTTTGTTTGTTTTTTTTTTTTTTCGTCATCATTATCATCTTTGTTAAATTTGATCTTTTGAATTGTTGGAATTGTTGCTTTTATTGTAAAAAAAATTCAACACCCTCATGTACCCATATTATAACGAGATTATGTAATTTTAACATTTAATATATGCAATTCCATTAATTCAAAATTATTCTCATAAGATTTAAGGCCTAAAATATCGATTTCACTTCTCATTATTTTAAGCCACGTGGAAAATCATTAATTATTAAACGCACAAAGATTGGGACATATCAACGCCATGTCTTAACATAACCATAATAATCTCTCACTCTCTCTCTTTACACACACACACACACACACGTACACGTGCGCTAAAAACATGGGTGTATCGTCACATTATATACAAATATTACAACAATTTCAATGGAGGCTCACCTCAAGGAAAACAAACACTCCACATGTTGTGTATTAACATGTCTGTCCATCATGTTCTTATATAGACATTTATCAATTGATTTGCAAAAGGAAATAATAGAATAAGTTAGTACCATAAAAATATTCATATAACAATTATGAAAAACAAACAAACCAGATATCAAGTAGTGGATGGTGAAGCATTGTCCTCCATAGTTTTGTCCATTAGCTCATGAATATCCATCTCCTCATCCTATGTATACCCTGAAGGTTGTTGGTATTCATCTAGTGCGATGGGATTAGATTGTGTTATTGCGGAGCCATAGGAACACTCCTTATGATTCTTGTCTTTACCTCCTGTGTGACCTGTAAGATGAAGTTTCCAATTCCAAAATCCACTTTACACACAACCTTGAACTTTCTCTAAAAAATCTTGATGGTGTGAAGGATGTCTTGCCATTATTACTGATTGTTTGTTAGAGCTTAAATAATCATATATACAACTAGCTGATGGGAGTTCGTAACTCTGAAAAACTTAGTCTCACAAGTGTGGGAATATACCAAATCTTTGACCCATTTCTCTAATTCTTCCAAGATTTGATTATTAGTTAGAGTATGCATTTTCTCCTTCATCGTGTTCCCCATCCCCCTTAATTCCCGACTTGGTGAGCTCACAACGCCTTTTATGGAAATTTCACTCCACCATAAAGGGCTCCTTCTCAGATCTAGATACAAGTTTGGGATTCTCAGAGTGTGGTGCCCTTGGGGAGCGAGCCTAAGGTTTTTATCCTCTCTCGGCCCTTGACCCAACAATATTTCATTTCATCTTGGAAGAACATATAAGCTCGAATAACAATCACACCCACACTCGACCAACATGGAAGATAATTCTAGGTTAAACAAAAAGAGAGGACGCCAACTAATAACACAACCAATAGACACCTAAGACTCAAATTTCCCAACAAAGTAAAGCAAAATTTTGGATGACCCACATAAAGTAGGAAGCTAATGAACCTTCCCACCATAGTCCAACAACTAAGCACAATATATTAAACAATAGAGATAGAGATAGGAAAGAGGGTTACCTAAAATAAAGATAGTATGTCTCTTAGGAATAGTCAATTTCTAGTCTCACCAAGGGGGCCATTCTTTCTTCCTTGGACTACTTAAGTATGTTTAGCTTGCTTTTATACCATTAAACAACAAGACCCCCTTCCCTTTTGGAAAACTCATCATGTTGAGCTATTGTTGTCCTTGTAGCTCCATGTACTCATCATGGAAACTCCATATGATATGTTGGCATGGTGCAAGGTATCTTCTATTCGAATGTCAAATGATATGCTCTCTATACCCTCGCATAATTTTATAGGTAGGTTTATCCTATTAACATTTGGTGGGATGAAGTTCATACTCCCCCTTACAACCCCCCTCTTCCTCACGTTGAGCCCCATCTATATGCTCGTTTACGTAGAGCACAAAACTCTAATTACATGACAAAGTAGTGGTCTAATGACACATGTAGGTGGCCATGGCCCTACTTGTTATCACCCTATTTGGATAATAATACCATATATTTAACATATGAAAAATAAAATATTTATTCCCCCACGGTGGGTGTCTCAAGGGAACATTAATGAATGTGAAAGCCCATTTTTTGGAGAGGACAGGAGGGATAACGTCACCCTCCACCTCGAAAATAATGGGATATGGATTTCTTGCTTGGGTTTCCACCATAACTTTGTCCATCACCACCCACATTCGTGATTGCAAAAGGTAGGGAATCAAGTTTCCCTTGAACTGGATTGCAGAACTAAATGTTGGTTTGAATAGGTGTTGATCTATAATGGAAATAGATGGCTTGGACTTGGGTTTTGTTAATGATTAAAGAAGCAGAGTGAACCTTCCAAAATCCACACATACATATGAGGAGAAGGGACCTCTCGAGGATGACGCATCATGGTGGGTGCAACAAATCATGATTCAGGTGTTGTTTCCTTTCGATCCACCCTTTTATATTTACAGTTTTAGTTTTGCTCCTTGTTTTATCCACTGGCTAAGTCATAATTACATACTTATCGCCCGAGCTCACAAAGGTTAGTTAACACTCGGAGCTTTGTTTCACAAGCCTGTATCCTTGCTCTCCCCCCTACAACCCGTATTGCTTTGTTGGTTATTTTTCTTTGGATCTGAGAATATTGTGTGCCTTGGTGTCTCTGGTTCCGAGTCTTTTATCCGTCGCATAAGCCTAGCCTCCTCTCTTGGCTCTTTGTAATTTTTTGACTCTCTTAGTCCATTATGGCATACCCTATTTCTTCCCAACTCTCTAACAAGGAGGTTTGCCCACGTTTCCTCGTTAATTTGATCCTTCAATTAACATTTTTGCTTTTGGTTTGAGAGAACTAGTGCTTATTTTTTCTTTTGTTTTAAGGAATTCCATAATTGGATCCGTGAGGGGATCCTCTATAGTGACCCAACGTGGTCTTGGACATTGTTGTCTTTTATCTTCTCTCTAGTATAATGTTGTTTTCTCATCTCGGGTTAATTTGTTGGGCCACCTTACTCAATTTTTGGCAATAACAAGGGGTAGAGGAGGCCGACATCATCTTGGTCGTCATACCAACTCAAAGCCCTCCACTACGAGAGTTGGAGGGGCTACTAAAAATTGGTTAGAATTTACAGTAATACTCATTTGTTAGTTCAACGAGAAATTCAAAAGGTCGAGGAGGAAGATCGTATTGAACGTAGGTTCATCTCCAAAGAGGAGGTGATTGAGCAAGTGAGACAATAGCTTCCTGATATAAAGACAACAAGAACAAGGGGCACAAAATACATGCAAGAAATTGACATCTATTGGTAGGTTAAAACCATCACGGGAAAAGTCTTAGTGAAGACGTCTGAAAAACAATAAGAAATTATGTTGTGTCTAGATGAGACTCAACAAGAGATGAGGAAGTTATATTGCAAAGTGACTAAGATAACTTAAATTATAGCAAACTTTGAGTTCACGAAATTAGAGGAAGATACAAACCCATCTATAACCATTTAGCCGAACACCCCATCCAAATTAATAGTCATAATAGTTAAATTTGTTAATATTTTTAAATTCTTTCTAAATAAATCTATGAATAACAATAAGTTTATAAATAATAAAACTAATCATTAAAACCTTTGTTTTTAATATTATTATGCTTTTCATTATAATTTTAAACATTTTTAATAAACAAAACCAATTTTAAAACTAAGTAATTAGTCTAGTCTAATACTAAATTAAGTCATATAAAAGCAATTTACGTATAATATTTTTGTTTTAATCCAACTCTAATCTAATCAAATCAAATCATTACTTAAGTTTTAAAAAAAAATCATAAAAAACGTTCAAAAATTTTGATCGTTTAATAAACCAAACTCAAACCAAAATTTATTCAATCACGTTGACATGTTACTTTGCTCCATTTCCAAAATAAACATATAAAATGCCTTTAAAAATATACTTAGAAACTTCCAACGACATGTCATCAAACTATTTTTTTCAATTTAAAGGAGTGTAAAATTTAGCTTTTAAAGTAACGAGGGGCCTCTTTCTACAGACTTTTTGAGCAACGAAAGTTGTCTTTCTACACGTCTTTGCAGTGCACAAAATATCAAGAATATACACTACACTATACCCGATAAAAGGAAAGGTGCCTCATGATGATGAAATAATGGTTAACGTCTACTGAATAAATTTGACCCTACCAAGTCCCACAGTGAAATATCATTAGTTAACGAAATGAAATATTATTATTATTATTACATTATTTTTAAAATAAATTATTATTTTTTGTTTGTCAAATTGTCTCAATTTTTCAGGTTAATTTTGTGGCTTAAGAAAATCTCATCTAGGGGTATATAAGTCATTAAAATTAACTCACGATCGTACTTGGCCTAGACTACACTAGCCCTAAACATGATTGGAATTTTGCCCACGGAGTTTTGAATCGATAACCTTCACATCACCAAGTAAAATAAATTATTATTTTTAATAAAATTATGTAAATATATATTTTATTTTTATTTCTATTTTGACATGAATAATAATTAAAAAATATATATAAAATATGAAACTTTTAAAATATTATTATTATAATTATTATTATTGTAAATTTAGAAGTTCTATTGTATACCAATGAGAGATTATATCACTCATTTTTTACTTATTTCGGTCGCGGTTTGTTGTTGGGGAAACTAGACCAACGACAAAATAGTAAACTTCTAGTCCAAAATTTTACAAAAAGATTATAAAATTTGTCTCATTGTCAAAACTCAACATGATATACTATATTTCTAGATAAACAAAAAGGAATAATTGTGTCTAACTTGCATTGACACTGCCAAAGAGGCATAGAAACTGTAAATATCCACATCAAATCAACCCTGCAATCAACCGAGCTTGTGCAAAGATGCCCACTGAGAATGCACTAGAGGTCCACCACACCTCGAGATTGAGGAATAGGCTATCAAATTTAAATGTTTAAGGAAAAGTAGGGAACGAGGAGGCAAAGTCAAGGGGACATGGACCTTCCCTGAAAACAAAGAGGGAAACCACATTGGGGATGGAAGGTTTCCTGACAAGAAAGGTAAGTTGCCTATGACTATATTGCATAATTGCAAAGGATTTGTGTTGCCAGTGGTGAGGAACAAAGAGTTTATTGGAGTAGATGGTGTCGACAAGACCTGGAATGGAAAGGCGAGCTTGAGGACTGGAAACGGAACTCACAACATGGGGGATGGAGAAATAACACATATGGCTCAACATGGATTTGCATGCGAGGAGTAATGGAAGGTCGCTGAGATGTACTGTGAATTAATTGTAATGGTGGGGTGGAAGTAGGGGCATCCCATCGCCACCCACTTCCCTCGTGTGCATCTCGAACGAGGAATTATTGTTATTATTTTTAATTACAATATAATGTAGAAATAAATGAATATGAATATATTTTATTTTTTATCTTTTCTAAATCGTGTTTTTTAAAATAGTTTTGTTTAAAAATTGGTCATAAATTTAGAAAATTTGTTGAGATTATGAATTTCAGTTGTTAAGATTACTCAATCCAAGTGCAATAGTGGTTTTTCAAGGCAATTATTGGAATTGCAAATATTAATTGTTGGAATTGCAAATCTAAATATTACAAATTTAAATTTAAATTATTATTATTGTGAGTTGAATTTGTGGAATTATTATATCAATTTAAAAGATGCACCTTAGCATTGTTGCAAAAGTACATCAAAAGTGGCTTCCACTTAGGTGAGACATATCAGTTGATTTTAGAGTAATTGCCTACTAATGTTGGAATAAGTAGCTTCCAATACATAACAATTCTTAAAAGTATGGGAGTGTAGAATCTACAAAGTTTTTTTTGGGATAAGACATACTTTGTAGTGCATTCAAAATTCAAAAAAGAGAAAAATATCATTCATTAGGAGCCTCGCTCTGCACTATCTTAGTGCTTGGGTCGTCCACATAATGTTGATGTGGCAATGTTTGATTCTACAATTGTCGATCATTTGTTTCCTCAAGGGATTTCTCCATATGTACATTCATAAGGCTAAGAGGATGTGTCCATGGTGCAAAAGGAACCATGACCTATGTTGAATTGCATACTAGTTGAAGTTGGATTTCTCAAACTTCTTTCTCCATAATTGACATGTGATGAGATTGTTGGACTAAGGAACCCATGATAACTTTGTTTGTCATGAATTTTGTCTAGTAAGGGCAATATTAGTTTTCCTCTGCATCAAAGTTTGGATAGATTCCCTACAATTAGTTTGAGTCATTGTCTTCGTGACTTTCTAATGCATGGTTGTCATTTACAATTTCATATAATCCATATGATGGTGTTGTAGTAGGTTCCCTTGTCACCTATTTATTGTCGATGGCTATTTCCAACTTAGGAGTAGTATCCTTTCCTTAAAGAGGGACACACTAAGGAGTTTTGATGTCACAACACCCCAAGTCCCATTGAAAGATTGAGAGCTAATGAATAGAGAATCCCCAACTCTCTATCGATCCATGTTACCCTGCATGCCCTTTAATCATAGAAAACTAAACCCCGAGGGTGCTCCAAGGTGCAACAAGAAATGATATTGAAGTCAAAATGGAGCTACGAGGAGCCAAAAAAATGAGTTGTTTGGGAGGGCCAAGGAAGCCACACTCTAAACAAAGAAGCCAGTCACATGATTGGAGCAAGTCCATTACATGAGGAGATAAATTGAAGGCTAAGTAGGATGAGCTTAAGCTAAAAGGACATGGAGTTGAACCAGGGGAGTGTACCCAATGTCATTCAAATCTTCCTACCGTGAGATAAATCCAAAATTCATTCCATTTACATGAGGCAAGGAGGATAGCAAGTATGGATAGCATGTGAAGGTGGTGGAAAGGTCTTATCAACCATCTCCCGCTCAAGGCATAATGAATTTCCATCTATTGGTCTTTGACGAGACTCGTGTTTGTGTGTTGAGTTAAATTCAGGGGGTGTTTATATAATGGGTTGCACATACTCCTTGGAGTTGATTAAAATGACCCCCATTTTCATTCTTTTCATGAGGTTTGCTAACACATTTGCCTCCTAATTTTTGTGCCTTAGGGCATGATAGCAAGAGACTACTTGGTGAACATGCCTTTCTCCTGTCATATTTGCTCCAAGATAGATTCCAATTGGTAAACTCATGGAGCAAGATTGACGAGTACAAATTTAATGATTGATACAAAAAATTTCGATCACTATCAACTTTGAAGTATCGATATCTTTTGCAAGTTTTAGCCCTTATAACAAAGCATACACATATACCACAACCTGAAGCTTTCCTTCAAAAATATTGATAGTGTGGAGGGTGTGTTACTAATGTTCCTCCATGTTTACTAGGGCCCAAGTAATCAAATCTTTGACTAGCTAGTGGGTGTATAATTTTTATAATTTTAGTCTCACAGGTGCGAGAAGAGACTTAGTCTTTGACCCATCTCTCTAGTTCCTTTGAGAATTGATTATTAATTACAGTTCATCTTTTCTCCTTCACTGTGTCCTCCACCCCCCTCATTTTTAAACTTGGTGAACTTAGAACACCTTTTTTCGAAAAGCCACTTTATCGCAATAATCTCCCTCTCAACATTGGATATAGTTTGAGATTATGAAAGCTTTATGCCTTAAGGGAGCAAGCCCAAGGTATTTTGCCTCTCCCACCCCTTGACCCAACAACATTTCATTTCATCAAGGAAGAATAAACAAGCTTGAATAATGACCACACACACACTCGACGACGCAAAAGATAGTTATGTATCAAACAAAGAGAGAGAAGCCCAGCTGATGACATTACTAATAGGCACTAAAATTAATTTTCTTCCCAATGTAAAGCAAAATCTTGGATGACCCACATTAGAGTAAGAAGTTGATGACCCTTCCCACCTTAGTCCAACGACCAAACACGTGAAATTAAATAGAAGAGCTAGAGAAAGGAAACGGGCCTTCCTAAAACAAGGACATTCTATCTCTTAAGAGTAATCAAATGTTAGTCTTGCCAAGAGGTGCATTTTTCCTTCCTTAGATTATCTGAGTACATTGATGTCACCTTTCTACCTCTAAACAAAAGGACCCCTTCCCTTTTGGAAAACTCCTCATGTTAAGCTTTTGTTATCCCTTCAACTTTATGTTCTAAGCATAGAAGCTCCATCTAACACACAACCATAATGCAAAGCACTTTCTATTTGAATGTCATATAATCTACTTCTTATACCCTCTCATACTTTCTCTAAACAAAACTTATCATTTCAATGTCTAACAAATTAGAGTTCACACTCCTTATCATTCCTCCCTTACTCACATCAAACCCCATCAATGCACCCATATGCACAAAGCACAAAACTATAACTACATGGCAAGGTGATACCCTAATGACATGCGCAAGCAATCATGGCTCAACTAGTATATACCCCATAAAAAAAGAAATACTATTTATTTAACATATGCAACAATACAATGATTGTTCGAATAAAAATATTATATTTAAAATAAATAAAATAAAGCTCGTTTAAAAATTCAAAAAACAAAAAGCTCAAACTCATTTAAAAATTCAACGGTCTAATACACGAAACTCCATTCAACAAGGTTGACATTTTACGGTTGATCAATATATCAAATACCTTCGTAAATATAGTCAAGCACGTATGCCATCAACACATTTTTTAATTTAAAGGAATGCAGAATTAAACTTTTAACGTAAGGAGGGGCTTCTTTCTACGAACTTTCTAAACAATGTAACGTCTCTTTCCACACGTCTTCATCACTTGCACAAAATATCAAGAATTTACACCACACTCGAGAAAAGGAAAATCACCTTGCGATGATGAGATATGTGTTAACATCAAAAAGTAACTTTGATCCCTACCAACTTACATAGTCCACAAATCATGATAAATGTTCCATTTAACAAAATGGAATATATGTATATCTATCTGTCTAAATCATGATAAATGTTCTATTTAACAAAAAGGAATATATGTATATCTATCTAGCATGGGATGTTATCAATTAACAATTTTTTTTAACAATTTATTTATTTATTTTATTTTGTGAAAAAAAAAAGTATAGACTAATAATTTGGAAGAACTTTTTCAGGAGAATGAACACTAATGGTAGCATAAATGATAATTGTAATCATGAGATTTGGTAGCTACCTTGAAACATGCATTTGTTACCGGGAGGTTGAATACAATGAGTTTGCAACTTATACAACATAAAAAAACTATATCTGATACCTTTTTGCAATAAAAAATTCTATAACAAATATTGTACAGCAAAAATCCGTAGGATTGGGAAAAGGAGCACAACATAAATTACTCAACAGATATAACACAATATCTTTTGAAGAAGGAACAACAACAAAACTAAAATTATCACAGAAAGTCCATCAATTGATTTGTTCAAAATTGGAGAAGTCTCTTTAGGAGTTGTAGCTGAAATGTCGTGATTGCCCCTTAAATCTGCTTCTCAATTTAATTTATGTGATCAACAGGAATTTGCATGGATGTTTTGGATTTTGTTTTCTATGTAATCTTCATATATAATGATGCCTGGGTCCAGATATAAATCCCTTTTCGAGAGTTTATCCGTTGTTCTATTGAACCTCTTGTAGATATGATGAAAACTCGTAGACTTGAAAAGGGATTTTAATTCTTGGATTCTTAGTTTCCAAGCATCTAGATTTAAGACCTCTAGCTGAAAATAACTTGTTAGCTCGACAATGACACATTTTGAATCCCCAAGAATTTGAATCTCTTTTATATTGTAGATCTTAGCAAGCGTCATGAGAGCCCAAACTATAATCAGTTCAACTCTAGTATTTGTCCCGGAACCAATGCCTATTTTGAAGTGGAAAAATCTATTAGCATTTATTTTTATCATACCCCCTCATCCACAGACCTTCCCTTGGGCAACTCCGTAAAAAATGCCAATCGGGAGTTCCTGAGGGATAACAGGGTAATGGACTCTTCTTTGGGGTTTTACATTTTGTGAGGAAGATATTCCCTAAATAGGGAGGCGATCCTTGTGGATTTGAGGTGAATACACATCTTTTCGTTATTTAAAATTACCTTGTTTGCCTCGTTATCAATTAAGAAATTAACAAAATTAAATAATCTCAAATTATTAAACGTATATATAATTACAATTTTGAAATAAAATTATACAAATATATTTATTTAGCTAAGAGTTTATTTTATTTATTTATTTGATATTGGTCGAGTTTAGGTTGGAGCTAGAACATATGTTGGATGGAAAAAATATCTACCCAACAACGAAATGTTGTTGACAAGGCGAGACTTAGTTGAGCTTGGACACCTTTTACGACAATTTAGATCTCCACAATTAGTTCCAACCCTCAACCCCTCCTCATGAGATTTGAACTTGAAACCTAGTAGGAATTAAACCCCACACTCCAAACAATACAAATTTTAAATAATATAATTTTTATTTATTTCATCTAGAGACATTCTCTAGCTAGTCTGGTAGAGATGTTGTAATGTCCCGTTTAACTTTTTGACTCGAACAAATTACATAAAGTTAATAAAAAATAAAATAAAATAAAAGTTAATTATAATTAATAATTAAATGAGCGTACATTCACATTAACTACAAATTCTCTTTAATTGTTGTTAATAATTATAGTTTCAAATTGATTGTGTGTCATTCTCTCACATTGTAGGTGGAAATACGTGTAAATACTTTTATTTTTTTAAATCATGGTGAATGGGTAACTTGTTGGAGTAACCTAGGTGGGGCCCATGATCAAATCTACTAGCTACCACTACAACACCAAGAGTATATCCAACAATTTGTAAGCCAAATATATTGATAACTTATGACTTGGCAAGGAACTGTGCATAGTGGAGGAGAATCCTCCGCAAGCCTTATTAGAAGGGGCCAAACACTTCCTTTGGTATTGAACTGGGGTGGATGAGAGAATAAATTGTGTTCCCAACCACTCGAGCCATAAACAATAATAATATAATTTTAATGTTCAAACAACAAATTGGTGTATGAGACTCCCTTATTCATCAGACAAGGGACACCTTTTGCATAATGACGTGTCTACCAAAGTTTGTGTACATACTCTTTGTAACAACCCTCGTGAAAATTCCATGTAATAAAAGTTAAAAATAATAACCATGGTTGATGGGACACTTATTCTAAGCTGAATATTAGGCAAAACATCCTATGGGGTGTTGATTTGGTTTATTATGGCTAAGGAAATTGGAAAAGGCTATGACTAAGGCACTAAGGAGGCAAAAAGTATTTTTGACACATTTATTTATGAAAAATAATGGAAATTAGGAGAAAATGGAGACGAAAGGTCACATGTTGCATGTGAGGAGGAAATTGAAGGAAAATAATGGAAAATGAAGAAAATAAAGGCCTCTTCCATACAAAGGCTTCTGAGGACCAATTGGTACCTTTTGTTGGTGTAGTTTTCGGAGCTCTCTCATTATTCTCTCTCACTCTCACTCTTGGGCACTTAGAATTTTCTTGGAGCACTTGGGCATTGGAGCAAGAAAGGAAAAGAAAGTAAAGCAAGTGCAGGATCAAGCAACTACAATGAGATTCTTTGCAGGTATCGATTTGCATATGTGATTTCCTTGCTAGATGTAGCATGCATGGTATTTCATGTGGTTTCTTGTTGTCTTGGCATGGGTTTTTCTAGGTGTGACAATGATTTTCATCACAACCTTGCCATTTCCGTATAGATTTGATGAGATGGGTTTCTCATACTTCGGTTGAGCTAGATTTTTGGATGGATTCGAAGTTGAATGGGGTGGATCTCCGAAATGACAAACACATGGCCTAGTGTTCCCTAAACCACACCGTGGATCACGGTAAAGCCACTGGCCTAGTAACCCCTGAGCCAGACCGTGGGTTGTGGTAAAACCAGATTATGTGCCTCGATGTCCCTATGAATCCTTGCTGGTGAATGGCAGGATATACGGTAAAGCCAAGAGGTGGATTTCTCTTTGTTAGGCCTAGTAGTCCTGGGATGGGATGTATAGTAAAGCCTAGAGAGATGGTCTCGGTGTAAGGCCTAGTGACCCCTAGATCAAACTACGGGTTACGGTAAATCCTGAGAGATCAGGAGGCAGTCAAATTCCTCACGGTGTAGGCGGAGAACTCTAGTAGCATCCATGCTTGTTTGGTTCTTTTTCGATTGGTTACGAGTCCCACATTCATGCTTGAATATGGCATGGGGGTGATTGGCTGAAGAGAGACTTGGTTCAACCAATCTATAGTCGGGTGGAAAGTGGAAGTCTCATCTCTGGTTGGTTTTTACATTAAGTAATGAAGAGATCATTCCTATGGTATTCGGTATGCAAATGTATTGGTATATGTATGGATTTATTTGTTGTTATATCCATTGCATTTATGCTATTATTATGCTAGTTATAAGATGTATTTAATCAGTGATGATGTATGGCTCTATCTGCGTTTTTACCTATAAATGAATGCACAATGTATCTATGGTCAAATAGACTGTATTGTAGCTTATGATGTAGGGGAGCAATGCTTCTTAGCTATTCTCAGATTTGTAAGAGACCCCCATGTTTAAATCTGTTGTTTATACATGTAGATGCAATGTTTGTGACATGTTTGATGAAATTCTTGTCATGGCTAGGAGGGTCCAGATGAGTTCCTCATGATGTAATTGCTTCCATACCTTTGTTTTAATGTTATTTAACCTCTCCTAAAGTTTCATGAAGTTATGGGCCGTGACCTTGGCTCTGGGGAAAAAAATGTGAAACGAATCCTGGAATTGCAGGAACATAAATGGCTTTTTGGGGCCCCCGCGACCTTTCCTTGGCATGCCCGCGACTATAGGTTTCTAGTCGCTCCCTTTCCCTTACATTCCCACGACTAAGGCTTAAATTGGTAAAAAATCAACCCCCATTTAGCGTTCAGGGGTCTGGGAGGTTGGGTTCCCTCCTGGAGGTGTTGTTAATGCTGTGTAAGGTTTGTTTGTTAGGTTCTTGTCGGTTCCACTTCCTTAAGGTCATCTAGGAGGTTGAATCTCATATTAGTAACCTTTTGTCACATGTTTACCTCGGTTGATCGGTTACTGGGGTAGATGTGGGAAGAGGTGTTACACTCTTAATCCTTTTGAATTTGAACTTGTGACCTTTTATGAGGAAACACACGTTCTTAACCATTAGGTCCACTCACAAGTAATTTTAATAAAAAAAATTGCCATTTAACATATAAATGAACAAATAAAATAATTATTGCAAATAAAATAAAATAAAAATTGTTTTACTTTAAATTTAAATTTGAAAGGGATTAGTACAATCATGGATGTGGTAAAGTTGTCATTCTTGATGAAAATATGATCTTAACTTTGAAGGAGTTAGGGGAGTGCATACTAGATATGGTTATTAATCTAACTAAAACTATCATATGGTCCCACAATTAGTTATCAACCCACGAATTTGGGCTAAATGATGAGATGAGTCAATGATGAAAATCATTTCCAATTGAGCTTAGAAGAGCCCATACAAGGCTGAGGTGTAGTCTTGACCATTTATTATGGCGAATGAACAATACACTAAGCGTGATACACTATGAAGCTTGCCTATCTATCTCTGCGACCCCCCAACCTTGGTAAGATTAGATGGTGGTGGCAGAAATTGTGGAAAATTGAGTCTTTGACTAAGAGTATTGCTTACATGGTTGATTATGAATAATAGAGTATTGACCAAGGAACATTTAAAAAGAGGAACAACATTAGCATTGGAAGGTGTTCATTGTGTAGAGCAAATGGGGATACTATCACTCATATTTTATTGTCTCATTCATTCTCTATACAGGTATTGAAAGATTTGGAGACTTTGTTGGGTTTTCAAGTTTTGTGGCATAAAAAGATCATGGCTATGAACTTATAAGAGTGGTTTATAAGAAGAGAGGTTAAGCCCTTTATGGTAGTTCCCTTCTTAGTCACTTGAAAAAAATATGACTAGCTCACAACTATAGTTTGTTTGAAAATAAATCAATCCCATATCTTTGCCGAGGTATTGGTTGTATTATTAGTTTACAAACCTAATGAGAGTACAAATGAGTGGAGGGTTGTGGGAGCACTTTTGGTGGATAGGTCTTATGCTTGGAGTTTCTTTGATGAAACTTGGTAAGACCCAAGGTAAACATGTAGTTTGTGCATTATTTTTATTTCCACTAGATTCTTATTTATTCATTTACAAAGGTTTATTTGAGAAAGTGATCAAGTAATGTTAGGGAATTCAAAGCCTTATCATTTTATTATGAAATTAACAAAAAGATTACTACCTTTAATTCTTTGTGAATTCAACTCTCACTATAAATTAGACATACTATCAATTTTAAATTATAATATTGGTTTATCTTATTGAATAAACATTAAAAAGAGATTTTCAAGGTAGTTAGAAACATCTTTCAAATAACACAATATTTATATTGATAACCTTTTAAAAATGATTTATAGTTAATGGAAAATTAATGATTTATTATTTATTTAAATTCACTAATTAATAAATTTTAATATAATTTTATGAAAATAAAATGAGAAAGACATAACACTCGGTACTATAACTAACCACTAACCCATCAACTCTATAATAAATCTGAAGTGTTAATAACTCAATTAACACTTTTAAAGTACAAAAAATTATTTACAACACAAACACAAACACAACCATCTAACCCATGATCAACTCTATATTAACCAATGATCAACTGTATGTTAACAAAAACAATCTGAGACTGAACATCGTCTAACACCGCTGAATAAAAAACAAAGACCTCCCTAACTCAAACCATAAAAAACACATGTCCATTATTTGTCTACGATGTTATTTTATTTTATTTTAAGTAAATTCTCTTTACTTTTTAAAAATTTATACAATATTTTTATCGCCCAGTGCTACCTTTTAATTCCCTCTAAATTTGGGTTGAAAGTTTTTCCCTCTTCTCGTAAACATTATTTTTACTAAAACGCGGGGCATTATTTCATTTTTCTTGACAGTCGGATGAATTGGCCACAGGAAAACCGCCATGAATACTGTTCTCAGAGACGTCCCCAAGCTCGGCAGCTCCCAGCGCAGGCTTCGACTTGTAAGTTTCTTCAATCTTGGCCTTTTTCAGGGAGGCTTTTCCGTTATTCTGGTTATAAAATGCGTTCCAGTGGTTTCTAGAAAGGAAACGACGGTGTCTTGGCAATAAGAAGCGAATTTTATCAAATGTGAAGTGTTATCAGTTATGGCGATTATTTCTTTTGTTCTCCGGTTTAAAAAACACAAAGCTGCCATGAATGCAAATTGCGCAATTTTATATTTCTTTTGGCGAGAGCTTTCGGCTTCAAGTTTCTTCTCAGTCCGGGCTAGGTTTAACTAGCGGAAATGGAGTAAAACCGGCAGTTTTTTGGTGCCGAGTAGTTTCTAGAAATTGCAGCTTTATTGGGCTCGAAACCCTAAATTTAACCCTAACTATCTAAATATTGGATTTAGTACACTGATTTAGTCGCAGAAGTGAAGAAAAAGGGCTTTAACTTTATTATCAGGTTCTGGGTAGTTTGCGGAACTAACATAGATTTATATACCTAAAGCCTTACTATTTACTCGTTCTGCAAAGATAAGTTTCAGTACAGTGGATTGGTGGCGGTAGTGAACTATGGGTTTTTGACTGTGGATTTCGCCGAATATGCAGCTTTTATTAGCCTCAAGCCACCGCATTTTGGTTGCTAGGTGGAAACTACTTGAAATAAGTTTCTGTTCAGCGGTTTAGTAGCATAAGTGAAGTGCAGTCTTTATATATTGTTCTCGGTAGTTTGCAGAATTTGAAAAATCATTATTTATCTATTTCTGTGTAGGAAATGCTTCCTTATACTATGCATTTTTAGGTCTGCAGGGGCAGCCCATCACCAGCACTAGCTTTGATGGCATTAAAAGTTACAACATATAACTTAAAACTGGTTTAACAATAAAATCTTAGACAGAATTATGATAGTGCCATTTGGCACAAGCAGAAATACCCAAGTTCCAAAAATCCAGAATTGCTGTATGGCAAGTAAAATCACACAAAAATTAACAACATGATCATACAAGCAGAAGACTCTGCAGCTGCCGGGGCCAGGGCAGTGGTTGGAGGCTCGTGCTTATCATTGCACACCCTCCCCGTCCCATGATTAGTGATTTGGGCTATGGTGCATCAACCTCCCATCTGTAATTAAATTCTCCTTCTTTGGTGGCTTCTAGCTTCTGAAGTTGCTGAGGCCAACAAAGGAACCTTGTTGTTCCTAGGTCAGTATGAGGGGGTGCGAGGCCAACTGTTCTGGCCCTTGCAGCACTTCCTTATGGTCCATCAAGTTGTGTGTCTGGGCTGGCCTCCACTCTGGCCCTACAGAAAAAGGATGAAGGGAGTCTGAGAAACTGCAACAGGCTATCGGCTCATGCTACAGTGGTACATTCCCCAATATTCCTATGTTTTCCATTTATGCCATTTTGTGAATATTAATTGGAGTTTTAACAGGAGGGTGAGAGCAGGACCAAAATAAATGTGTTAGGTTTTTATGATGCTGAATTTGGAGTTAATGTCTTAAGACCTCAGATTTTAATCCTAACAAGGGAAATTATTTATTTTATTTTGTCCCAGTTTTCTGGAAAAATAATTGCCCTCACCGACCTGCACTTGAGCAATCAGAGTGAGGTTGCTGGTACCTTGCCAGCATCCCATGAAATTTTTTCTCTTCCCCAGGTTCCTTCATAGAGGATGGTATTAACCACCTGCTGTAACAGTGGATAGTAACCCTGTAGGATTCAGTGGGAATGGATCCCTTGACCTCCCTGGGCATTACGCCTTAGTGGAAAGTGTCAAGCCAACCGAGCTACCCCTTGGTGCTGTAACTAGGGGAACTTGACAAGAATAATACATTCATTATAGTGGTTTTGTAATGTGGGTAATGTAAAAGTATTCAGATTTAGCTTCGATAGCATTAAGGCCAGAACATCCAACTTTAGACTGATCTAATTGCCATATTTTTCCCAAGCAACTAAAATTTTAAGTATGAAATTATTGCATTGAGATGGGCAAGGTGCACTTTATAGCCATTGGTGAAGAGATGTCTCACATTTGTGTGGGTAATGCTAATAATGTAGAAAAACTTGAGGGCTGTAATGTGAAAATAGAAAAATTCAATAGGGGCTTAAGCGGTTGGTGAAGTTGAGTGTTGTTGTTCCCCACTAAGGTTCAAGTCTTCCCAACAACATGGTTGTCCCTTCCCGGTCTCTTGTTTGTGGTTGGGGCTAGGTGCAAGTCTTGGGCAACTTTGGCGGAATATATACTTTTCATTGGTATGTGGCTGGCCCTCCAATTTTGACTCAGTGAAGGGTATAGTTCCTTGGCCCTCATTGAGGGGTAGTGCTTTGAAAGTTTGTTTTAGGACATTTTGTCCAAACTCCACCTCATGGAGGCGATTGTCAGACCCATAGTTCTTAAAGACTTTATGGCTTTGAGATTTGGGGCCGACCCTATGAGATGCAATTGGGCAAGGATGGAGAGAGTCCAAACTGTGCTTCTTAGGCACATCATTTGTTGCAAGCAGATGACTTTGCAATCCATTATCTAGGTAGAGTTTGGTGTTAATCCATTTTGCCTTGAGGTCATTTTTCACTTGTTCTCTTTACTTCATTGAGTCAAATCTCTAATATACTTTGCCACTAGGAAAGAGAGGTACCCCTATCCTGCAGTTTGTTCCTTAGAAGCTCTTGCTTTGGATGCCCTCTCAGGTTGTGCACGAGGTTGGTTTTTTAGAGGCATCTTAGCTTCTTTAGTCGATGACTATTTGCATCAAATTCTCTCTTGATGCACCACGCCATCTCTTGTTGACTAGGCACATATTGAATCAAACTATCATAGAGGGCATTTACAAATTATTCATTAAAGTCACTTGGACCTCACCTACGAGCATGGGCTTGAAGATGTCCTTTTACCTTGAACACTTTTTGGAGTTGCGGGATAGCGCAAGCAATGGATGCACTTGCTTAGGATCCCTTTGGGACAATTGCGGGTCAATTGTAATAGACTCCAGATAGAGATAGACCACCATATATCACAATGTGAGAGGGTCTGCTAGATGTGCCACCTACATAAGCTAGAGGTAGAGATGCATCTCCTTTTTTGGTGCCCCTTGTGAGATTAGAGGATGCTTTCACTGTCTCTACAGGAACTTGGGAGGGATGCCTCTCTACTTTCTTTCAATACTAGGGCTAGAGATGCCTAGCCCTTTTCATCAAGTAGATCTTCTTTATTGATCCTAATTCCTTCCTGTTGTGCCCCATCACCCCATACTTTCAGGTTGATCCATTAGATTAGAGCAAAGTAGTAGGCAGAGTCCTAGAGTGAACTAGACAATAGATTGGTGATTGTGTCTCTTCTCGTCCTCCCCTTTTGAGAGATCGTTTGATTTCATTTAGATTGGTTCAGAGGTGTTGAATTGTACATCAATCCATACATCCTTAGTGCAATAAAGGGATCAACTGTAGATGGGCCCTGAGCAAGGTGCCTTCCACTTGTTAAATTACCTCATAGATCTAGAGTAACTAGAGATCTATCTAGAGTTTCTTTCCTACGACCTTATACACTAGGAGTATCCCTCGCTTCTACCTCCCCCAAAGGATCATACAACTGGACACCCCAATGTTTCTAGAGGACTTTGATAGTAAGCCAATACTTGTTTCAACTCCCTTGTCTTTTGACCATTAGACCCTCGGAGACCTTGACATCATTGGCTTCATTGTTTGATCTCTTTCTATCACTCTCTCTCACTAGCTAGGTTTTTGAGTTGTCCACTTTTCTAGCCTTAAAATACTCAGTGTTTGTATTTTGTATCACTATACCTTTGTCATAGTTATATATACATGTATATTATCATCAAAATGTATCACTGTAGGTTTATTTTTTTCTTCATGTTATTTTTGGCATTTTCTAGGAGTTGTGTATGCATTCATGCTGATTCTATTCTTTGGTCCCATTCACTTACTTTTGTGGTCATTCCTTGGACATTAATAAAATTATCTTATCATATAATTCATGTTAAATTTATATAACCATGGTGTGTTCTATGCTTAATGCAAATTTACTTCAATCTTTCTTAGGCCCGATTAAAATTAGCAATCACATAAACATGAAAGTAAAATGTTGATAGAACACAATAATAGATCAATAGAAGACAAGCCAATAATATAGATCATATTTTACAATTCTTCTTGTCCAACAAAGATATAGGATAGTGTGCGTTACGACAGTCAACAAGATGCTTCAGCCAGCAAAGACTTTCTTATACTTGTTATGGACAAGTGGAAGATTTGGGTTTGACATCTTGTTGGTTTTCTTAATTGAAGGGAAATCACATAAACTTGAATGTAAAATGCTGATAGAACACAATAATAGATGAATAGAAGACAAGCCAAATATAGATCAGATTTACAATTCCTTATGTCTAGTAAAGATATGAGATATTGTTGCGTTACGACGGTCAGCATGATGCTTCAACCAGCAAAGTCTTTCTCGGTCAGCCAACACTTTCATGTGTCACACCCACAACCCTCAAAGACAGCTCATCACAAGTCAACACAAGTCAAACCAGGGACATCACAGAAAAGTCGATGCAGGCAGCCTAAAAAAAGTCAACGCAACAAACTAGGGCTTTAATCAAACAGCTCGAAATTCCTTGATTTTAGTGCCCAAATGTACGGCCTCCTAAAATCGGAATTTCTGCAGAAGATTGAGGTCAAACAACCAAGGGTTGACCACAGTCAACACTGGTCAACGCTGCAGCAGAAAAGCCCTAATCACATCAACGCAAAAAACAACAGCAGGCCCTAAACATATCAGTGCAGTAAACAACAACAAGCCCTAAACAGCTCAATGCATAAAACAACAACAAGCCCTAAACAGATTGGTGCAGAAAACAGCAGCTTCGCTCCACACATGTGAGAAGAAAAGGGCCTCCAAAGGCTATTGAACCAATCAGATCACAAAGAGAGAATGCGTGATGAGATGATGAGAAAATGACCTCCAAGTCTCTCCAATTTATATCCATCAATGAGGGTGTGTGACACATCTCTTAGGCATGTGGGATAAATCTGCCGATCTTGCACATGTGGAAAATAAATTCAAAATCAATGTTCTACTCAGCTGATCAAGATGATCTTTAGATCAATTTTGCAGCTCTTCGAAATAGGAATCCAACAAAAATATGACCATCGTCATATGAGCAGTGCAACATGGAGTTTGGACCTAGTTGCCCAAAATTAACAATATATAATACAAAATCAATGGAAAATGTCAAATTAGTTACAAAAACACGAAAACATAGATCTAAGCATTGGATTAATGATGATCATAAAGTATCAACCATGTATTAAACATATAACATCAATCATATAACAGTGATAACTTATAACATTGCCATTAAATTAAAATGGTCAATCATAATGTCAACCTTCAAGTTTCAAAAGATAATTGTTAGCATCAACAAACTGCAATTGATAACTCCATCCTTGAAATGAAATAGTGCATAATATTCATGACCAAAGAATTGTAATATGCAGCCAATAGTTCAAAGTTCAAACTTAAATTGCTATATAATGTTTACAAAACAAGACATTATAATGGCAAAAGTACTCTGAGTTCTAGAAAGGTTCTAATTTAAAGATGGCAGATAAATCTACTATGTACTAAGCTTTCCTCTTGCCAGATGAAACTCTTAATCTTTTTTGGTGATCCATGAATAAGGGGAGTAAGAGTAGGTGGAAGTGATCATAGAATATAATCATGAACTATACAACCCCAAGCAACATTGTAGGTTGTGAAGCTGACGACAGAGCTGTGGCATCTAGAAACTTGCTAGTGGATGGGAGTGGCATCTTTGTTGGATGAGCACTATTTTGAGTCCCATCATGATCACCCATAATTTCAATATTGGACTACTCTAAAATTATGGATACATCCTCTAAATTAGCTTTCTTTGAATTTGTGCCCACAGTCACATATGTTATATCATACTTTACCACCTCACAATAACTGGACATCCCCTTTAGATATAATGCACATAAACCAAGCTTTATGTTTGCAGCAAAAGTGTTAAACAACTTGTGAAAGCACCTTCATTGCCAGTTTTTGTAAATGTGTGATTGAGGCTCCATATACATTCCACCATTCAATAGGATATCACCTATCTCCATCTTTAGTTGCATGCAAAACAACAAAAACTCCATGTTCATTGACGTACTTGCTCAATTTGCTTTGTACTTGAGCACACTCATCTTCGTCAGGGACCAACTTGTCTACTGCAAGCGTATACACTTTGTAGCTCTAGATTTGTTTATGGTATTCTCCTAATCCCACCCACGTGTTGGTTGGGTCAACCAAAATGGAAAATAATATTTGGGTGTAAGGAAATATGCCAAGGCATGCGGTGGAACCTAAGTCACCTGAAACGGGGACACGGGACACGCAGGACACGAAAATTTGAGTGTCCGACACGGGCACGTTGACCACCTGGAATAGGACACATTATATATATATATATATATTAAAAATAGGCGTATATATATTAAAAACTAGTGCATCCTAGGTGTATACTTTAAAATATGATTTATGTACCCTTTTATCAATGTCAAATTTTAAGGTTGATTGGTTCCTATTAAAGTAGTAGTTAGAATTTTGAACCTAAAATCAATCTCATGTGATATAAAATTGTTGAAATTGGGTTTTTACATAAATGTTCTGTAATCCTGGTGACTAATGCTGCCAGTGGCAGTTGCCTACAGTATATGATGTTTCCGTTCTATTATGGAGAGTTGTACTTCTTGCATTACATGGGGCCATCTTCTAGTGACTCAACATGTAAATTTTTTCTGTAGCTTGCTTGCCAGTTAGATTTGCTGTTATTTTATTATTTATTAGAGTGATTTTTTAGGTCCCAGAGAAGCTGAAAAGACTTTGGTTGCCAAATTAGCAAAGAGTTACATTACCAGTAAATCTGTACAATATTATTTAAACATTTTGGCTTTTTTTCTGCAGATTTACTGCTATATGAATTTTGAATTAATTATCCACATTAAGAATCTAGTTTTATGCTTGCTGCCCTATATTTTGGATCACCCGTATCACTTTCTTTTGCAAATTTCCAATCATTTTTGTTATTCTAATTATAACTGATTTTTGATAAACAGTTTAGACTGTTTGCTTGTATCTCATACATGGCTTTTTTTTTTTTTCCCTATATTCATAACAGTTCTAAGATTATTTTGCCTATTTCCTCATTGTTGAGGTCCATGTTTGAAGTCTCCATATGAAGCCAGATGATTTCTCTTGGACTGTTATCTGAAAACAGATTACAGATTTATTGTAGAAAGTTCATATACTAGTCTTGATTGGCTTAAAAGTTTCTTAAAAAACCGAGTTGTAAAAGTGCTTCTCAGAGATCTGAACTATTTAGTTATTTAATTTTCCTGTATGAACTTACAATTTACTGTGTTGCAATAATGTTTGATTATCTGGCAGGATGCATTGGAGCGCTTAGCAAACATTGATCCTCTTGATCTATGCAGTGAGGCAAAAGTTGAGAAGTGCCGTGCCATAAGAGAATTGAGGAGCTGTGGGCGAGTTGTTCAGCACATTTTGACATCTTGTGTCCATGCGTCTTTGTGCACTGAATGTAGTCAACGGTGTGATGTATGTCCTATCTGTAGGGTACCAGTTCCAAAGCATGATGGAGCTACACAATTACGTCTTTACAATGAATGTCTGGAAGCCGGCCTTATATCTAGAAAAGCTGAAGAAAATTTTAGGGAAAGGAAAGGAGATGGCCAATGTTGGACCGAAGATGTTCAGCGTCTTTATTCTTTGTTTGATGTTGCCTTGGAGAATAATTTGATATCCCTGGTTTGCCATTGTATCCTTTGTGGGGGAAATGATGTCTTTATTTATGCATTCAATTTTTGTTGTTTTTATTTATAGTATTTTTAATTACCATTCGAGTTCATTCCTTATCATATTTGCAGATGTCACAGATGTTTGTATGGATGAAAGTGCTGTTTCCAGCGATGCTATTGTTGCTATGCTTCTCGATGGAGGAGTTGTAAAGGATTGGTGCAAGAGAACATTATTGAATGTCATATCTAGTCTTCCAGAACTTTGTATCCTTGTTATTTGTCACACATACTGCGGTTTCGTAGCTCTGTGGTATCAAATATTTCATTATAAATGTGTACTTACACTTATTTACATAAAAGTTCACACAAATGTGGAGAAATTTCAACAGCCTTTGCTCAGAAATTTCACCTAAATACTTAAAAGTTCCCCTCTTCTGTTCCCTGTGAACTCTCAGCTTTATGGCTGACTTTGAAATATTAATTTCAGCAGCATATATTTGACTTCTTTCCAACCAAAATCACTTGGCAGCCAAAGAAAGCAAACACTGAAATGATGCACATTCAGAGCCTTAAGGGCTAATTCTCCTTCACAAATCAGATCTGGCAAAATATAATATCAGATTTGTTACAGCCCTGATATGCTCCTGTAGCTCCTTCCTAGCTTAGTAAATCACTTTAAATTTACTAATTGTTCATAAGAATTGAGAAACATAAATCCAATTTTCAGACCTGCAATGCACAATATTTGGACAGCAAAGGCACATTTCATATTACAACCAATTTTGAAAAAAAAGAAATCGGCAAAAAATAGGTGGGGGTTCAGAAAACCTTGGTCCGGGGAAATCAGCAAAAAAATTGGCAAACATAAAAAAATAAATAATATGTTCATTTTTAAAGATTTTTTAAACATATAAAGCAACAACATCAGGTAAACACATTAGCACATAAATATTGAGAAAACTCTGATCTATATATATATATATATATATATATATATATATATGATCCATCATAGTTGATGCTGAAACCTGAAGTTTGATAGTTGTCCAATCAAGAACTCAAAAATAGAGAACCAATAGAAAATTACATGACATATATAAATGTATCTTATCATCATGAGATAGATGTACAATGACAGCAAAACAAAACTTGCAGCTAGTCAATGCTCTCTCCCCCTTTTATGGGAAAAGATGATGGGCTGTTTTCCAGGTTTGCCCCTGACAACAAATGGTCCTAACACTTCAACAAGTGTTTGATGGTGACTGGTGGGTGTAGAACTCGTCTCACGTGTCTCTCTAAAAAAGGTGGTGCTGATATTGCCACATCCTTCTCTTGCTCCTCCTCCTGCTCTTCCCACTTCTCCTCCCCCTCCTCTTGGTGTTCTGCTTGTCCCTCCACTAATCGTCTAGGTACGTGCCCCTTGATAGGTTGCACAATCTCCACCTTCCACTTAGACAATACATCAATATTGTGTAAGGAAACTACATCCACATTTGGTGTTTTGTTGATTTACATCATCCATAGTTGGAGGTTGTAATGTCAAGCCATTGAGATATAAGAACTCCAACCTGTAAGAGGGTCATAAAAATATAATGAGTCTTGAGGGTCATAGTATATTAGAGGGTTATAATGTCAATAATGTAATTGGTTTGTTCAAGTTGAAAGTTCTAAATTGCGCTTACATCCTGAAGCGCTATATGTTTGACTGAGCATTTTGATGGCAAATCTCTGTAAATTTGGCGCCCTCGCACCATAGTTTTGCCACCAAACATCTACAACAATTGAGGTCAAATGGACTTAGTAGCTTGTTCGTCCCCGTAGGCTATAGTCCTTCAGAAAAGGGGACGAAACCCAAAACACCCATTGTTGGGCAAGTTGGGCAAAAAAACCCAAATCTGGGGCTTTGAATTAGACACACTCAACCAATTAAGAAAATGAAACCCCTCAAGGAAGTGTATAAATAAAGGAGGCTTGGATTCATTTTGGATCATCAAGTTTGGATGATCTCATTTTGTTCTTGAGCATTAGCTCTGAGGGTTTCAAGATCCATTTCTTCTTGTCAATTTCGGCGGTGAAATATTCCACCCTAGTTGACGCCAATTTGTCTATGAAGTGGATTTAGATAGTTGATACATGATTGTAAAATCACTGTGGTTTCCTTCATGCCATTGCATTTATATTTGCTGGACTGTGGAGTATTTCTGAGCAATAATTGCAGTATTGTAAATTACATTTGACTATACCTTCATGAAAGCAACAAAACTGATAGCTTGTTGACTTAAATGTAAAATACACAAGAGGTATTTGTAATAATAATATATTAATATATAAAAATGTATAAGTGATGATGAATGTTACAATGAGGCCCTGCTTATATACCTAGGCAAGTGGCCTTTCATGACTGGGCATGTCTAAGACATGCCTTTTTACTTAACTAATGACTATTTAAGATAATCGTCATTTGATTGTTATTTACATTTATTTCTTCTATTTGCTATGAATTATATTCATATCATTGCCTCCTTCGAAAAGCTTTGTCGTCAAAGCTTATTCACTAATAATTCCTTCATCTTGTGCTTATCACCTTGTCATATATAACTTGACATTACTCGTACTTTGTCTTGTATAATTTGCGAGTGATTATGTCTTGAATTTAGGGTTATTATTTTATTTTTTCATGTTGTCTTGAAACTAGAGTTTCTCTATTATATATATATATATTCTATAGAAGTAACTTTATAAAACTTATTATAAAATAAATTTATACTTTAATAAAGTTACTTATATTAGATTTATAAAGTATTTGGATTATTAAATTTATTTTGTTAGGTTAGTTGTATTCATTGTTTTTTTTTGGGTTATGGATGGTCATCGTACACGTCCATACGGTCATGTCTCTACAGCGACATTATGAGTGTCTGTTTATCATCGGAAATTATGAGTGTTTCGTCATCAAATATTCTTATGCCCTGGGGCCTCTCATGGTGTAAACGAAGGATTCGTCAGACCGAACAGTGATCACAAAATCGACGATGTTGTCCTTGCTATTTGTGAAAGATATGGCGACTGTCCATTCCGGGAGGTCGAGCTTGCTTAGGCCTTTCGACAGCTGCAACTTCTCCGAAACTTATCACCCGTTTCCGCTGGTTTTTCTTCTCCGCCAAGGCATTGTGAGACTCCCCATTCCTTCGTGGTTAATGGCACGAAAGCGTCAAGGGAAAACACATAAATAAGCATAGCGCAGTGGCAGAGAGATATAATGAGGGTTGTCGGAGGTGCAAGCAATAATGGAATGAACACATTGCAGAGGTGTCGATGTTAGGTGGTCAAGCTGTTTCGATAAGTGGATGTGGTAGCGGACAACAACCCATACGACAACTGGAATAACGAAAGCAAGGGTCGGGGTGTCGGGAAGACATGCCGACAGGTGACGGATGGTGTCGAGCAGTAGTGCGAAGCTGCGAAGGACTTGGTAATAGCGCTGCAGTTTTGGTGTAACGATGGCCTAGGCAGTTGTGTCAACGTGCTGCAAACCCGAGTTGCAAAGTTGCAATGAACGTATGGCCTTCCAGTGTTGGTAGAGAATGGTATAGATGCAACAAAATTTTCTCTGACAGAAATAGACGCATTGTTTGAAGATGATGATAAACCGCGTGCGGCCATGTTTTCCAGAATTGGTGAAGATTTTCTGATTGAAATTTCAGGAGGCCTGTTAGAGACTATGAAAATCAATAATGCGAGAATGATATATCTGTGCCCGTATCCTATTGGCAGCCACACAAATATTTCAATTTGCAAATCCTCAGGTAACGCGTTCAAAAACTCAACTGTAGGTGAGAAGTGGCTCTCATCCACATCTTCCATTCAATGCTTTTCAACTCAATACAGACACATAAATGCTTTTCAACTCCATCTTTAATGTTGAGAAGCTCAAAAAGCTTTTCTGGAATCTCGTCATTCATCACCTTGCAAATAACCCGATAGGCCACGTTAAAAAGATTGTTGATATTCAAGAATTTAAGGTTTGCAATTTTCGCAAGTCCCACCACATGGATTAGCTCCGTATATTTTCATTTCAGGTATTCCGCTGATTCCATTTTGAAAACTTGAGATGTACCCAACTTTTTCTCTATTACCCCTACACTTTGATCGAAGGGAGAGTTTGAACTCATATAATTAGAGCAACCTGTAACAACATGCTTATCTATAATTCGCTTATCTATAATTCCCACTAAATCGACATCTTGACTTAAGCTGGCAACTTTATTACTTCATTTACCTCCTATTTAACTTCAGATCCGAAGATTGGTTGACTTCTAGTAATTACAACTTCTATAGGTGAATCATCATTTTTGAATATCTCCTTGGAATTCATTTTTGTCAATCCTTTTAGCCATTGCTTTATTAGTATTTGAGTTAGGTATAACCAATTTCTCTGTCAACTCTTCATCTTTAGTAACTTTCAACCCTGATTATTGACAAGATGATAATTGCTCTACAATAATCTTTGCTTGATCAGAGATTTGAACTGTTTGTTTCTTCACTTCTACATCACTTTCTTCCTTTTCTATTTTTATTCAATTGTGGGGATATTCTTCGAGGATGTCATGACATGGCGTATTTGAGCAACAACCCATTTGAGTATTACTTGCTTCCTTTTCCAGTTTAGGCTTTAGCATGAAATCCTTATTTTGCTTGAAAGCATTAGACTACTGTTCTCCATTACAATCTTCATCATGTTTCATTTCTTCACAGTCACTATCATCTTCCTTATTATCCTTTATACATGCTTTAAATTTTGCATATGATTTTCTAATTGCTGAAGCTTCTCTTGAATTTTTCTAATCTGCTCAATTTCTTCAGGATGTACACGTAATGGCATATTGTGCGGTAAACAGCGTTCAAAGGCTCATAAGATTATATTGTGCGACATGGCTCTGATACCACTGAAAGCAACAAAACTGATAGCTTGTTGACTTAAATGTAAAATACACAAGAGGTATTTGTAATAATAATATATTAATATATAAAAATGTATAAGTGATGGTGAATGTTACAATGAGGCTCTGCTTATATAACTAGACAGGTAACCTTTCATGATTGGGCAAGTCTTTAAGACATGCCTTTTCACTTAACTAACGGCTATTTAAGATAATCATCATTTGATTATTGTTTACATTTATTTCTTCTATTTGTTATGAATTATATTCGTAACACTTCATTGTCTGGTTGCACACAGTTCTGACATTTTTTATCCTAGTCATTCAAGGGTAAAACTAGGGAAAAATTCCACTAGTATATTACAGTGGTATAAGAGCGCAAGCATCCTGCCATCTTTAGGTAAGTGGTAGTTTATGCGTCCTGAAGACACCCACAACGTCATTGTAAGGAGGAGGACTAACCATCATTCTGTTATGGGGGGTAGAGTAGAACGTGACCCTGGTATCTTACTACAAGAATTGCTACAGAGGCAACAACAGATCAATTAACAATTTCACCAACAAGGGCAATAAATGATTCAAGGGCAACAACAAATAGCTCAGGCCTTGACCCAAGGGCAACAACAAATAGCGGTGCTAGTCGCTCACCTCACCGACCACCCGAATGTCATTGCCATCTATAGTACTACAATTGAAGAAAGTGGGAATCATAATCCCGTCCCACTTATCAACCAAGCTAACAATAGGAGGCATAATCGACCACTTCTACCTCAATTTACAGACAATCAGGTGCCAGCATGCCAGGAAGTAGTTGAGCCAAACCTAAACACTTATGCTCAGGACTATGCACGATTAGAAGCAAATACTCAAGCAACTATGTCTTATAATGAGTATAGTAACTTCTAGTACTAGAATAGTGTTGATAATAGGCAATGTTTAATTAAAATTCTCTTCTTAATGACTGCTTATGCTACTTTATTGATTATTGTTATTATGATAAGCAATAGATCAAACAACTATCAAATCAGTAAGAACAGTGACACAATGTGTAGGCTGTAAGCTAGGGCCAAAACCCCTCCTCTTGAGGGGAAAACCTGCAAATCTCTTCTTATAGATACTTTAATTGACAAAGACCAAGACCCCTGACAAAGACACTTAATTAAGTTTTCCTCCCAGACACTTGTCACTTATTTCTTGATCTCCTCAGCCTTCTCTGTTTGATCCTCTTCTTATCCACTGCTCTGCATTTGATCCTGTAGAGAAACTCGGTCTCTGTTTGGCCTCCAACAAACCTTTTATTATGCTCTCCACAAGATTCCTTTCACGATAAAACATAATTACAAGTCATTATGAAGACCTAACCTAGTTACACTTTTCAACACTCCCTCTTAACTAGGGAGGTATTGTTAAACACCATGTTAAAGCACACACATGGTGTATGAGGAAGATAAACACTCACACACAAGAGACTCAACACAATGAAAGATAAGCGTGAGACTTTCTTATTTTTCCATTATACATGATGTACATTTATAATGCAATGGTGTGACTCTTGGTTTCACATTCCAAGGTCACTTGGACTCCATTGTGACTTTTCGTATTCCACACCTACCCATGTAGGATTAGGTGTTCCAACATCCCCCCTTAATCCGAAGGGGTATGTGTGAGTCCAAGAAAAGAGTTGTAATACAAATCTGCAAAGTATGCATGGCAGCACTTGGGCTGATTCAACTCTCTGAAATGTTGGAAAAAAGAGATGGTTTAAGGATGACCACCAACACTGGAACGCAAAACTTGTTGCAGTTCCCGGAACTCTTCCAAAACTGGCAAGAAGCTGAAAGCTTCTGCTAGAGGAATTGTCCCTCATAAAAAAGGGAGACCTTCAACCTAAAAGAAGGGAGGTCTACTACCTGTGATGGTTTTAGGATTACTAACAACTCTGGAATGCTTGAAGCATTTCCTGGAACTCAACCAAAGTTGAAGGCCGCTAAGCCGGGCTACTACAGAGGAAGTGTTCCCTATATATGAAAGGGAGACCTTCGACCTAAAAGAAGCTGAGGTCTACTACCTGCGGATGGTTTTAGGTTATCCACCAACCAAAGATGATGGTTTAAGGTTGTCCACCAACCAAGGTATGCTCATGGGCATCCGTGTCTCAAGCTACATCTCTCAATCCGAAATGACGAATTGTGGGTCAGGCTCGCTTGAACTGCTGGCTACAACTCTGAACATGGAATGAGAGATTGTGGCTCAGGCTCGCTTGATCTGTCGTCGAAGCTTGTACATGACCACCATTTTCCTCCCTGTCAGGGACAAGGTGAGATGATGGCGAAAACTCAACTGCAAGTTTGCTCAATATTCGTGAACAAGTTCTAACATGTGTCGTAAACATCTTCTTGGCTGTTGATGCCCATTGCCAAGAAGCGATCCATCCAAGATGAATCTTGGTTCCCGCAGGAGGCTTGGGCCCGAAGCATCCGTCCAAGAATGGGTGTTCTACCACGTTGCTGTGATGGATTGAGATCAAAACAAGGATCTTTCATATGGCCAACTCCGGACACAGCCAAAGGTTGGCATTTCACCCGTTGTGGAAGTGAAACAGATCTCGGAACAAATTTCCCAGATGAACTGTCATACATGAATCCGGCACTCTGAAATATGACGGGCTTGGTGTAGTCCGGAATATGAAAGGACACATCCTTGTCATATCCAAGACTAGTTCGTTGCTTTTTGTGGACAAGCTCTTCCCAAGGTCTGATGATGGGCTTGAGAAGTGTAGGCTGAGCTGCTGCATCTGGATGTAGATCTGCTCTAGTACAAGGAACTGAATGGGAATCAACTGAAACTTTATCTTCTTTCTTCTGATGAGAGTCCTTCACAATCTTCTGAATAAAAATAGGTTCAGAATGGTGACTCTTTTGCTGAAGTTCATCTTGCTGAAGTTGAGTTTCCAACTGCAAAAACTCAATCTTTTCTTGTGCATCTAGCAAACAACTTTGAATGTTACAAAGAGAATTCTTGCTCATTTTTATCATATCATCAACATTTGAATGAATGAGGTTATGCAACAACTCTAATGCCTCATTGATTTTAGCCATTTCAACAACTTAGGCTCAAAAATTGAAAGGGTGTCGGCTTCAACTGAAAATGCACCCGTTTACAATGTGATGCAACAAGGAATACAAATGACTCAAAAGAATTCCCAACTATGGAAATCTCAAAGTACAAAATCTGCTCCTCAAATGATGGAGGACAATCAACAATTTTTCAACAACTCAAATATTGATTGCAACTATGAAGAAGCAATACAATGTCAGTTCAATACAATATGCAGCAAAAATGTGCAGCAAAACACTTGTGCAAGAAGCCTTTAAGGCAGCTGAATTTTTCTTCTTCAAAAGAACTGTTTTGCACCAAAAACAACTCAACTCAACTCAACAAAAAGGAGGAGGTTCACAAGCTTGGATGCTTGACCTTGCTGCAGAATGCAATAAAGCTTAAGAAAAACTCCACAAGTCATAAATTTTGTGTGCCCAAACTATGAATGCCACTTCTGTTCAAAATGAGGACCAATTTATCTTCAAATGGAAATCTCTTTAGAAAATCACCCTTCGATATATGCCAAAAATCATTCAATATAAACTTCACTTTTCTTCTCTATGTATACAATCCATCTGCTCACATGTCATTTTCTCCTTTTCCGTTGTTCATATCCCCTCTTCCTCGTTTTTTTTTTAGTTAAAAATTAATTTAAAAAAATAACTATTTGGGATTAATTAAAAAAAGGGGAAATGGATTATAATAAAAATGAAAGGGAATTAATTAAAAGGGAAAGGGGCTTTTTCTTTTTTCTTTTTTTTATTAATAAAAAATTAAAATGAAAAAGTGGGAATGAATTTAAAAGGGAGGGGATTAAATTTAAAAGAGGAACGAATTAAAATGTAGGGGGGAGATTTTAATTTTAAAAAAATGTGAGGGGTAAAAAAGACTTTAAAGAGGGGGAGTGGGACGTATTATATGGGGTTAAAAAAAACGAATTTTAAATTATGGGGTGAGGAGCGTATGGGATGGGGAGTGGGTAGAGCATAGGGGGAAGGGGTAAGGGCGTAGGGACGTGGGTAACCCAGGTGGGAGCCGAGTTTAAAGGGGCGTGGTCGAGTTGTCGTGGGTGAGTGGAGGGTAGACGCAACGTTGTTTATTGAGTGGGGAAGAGTGGGCCGCTGGTAGGATTAGGGGTCATGTACAGAGAGGGTAGTAAGTCAGAAGTACAAGTAGTGGCAGCGTAAATCAAGTAGAGAAAATTTAGAATGAAAACCTTCAGATGGGCAACCTCGCCTTCTTCAAAGCCAATGCCCGAATGTCGCTTAATTTTTGAATGTTGGTTCTCTCTCCAAACCACTTTCTAAGCGGCAAAATGTTCATTACAGAATCTCGAAGCTGCAAAAATGTCAAGAATTTTGCAGATATGCACAGGCCATAAACACAAATGGCTCACTCAATTTGGAGCAGGGCCAGCAATCGCCCGCTCTGATACCATGTTAAACACCATGTTAAAGCACACACATGGTGTATGAGGAAGATAAACACACACACAAGAGACTCAACACACAATGAAGGATAAGCGTGTAGCTTTCTTATTTTTTCCATTATACATGATGTACATTTATAATACAATGGTGTGACTCTTGGTTTCACATTCCAAGGTCACTTGGACTCCATTGTGACTTTTCGTATTCCACACCTACCCATGTAGGATTAGGTGTTCCAACAGGTATTCATAATGGTACTTGGTCGTTCTCAATGTGAAGAGATCTCATAAGAAGAGTTGGATTTGTAACCCATCTGTTATAGCATCATATCAACCAGCATTGGCATAGTGCAAGGCCTTGACTAACAACCCCATCTCTCAATGAGACAATGAGCTACAATCCTGGCGAGACCAATGACTTATAGACACCATCGTCATTGTCTCTCTAAGGTACATACTCCACCCGGGTGTTCATAGAGTATGACCTCATTGGACTATTCTTATCTTGGGTAGCCAATCCTCAAAGAATATCGGTCCACGACTACTCTCTTCTTGAATGCCCTACCACATTTTCAAAGAGTATCAGATGCCAGATGGTTACCAAATCCTCCATTCTTTCTTCCAGTGAAGACAAGAATGTGTGTCTATCTCTCCCTCTCACATAGGGAGGACATATCCACCAAACCAAGCTTGTCTCTTAAATGCTCAATCTTCTTGTTTGGAAGTGATTTTGTCAATATATCAGCTACCTGCTCATTAGTAGGAATATACTGAAGTTGTAACACTCCATTTTGTACTAGCTCACGTACATAGCGATACATTGTTGTTAATGTGCTTTGTCTTTCCATGAAATACTGGATCTTCAGGCAAACATATACAACTGTTGTTATCACGCAGTATCACAGTATGGTCCATCGGTCCTTGAAATAAGTCTGATAACAACTTCCTCAACCAGACCCCTTCTTTGCTGACTTCACAGGCTACAATATATTAATGTCTTGCTTTATACTTATCCATGAGATCATAGAGGACCCCAAACTAAAGCATCCATCGGTAGTGCTTCTTCCATCTTGTTCACTGCCTCCCCAGTTGGAAACAGTATATCTACTCAGTTGGACATCATTCCTTCTCTCATATTTTAGACAGTAGTTGATGGTGCCTTGAAGATATCTCAAAATATGTTTTGCTTCTATCCAATGATCTTGCCTTGGATCCTCTTGGAATTGACTGAGAACATTTACTACAAAGCATATGTCTCGTCCTGTATTCACCAAGTACATCAGTGAGGCAATTAATTGTCTATATCTGGAAGGATCCTCCAAACTTGATTCAGAGCTCCTAAGTCTTTTCAAGTTTGTGATCATCTGGGTGGTCATAGGTTTGCAATCCAACATGTCAAACCTCTTCAGCATTTTGATCACATACTTCCCTTGACCCAAATAAATTTCATTAGGTCCTTGCCAGAATTCTAGTCCCAAATAGTGAGCATCAGTCCAAGATCTTTCATATCAAATTCTGCTACGAGGTGCTTCTTGCTTTCGTCAATATGACCTTCTACACCAGTAAGGAGAATATCATCTACATATAGAAGAATGATTACTGGTTCACCCTTTTCTACCTTGATATATAGGTTTGAATCAGCATAACTTTTCTTGAACCCTAGCCTTTGAAGATATGCATCCATCCTAGCATACCATGCCCTTGGAGCTTGTTTGAGACCATACAGTGCTTTCTTTAATTTGCATACATATGTCTCCCTTTCCTTGACTTCAAAACCCCAGGGTTGTTCTATGTAGATTTCTTCATCTATTGTGCCATTCAGAAACACAATCTTGACATCCATTTGATGGATGTTCCATTCCTTTGATGCAGCCAGAGAGACCAGAGATCAAATTGTTGTGTATCTTGCCGTAGGAGCAAAAGTATCTTCATAATCAATGTCTTCAAGGATAGAGAAACTATGGCTACAAATCTTGCTTTATATTTATCTATTCTTCCATCAATAACCTGTTTGATGTTATAGATCCACTTGGAAGTAACCATAGATTTGTCCTCGAGCCTAGGTACGATCTCCCATACTCCATTCTTCATGATATATTGGTATTCTTCATTCATGGCATTCTTCCATTCAAAGTTCTGTAAGACCTCTTCGAAGTAGTTGGTTTTGCTTCTATCAGTTTTGTCATGTATGCAGCGTACCCAAAATATATTTCGGGTCTCTTACTTTCTCTAAATGTCCCTTTCATGACTTCTGCATCAAGCAATGTGGATTTCAACCAATTAGGTCTTTTTCTTATTTAAGGAATGATCATTGGTTGAACATGATTGCTAGGACATTCTTCTTCATGGTTACTTTCTTCGTGGTTTACATCTTCCTCAAATATAGGAAGTTCTTCATCTTCAGAGTCTATGGGGAGATCTCTTGATTTTTTAAAAGCTATACTTTCATCAAATAAGACATCGCGACTAACTATGATGTGATGACCATCCTTCATGTAGATCTTATATGCTTTTGGTGAGTTGCTATATCCAACAAAAATTCCCTTCATTTTGGAGGGATCCAATTTCTTTCTTTTGTCCTTTGGTATATGGATATATACATGACACCCAAAGATTCAAAGATGGTCTACGAATGGCTTCTTTCCAGTAAATACTTCTTCTGGAATTTTATTGTCAAGTGATCTATGAGGACATCTATTTTGAATATATACTACTATTTTAGTTGTTTCTCCCCACAGGAACTTTGGTAGATCATGATCATGAAGCATTGCTTTTACACTTTCTTCAATGGTTCTATTCTTTCTTTCTGCAACACCATTTTGTTCGGGATTGTATGGAACTATAAGCTCCCTCTTAATCCCCGACTCCTTACAGAATGCAATTAGCTCTTTGGATGTATATTCACCACCATTATCAGATCTTAAGATTTTGATCTTTCTTTCTGTAAGATTTTTGACTTTAGCTTTGAATTCTTGGAATTTTGTGAAAAATTCATCCTTGGTCTTTAATAAATAAACCCACGTCTTCTGTGAACGATCATCTATAAATGTGACATAATACAGATGACCTCCAAGAGATTTATGATCCATAGGACCAAACACATCAGAGTGAATTAGATCAAGGATGCCTTTTGACCATGAAGCACTGCTTCGAAATGGTCTTTTGAAATTTTTACCTAATGCACATCCTTTGCAGATACCTTCATGATCTTCTTTGAGATTTGTGATTCCTTCTACAGTGGAACTTAGGGAGGGCAGGATTTTGAAGTGTAGATGACCAAATCTTCGATGCCATAGTTCACATGGACTGACTTCAATGTGAATTAGGGCTTGGGCTATGGGGGATATCAATTTGTAAAGTCTTCCTTCTCGAATGCCAATGATTTTGGCTTGGTTTATATTTGAGTCTTTTCCCCAAACAACTTTTCCATCAATGAAAGCTACTCTATCTCCTTTGTCTTCTAATCTTGAAATTGAAAACAAGTTCTTTTGCAAAACTGGAACAAATAAAACATTGTTGATGTGCATGCTGCTTCCATCTTCAAGTTATATTGATGTAGATCCAATGCCTTTTATGGGGTAACTGTTGTTATCTCCAAGTTCCATAGAGTAGGTGGATTTTCCTTTTGATAAGGTCTTCAATTGTTTTGAATTTCTAGTCATGTGCCTTGAAGCACCACTATCAATTACCCAAGCATCTTTGTCTTGAAAAGTTTCGGATAGAGCTGAGAAAAGACCTTCACCTTTTTCTATGGTGGAAATCACCTTAGAAGAAAATAGGAGATTCCAAATCTTCTTGAAACTTTCCTTTAATTGACTTGCAATCCTTTTGATAAACTTCATGATGCCCTTGACTGACCTTAGCTCTGATAACATGTTGAGAATTCAGTAGGGCAATGTTTAATTCAAATTCTCTTCTTAATAATAATAACTGCTTGTGTTATGCTTTAGCCTCTTTATCTTTGATTATCGTTATTATGATAAGCAATACATCAAACAGCTATCAAATCAGAAAGAACAGTGACACAAAACGTAGGTTGTAAGCCAGGGCCAAAACGCCTCCTCTTGAGGGGAAAACCCGCAAATATCTTCTTATAGATACTTCAATTGACAAAGACCAAGACTCCTAACAAAGACACTTAATCTAAGATTTCCTCCAAGACAGCTTGTCACTAATTCTTGATTTCCTCAGCCTTCTTTGTGCAGTTCTCTTCTTATCCATTGTTCTGCACTTGATACTGTAGAGAAACTCGGTCTCTGTTTCGCCTCCAATAGTCCTTATTATTACGTTCTCCACTAGACTCCTTTCACGACCCCTTTCTGCACCCATAGCACAGAGTAGCATCGAATAACAATGCTCCTGAAACAGACCTCGCACTTCTATTATCTTCGCACTTCTGGACTTCTGTAATTTCCGCACTTCTGTGATTGCACTTCTATAAAAGAACAGATTCCAAAAATTATAGTGATCATGTTCACGCTTTCTTCAATTAGTATTACGTTGTATATAACCCTGTCTCTATATGAATTTGTAATCCGCACTTGTCTGAAGTTGATGTATGCTCAACAACTCACATTGACCTTTTATATAGTGACTGGACTTCATATTTAAGCCGACAAGATACATGGAGAGCAGCCGACTTCAACAAGGAGGTTTATCATCTGTTTCTGGGCCGACATCAAGAAGCATAGTGACAATGTCTTTGCAGTACAATCTTTACAAGATTTGTCATGTGTAACATGATTTCTTAATTATTTTTATGACCTAATGACACACCCTAAAGACATCAAGAAGTCTTATGACCTATAAAAACTTCTTGCTTATGAAACCCATGAAGCAAGCAAATACATTTTATTCTTGTCATCTACATAAAACATAATTACAAGTCATTATGAAGGCCTAACCTAGTTACACTTTTCAACAAATAGACCATGAGGACAATTTAACGGAGAATTAGCACTTAAGGTAAGTAAACTTCCTTTGCCCTCCTTTGATGGATCATCTAAATGTACAACAAGGGCTTGGGTGCAAAAATTGAACAACTGCTTCAAGCTCAATCTTATGGCTGAGGTGGACACAATTCAATTTGTCACATTATTCTTAGAAGGGGAAGCGCATGAGTGGTGGTATCATGGTCTAGTAACTTTGGGACATGCTAACATCACTTATGAATATTTTACTCAAAGTTTAATAGAAAGATTTGATTGAAAGAACCCAGAAATCCACTTCAGAGAATTGGCACTACTTAAGCAAACAGGATCACATGAAGAGTTTATTGCATAATTTGAATGCACCGCTATTATGGTGACAAATATATCTGAAGAGCGATTAGTTATGCTTTTTACTGAAGCATTAGATGAGCCCCTACAAGGATGGGTCAAAGCATTCAATCCCACCACTCTTAAAGAAGCCATCAAGAAGACTCAAGACCTGGGTAATGCAATTGTTAAAACTAAGGTTCTGTCCAAGCCTTTCATCCCTCCAAGAGATAAGGAGAAGAAACCCTTCCAACGTGATGGACCCAAAAGAGACATACTAGATGAAGAAACTTGAAGTGAACTGAGGAGGAAAAATCTATGTTTTACTTCTAGGGAACGTTGGGAACCTGGTCATTGTTGTTTAGGAAAGGGGAAGATTCACTACATCGAAGTAATCTCTGACGACGGAGAAGAATAAGAGGCCACTCCACGTACTGATGAAGAGCCACCGCAGAAGGAAGCAAAGGATGAAGAAAAGCATGATAGCTCCAATGAAGGAACACCACAAGAAGGAAGCCTCAATGGAGAAAAGAAGACACGACCACATGTCAAGATTGCAACTCTTTTAGGCACGCCCAAGTATTAGACCTTCAGGTTCAGGGGAGTCGTCAAGGGACAACGCATCACAACACGTAATTGATGGAGGAGCCATGCACAACTTCATTGATGCAACATTCGTAGCAAAAAGGGGATTTCCCATCGAAGAGTTCGAGGGCTTGCATGCCATAGTTGCAGACAGGTACAACTTGGATTGCACACGAATGATCCTAGGTTTGAGTGTAACTCTTGGTAACTATACTTTTACCAGTGATTTCTATATAATAGATCTTGCAGACCTCAACATGGTACTGGGAGTTTAATGGTTATATTCATTGGGCAAACACACAATGGATTACCAAGCGTTGGAAATGGAATTTAGAGCACCAAATGGCAGTAAGGTCGTATTAAGAGGCATGTCGAATGGCGGGATGCAGGTTGTTTCAGCTCGAAGGATGGAAGCCCATTTTAGGCACAAGGATATTGTGTACACATTAGAATGTAAGGTTATGACCCAAAGGACTCTCAGCAATGATAAGCCGCAATACAGGGTTGATAATCAACAAATACTAGACAAACATGCTCCAGTGTTTGATGACATTCCTCCAGGATTGCCTCCTAAAAGAGGATTTGAGCATACTATTGAGTTGGAAGAAGGAGCCAAGCTTGTGATCACCAGACTGTAGTGACATTTGAAGAAGGTCAAAGACGAGATAGAAAAAACTATCTAAGAATTGTTAGCTATGAGACATATCTGTCCCAATTCAAGCCCATTCGCATCATTTGTGGTTTTCGTGAAGAAGGACGGCACATGGAGAATGTGCATTGATATCAGGCACATAAAAAGAAGACCATAAAAAACATGTACACCATTCCTTGAATTGATGAATAACTAGATGAGCTACATTGAGCAACATATTTCTCAAAGATTGACCTACGATCCAGGTACCACCAAATTCGTGTTCGGGAGGAAGATGTGCTCAAAACACCATTCTGTTGCCACTATGGACACTTTGAATTTTTGGTCATGCCATTTGGTCTAATTAACACGCTTGCCACTTTCCAATCATGCATGAATAACATTGTCAACTCTGTGTGTTTCTTTCCAAATGACCTTCAAGCCTCCCTTTATAGTCTTCTCCTTGAGAAATCAACGGCCGAGATTAGATCTCTACTCAATGGCTAAGATTATAACATGACTTGATCTCTGCTTTTTCTAGATTATTCCCACTCTCTTTATTAATGTCTTTTAATTATTTAATTTCCCTAAGTTTAGACTTGGGGTCTCCATTAAAATAATTAATTATTTTAATAAAACATTAACCGAGTGGAATTTTCACAAACAGTTTATGGGTTCTTTGGAATACCCGTGTCTAAGCCTCTCTACCAAATTTGGGGCTTAGAGCACTTTTCGATGCTACAAAAATCAACACTCCCTCTTAGCGAGGAAGGTGCTCTAACAATATGCCTGTTGCATACTGCTTTGTCCCTGAAGCATCTTCCGCGCTGCAGAAGTTCATCAACCACTGCGTTGTTGCTGCAACTGTACGGCCGCCCATGACACTGCCATTGCCACTGTTGCATCTATACTACAACTCCCTCTCAAGTGTTGCATTTTCTATGTTGCTAACACTACCACTGCTAACACTGCATCTGCACTGCAGCTCAGCTGCTGAGAGAAACAACTAAACTCACCCAAAATTGAACAAGTGTTCATTGGATGCACCTTGATGTTGAAGACTTTGATTGCTGGTAACTACTGCTTTGTCTCTTTGATGCACTTTGCTGCTGCTGCTCTGCACTGCGCTGCTACTACTACGTTGTTGTTGCTCTACTCCAGAAATAGACATCGCTACCTACTGCATTGTCATCTCCATCACTCCTTGGCTCTCACTGAAACTCCTCCATCTCGCTACTGTTGAGTATGGGCTCTCGTAGCGAGGTAATGATCCATGAGGTGGGCTCCTCAAGGATCTTGCCCAACTAAAGTTCAAGGTGAAATATAGTTCTATGTCACCCGACTTCTTACTAGGAGAAGCATGGGCACTCATAACAAACTCATCTTGCACGATCTTTGCGGCTGCAACTATTGGATCATGCTTCTCATTATTGTCCTTTTTCTTCAAAGGACACTATGATGCAAAGTGGCCCATCTCACGACATCTGAAGCAGTTCACCTTCGAGACATCTCTCTTTTGTCTCCGTTGTTGTTGCTGCCCTTTCAAAGCGAGGGTTCCATTCTCCTCCTCCTCCAAAGTCTTCGATCTGCTACTGCTGCTGCCGTCAAGCTTGCATTCGACTAGATCTCTCCTCAACTCTTCCTCCTGATGTGCTGCGAACTAGGAAATGTAGCCTTGCCCAAAATACTTTGGACAAAAACTTGCCCCTCCTTTGTGACTGCGTTAAGGGCCAACCTCACCATAGTTTCTGTAGTTGGGGTGGATCCCACGACTGCCAATTGGTCTTGAATCTCTTGAAGACTCGTAAGGAACGAAGTAATGTACTACGTCTTCTGCATCTGGATCATGTGGAGCTTCTGCTTCAAGTACATCTTCAGCTGCTCAGAAGATCCTTCGTACAACAAAGACACAGCTTCCCACATCTCCTTGGCGGTGTTCTTGCCAGCTAAATGTGAGACTACGTGATCCTTGACACCATCAAGGATTAGCCTCTTGCACTTTGCCATATCAGTCTTGGACTTCTTAAGTTGATCCGTACATGTAGGTACAACAACCACATTCGCCACAAATGTCTTGAGATCGAATTCATCTAGAAGGAACTCACTCCTTTCCTTTTAGATTACATAGTTGGAGGAACCCTCCAACTGGTCTTGATATCGAAGACCATGAGCTGCCATCTTAGCCGAACATTGCCAAGCTTCTTCCTCTTTCTCCCCCTCTGCGCAGCCTAGGCAGGCTTACACACTCCTTCAAGAGCTCGTAGAACTGCTGCCCTGATTTGCTGCTTAGATCTTGGAAAAATGTTGAATTCCTCGGCGAGGAACACACTGAGGAAGAACTCACCGCTATGTGCTTTTTCTTTCTTTTGATGCTTCTCTGCCTGGCAACCACTTGCAGAAAAACTGCGTCCCTCTGGCTTTGCACAACTCCCTATGCGTCGGGTAAAATCTCGAACCAGAAGTCCTACCTCTCTTTTGACTCACTCAGAGAGAGACAAACTCGAAACTTTAGCCTTCCTAGCTAGATCTGCGCAATCCCTCTGGGGATTCGATTTGCTGCTTGCTGCAGCAATTCAACCTTCACTTCAAATTCAGATCCGCTCCTCCTGTTTCACATCAAATGCTCTAATACCATGTGAAAATTCCTAGATCTGTCAATCTAGGGAATCCTACTGCTTCAACTGAGTGTACTTCTCTTATTAAGTAAATTACATTTACATAACTAATTCAGATCTGAATTATTGAAGTAACTACTGAAGCAACCTACACTAAATAAATATGATTTTGAAACAAGGAAACTCAGCAAGAAATCAATCACACATAGGACACAATTATTTTTGGACACAAGTCCCTGGGAAAACCCAATGCGGGAAAACCGGTGCAGCAGATTTGAGGGTTTGTGTTATTAAGCAATAGCAAATCCTGAATACATCTCTGAATACCTCAAGGGATATTCAATTACAGAGAGAAATACTGGTAGAAAGAAACTGTGATTTTTACCTCACACAATCATTGAAAATCTGGCTGATTCGGTCACTGGAAAAGCTACCTCTAGGTCCTGCGTCACCTCCTCTAGGCATTGCGCCACCCCAGCAACAAATCGTTATGACTCTCGGAATCACAGATCTGGGCCTCCGGTCTCACACCCTGACTTTCGGCTTATGCATCAGATCCGACAAATGAATCTCGGACTCCCTCTGAACCTCTGCGTAGCCTATGCGTAGCCTTGATTGGCTCTGCGTAGCCTCTGCGTCACCCTGACTGGCTTTGCGTTGGCTCTACTGGATATCTTCCTGCCTCTCTCTGTTGATGATTCTCCGACTGAGGAAATCTCTCTCCGGATGCTACTCTGCCCCTCATTGCGAATCACTTAGATCTGATCTTCGTCCGTGCACTGCTTTGTTAGAAGAATTCAATCTCAAGATTCACTCCGTGTGTCTTTTTTCAAATGACCTTCAAGCCTTCCTTTATAGTCTTCTCGTTGAGAAATCAACGATCGAGATTAGATCTCTAATAAACGACTAAGATTATAACATGACTTGATCTTTGCCTTTTCTAGATTATTCTAACTTTGTTTTATCAATGTCTTTTAATTATTTAATTTCCCTAAGTTTAGACTTAGGGTCTCCATTAAAATAATTAATTATTTTAGTAAAACATTAACCAAGTGGAATTTTCACAAATGATTTCTGGGTTCTTTGGAATATTCGTGTCTAAGCTTCTCCACCAAATTTGGGGCATAGAGCACTTTTTGATGCTACAAAAATCAATAAGCATATCGATGGATTTTATCACAGGATTACGGAAAGCACAAGGAAAGGATTGCATATATACCGTGGTGGATAGATTGACTAAATTCACACACTTCTTTGCTATCTCTGCAGATCACTTGGTCAAACAAGTGGCAAAAATCCTCTTCGAAAAAGTCTTTCAGATTACATGGGTTGTCGAAGAACATAGTCAACGATCGTGATAGCAAATTCATGGGCACATTATGGAAAGAACTTTTTAGACTAGTTGAAACTGAATTAAGCCCTCGCACCATCCATCACCCACAAACTGACGACCAAAGAAAAAATGTAAACAAATGGATTGAAGGGTATTTGCGCAACTATGTGACGGGTCAGTAGAAGGCATGGATCAAGTGCTTGTACCTTGGGGAGCATGGCTACAACACCACCTACCACCTATCCATTGGAATGACACCCTTCATGGCCCGTTTGGGTATGATGCACCCTCCTTCATCGATAGAATCTTCAGAGACAGCAAGGCACCTCTTGCCAAGGATTGGATACAGGAGAGTCAAGACATTCTTAGGGTACTCAAGGAGAATATTTAGGTTGCTCAGAATCGGTAGAAGATGTACGCAGACCAACACTGGACAAAGGGCAATTTTGAGGTAGGGGATCTTGTTTTCTGGTGATTGCAGCCTTATCGACAATCTACACTCAAGAAGGACGGGGCAGAGAAGTTGAAGCCAAGGTTTTATGGGCCTTACAAGATTCTTCGAAGAGTGGGTGAAGTGGCATATGAGTTGGAGCTATCGAGTGATAGCAGAATCTATAATGTATTTCATGTATCAATGCTCAAGAAGGCTGTAGGCCAGCAGGTCACCACTTTTGTTGAGTTTGTTGAGTTGCCACCGTTAGATGAAGAGGGACATTGGAATTGATTCCAGAAACAATCAAGGCCGTTCGAGAAAAGAAGTTAAGGGGAAGAGTAATTCTAGTGTACCTCATCAGATGGAAGAATTCACTGGAGGAGGATGCGACATGGGAAGGAGAATGAATTCTGCAGCACCGAAATTTGTAATTGCTTGAGGGCAAGCAATTTCAGGCAGGGGGACTGTGATGTCCTCAACGAATTGAGGACCAATGGACTTGGTAGCCTATTCGTCCCCGTAGGTTATTGTCCTTCAAAAAAGGGGATGAAACCTAAAACACCCATTGTTGGGCAAGTTTTGGGTAAGTTGGGCGAAAAAACCCAAATTTGGGGCTTTGAGTAAGACACACTAACCCAATTAAGAAAATGAGACCCCTCAAGGAAGTCTATAAATAAAGGAGGCTTGGATTCATTTTGGATCATCTCACTTTGTTCTTGAGCATTAGCTCTGAGGGTTTTAAGACCCCTTTTCTTCTTGTCAATTTCGGTGGTGAAAGTTTCCACCCTAGTTGACGCCAATCTGTCTATGAAGTGGATTCAGATAATTGATACTGGACTGTTAAATCAATGTTGTTTCCTTCATGCCATTGCATTTATATTTGCTGGACTGTGGAGTATTTCTGAGCAATAATTGCAGTATTGTAAATTACATTTGACTATACTTTCATCGTCTGGTTGCACATAGTATTTGAATTTTTTTATTGTAGTCATTCAAGGGTAAAACTAGGGAAAAATTCCACTGGTATATTACAGGGTTATAAATTACAATAATGTAATTGCTTTGTTCAGGTTCGAAGTTCTAAACTTACAGGGTTTTTAGCTAGATGGAATTTCAACCTGAATACACCTCCTGTCATGTAGTGGCCACATAATTTGCAATGTAGTTTTTGCCGGCTGTCAACTACGTGTTCTCCATATTGCCATAATTGGTCCAAAGCCTTTGGCATATTTGCAATGGAAGTGGACAACTTAAAAAGTCAAACATAAAGCACAACAAACACCAAAAAATGAAATTAAACCCCCTCTAGAAAAGATAACAGTCTGCTGATTTAATAACTGAATTATCAAAGATTTAGAAAATTATATTAGATCATTAGCAACGAAAAATGACAATAGGAGGGTAGAAAACAAATTGATTCAAACTGGTTGTCCCATTTCTTAACCCTTACATTGTTTTATGGGCATGAAAATTATGGCAAAATGTTAAGAACAAGCAAATAGGCAAGCAAACAAACAAAAATTTATGAAAAACAAAAATATTATGATAGTGGGATTTAGGTACAAACATGTAAATGGAAACTTAATCACTGTTTTGGAAAATGAAGTTCACCCCTTGCAAAAAATCTTGATGGTGTATTGGTAATGGCTGCTTAGATTCCTCCACAATTAACAATGATGCCCATGAACCCTTCTCCTTGCTTCTCCAATAGCTTAGAAAAAAAATGAGTGAGATAAAAGACAAATCAGGCTCTTTAATCCACCCTTCATGCAGACTTGGCAATTTTTTTCATCTAGTGGCAATAAATCAGATAAAATTGCTATTTTTAAGGGGCAATTTATCATTTTGACGAAGAAATCGCGATTTTTTTTTTAAATTGCCAACTCATCACATAATTTTTCAACACTGATTACAACATAATGAAGAAACAAGTACATACCATCAGCTCATCATAAACTGGGACAACATGTCTAATTCTCTTCTCACAATCTATGATACTATAATTGCATCCCAACCCTAGCTAGGGCATCCATCATCAACAACAAACCCTAACCAGCAATCACAGCATAGCAATGCATCATATCAAATTACTCCTAGCTGCTCCAAAGGCTCAACAACAATCTAGCATCGGCACCAACAAGTACCCACTAGGCCATATTGTATCACACAAGTAATATGAAGTACTTTCAATTCTTTCTTTGCTCGCTCATCTCTGAACAGGATAATGCCTTGACACAATTTTGGAAATAGATAATCTTGGGGTTCAGTCAGATGTATTCAGTAAATATACAACACAACTCCATGCTATAGTCAATGTACTAGAAGTGTTAGAAGGATCGCTTTTGGATTTACCTTCACCTCAATTGTCGGAGCTACAACATCTTTTGGAGACTGCATCCAAAGTGAAACAAGTATGCTGATTTCCTAGCCTATTATGAGATCTTCTGATTAATTCTTAAAACTTCTTTTTCTACTTTATGTATATTTTGTATACGTTATTGTTGTTATCTTGTAATTAGAACTTTGGGCCTGCATACTTTTCGTAAAATGTTTATATCAGAAGTTCTGTGGATAAAACCTTATTCTATGATTGTAGACGGATCATGTGTAAGTGACTTTATTTTATTGGAAGATATTTCCCTTGTATACATTCTCTTTATTTGGTATGCTAGAACTTTACATTAATATAACATTTTTGGGTAGTGATTAAATTAGGAATATTCTCTAGTCTTGCTAGTGCATCACAGCTCTACCTTTGATACAAATTTCAACTATTCCATCAGTGTAGAGAGAATCATGTGTGAGTGACTGTATTTTATTGGAAGATATGTTCCTCTATACGTTCTCTCAATTTGGTTTATGGAAACTTCACATTAATATAACCTTTGTGTAGTGTTTAAGTCAGAAATATTGTCAAGTCTTGCTAGTGCATAACAGGTCTACCTTTGACATAAGTACACAGCAGAAGCATGAAAGAGAGAACATTTTCTCCAAAACTGTGGCTATTTTTGTACGACTTACAACTAAATGTTTATTATATGTATGTGCCCCGAAATTAGAGGCTGAAGATAAATATAGATCTCCAGCTATAGATAGACTAGCGTAGAATATATTTCTTTTATTATTTTTGAGAAATATGTCTTAAAGAATGGGCTGGTCTCATCTGTACCCACTATGGGGGTTTTTGAACACATGTTTCCACATTAATACAAGCTGAGTCACCTTGGTGCTTACCGCTAGACCACTTAGAATAACAAACACCCAAGCTAGATGATAGACTGAAGCCTGTCTCACCAACATGTGCTAGGCTTTCAGGGCAATTGTCTTACTAAATGTCGAGTTTGTCCCATGCACTGAAGTTTCTTTGCACTATTCGAAGGATATATTGTGTTTTTTTGTTGGTGTATGGTTAGGATTTCATCCCAAAAAGTTTCTGCAATCAATCCCATATGGGTCAGTGCTGTATTTCTATTGGATGTTATCAATGTCAGACTTGTGACAAACCTGAGATGGCTACAGATCCAGAATGATTCTGGATGGTGCATAGGTTTGGCGGTTTGGGGGTTTGGGTGAGGAGGAAGATCTGGCATCACAGATATTTGATCCTAAATGTCTTGACCACAAACTTGGGAACTAGGCAACATGCATGGTTAGGTGAGTGTCCCACGTCTATGCTGTCTACTGCTTCCATAAATGTTTAATTTCAAGTTTGATATTTATCCAAAAAGTTTGATCTTCATCTTGATCTTGAATTTTGAGGACAACTAAAAATGGACAACATTTAATAGGCTAAATCTCCTGTCTAACCAGCATATGGCAGGCTTTTAAGGCAACTGTCTCACTAAATGTGTCATGTTTGTAACATGCACTGAAATTTCTTTATATTATGTTGAAGATATACTAACTTTATTGGTGATGTATGGCTTCCATCCCAAAAGCACTTGGAATGTATCCCTGTGGGTTAGTTCTGTATTCTGATTGGTTATGATCAAAGTTGGTCCTGTGATGGACCTGAGATGGATACAGATCGAGATTGAATCTGGATGGATCCCAAGTTTGGGGTGAGAGAGAAGAGGCAGATCTGGCATCATAGCTTTTTGATCCTAAACGTCTTAGGCACACATTTGGGTCCGTGGCAACATACATGGTTGGGTGAATGTCTTCTGGCTGAGCTGTGTATTGCCTCCAAAAATGTTCATTTTGACTTTAGTTTACTTATGGTTATTAATGGTGCAATGGCGAAAGTTTCCCCAAGGACGAATGATCTATGAGTGGACAGGTTCTTATTTTTGTCACTTCTATGTTTAGCTTGCGAAGTATGTAATGATATGTAATATCCCAAAATGGGGATGCAGCAATACATGAACACAATTCTTGAAATAGCAGAGATAAATTACCTCATAAAATATGAGAGGAACACATAGCCATCAAATGAATGTAACAGCAGCAAAAATAAGTTCCTCTATATCATCCGAAGTGGGGAAATGCAGCAATATAGTCCATAAAAACGTTATTCCCAGAGAATTACGCTGTAAGAAGGGGAAATAGCACTTAGATTCCTTAGCATATATATTATGGCCCTCATATATAAAAGAGAATCAGAAACAAATTCCTTTTACTAAGTTAAACAGATCTCCCGGCCTCAAAATGGCTTAAAAATGCCCAAACCCCATGACTTAAGCTATGCAGAATTTCTGAAGCACATGATAGCGTTATTCTGTGAGGGTTTCTGCAACATTATGATAGAAAATCATAGATCTGGAGCTTTATTGAACAATATGCTAAGAAAATAGAGATCTGACCTCCTTAATACATTATAGAGGTAACCCAGCAAGGGTTCCTTGAAAGCTTGAGTACAAAAGAGTAGATCTGAACATTCAGCTCTGAAATAACGCAGTCTTACTGCAACATTACATACATATGGCTGAATAATACAATAGAGGTATGAGAATCCCTACTTCTAGCTTTTCGGGAGAAGGGTTGGCCCTTTCCCTAGGAAACTAGCTCAAGAACAAGGGTTTAAACCTTGCTGCTGCAACTCTGTGAAAAATAACGCAGTTCCTGCAAGGGACTGCGTGCGCTGTAGGAGATGAGGAATACTTTGGCCAAGTGCCAAGATGTAAAATGAGGCCAGAAATCCTCCTAGTTGATCTCTCAAGAGAAGGAAAGCTCCCTCTACTGAGAAACAGACCCAGAAGTGGTGTTATCAATCCTCCACTGCAACACCCTGCAACACAGCGCTATTCTTTACAGAAATAATGCTGTAGCTGAAGACTGATGCTTGGCCTCAAGCCTGGATGTGGAGCAATACAGTGCAATACTCTCCCAAGAGGCCCCTCAAGGGAAGAGGTGGGATTCCAGCTCGGGAACACCCGGTGCTAAACAGCACAACAACCCTGCTAAACTACAAGAGGAAGCAAATAGTCTAAGCAGACCAATATCAAAATGATAATCTCAAACATAAACTCAAATGGCTGCCATCCTCTTCGTTAAGTAGAATATGAGCTTGCATGTCCTTGGCCCCACTCAGTTAGGTTATTTCCTTCATGAGATTCATCTCCCTCCAAACTGTGTTATTCTCTAATTAATCTCCACTCCTCCTTAACAACGCTGTTGACTTGGTCAAAGTTGACTGAATCAACATGATCCAAACCTTGTTCACACATGGAGGAGCTTTATTTAGCTGCTACAAGGGTCTCCTTTCACATTTGAAGTGTTTTTATTGCTGCTCAAGAGACTTATGGGCCTCCCCACCCATTTATTTATCGACCTAGTGATAAAACCAACTATAATATTCCATTTAGCTGAAGGCTAAAATTTTGGAATATTACATGATATGCCTCCAATGGCTCCTGGCATGTTTAATAATCACGCATGATATGTAACGCAAGGTGAGGAGTTTAAGGATGCATCTTGTGAAAGAGAGGAATGTTATCTGGAGAAGTAGAGAACCCTCGAGAGAGGAAGGTTGTCCAAATAGTATATGCTCTTACAAAGGGTCTTGATTTCTTATAAATATGTTGCAGGCCAATCCTTATGAACCTTATTGCTACGGGGTGAAAAATGTTTTGTGATTAACCCTTCCACTTTAATAAAATCATAGCCATTCTTACTAAAGGTTGTAGACCTTTTGTTGAAAACATTTTTTGTGTTCAAAGACAAACAATTCCCTCCTTGAGTTGTTTGTCTTATCTGCTCTTTCTTGCCCTCCACTGTAAAAAGTTTGCTTTATATCTTGGGTGTTTTTCTCCAATGGAATGTTCCACTGTGCAACTATTTTAAATGTCTTCTATTCAGTGATAACAAATTTCCCTGTTGTAAATTTTCACTTTTCAAGAATATAAGGCTGTAAAAGGTTGTAGAGGGGAACTAAATTTTAATGATTCAAGTTGCATAACATACCAAAAAGAAATACAAAATGACAAAATTGATGTGGACACGCAACAAGGTACACCAAATCATGAAATGTAGTATATGATGTGTTGTACTGGTATGTTGATAGCTGTTTGTTCTGTCGTAAGAGCCTTTGCAAGATGAGGGGTTGCATGCACAATTGTTCAGACAATGTACGTAACCAACAAAGAAGCATGTAAACACTGACATTCTTTACCATCAACAAACATTACCACTATCCTTTATTCTTGGACCATAACCATCTTAGTTGCATATTGTTTGAGGGCTGTGCTACCTATTAGTATCCACTTACATGGGTAACCATAGGAGGTTTTTGTTTTGTTTTGTTTCTTTGTTTGTTCTTTTCTTTGTGGTTCTTCTCTCCGATGACGCAGCTTCCCACCTAGAAAACCCTACCATGATCCACAGATAGTTAGTGTCAAATGCCTCTCGACCATTCTCTGGTCAGTTCATTTGTTGGTATAGCCTACTTATCCAATGAAGGTGGGTCATCTATTGTGAGGTACAATAACCATATTTGCATTTAAGTCCTTTCATTTAATGGTTACAACATTATGGTATAAATCACAAGCTGAAATTGGACCATAGATCATTGTTGGTTGTGTACTTGTTTCCTTATTTCACCTTGGTGGTTACAATTTGCCCCTAGACCAATGTGACCTTCCTTTTGGCTTTTCCTTCGTTGTCTACGAGGGGCACAAATAGGAGGATCTGATAATGGTAGCGTTCCATGTTATTCATACTTAACACTTGTCATCATTCCCCTCATTTTGTTATCCCATCTTTTTGTTAGTTGTTGTCAACCATTCGTATTGGTTCCTTGTTGACCTTGTCCTATGAGAAAAAGGGGTTGGAAATAGTTGAGGTTGATGTAGCTGTAAGAAAAGAAAAAGCATAAGCCAAATGTTAAAATCAAAATATTGTCAAGGGATGTAAAGAAATCAAAATCCAGTTGTACCTTGACCTCTACCCCCTCTTATATAGCCCCTTGTCCTTGAAAGTATATATGCACATCATGATATCCAAGTAAAAGGAACTCCCAAAAAACATCTCGAGCTCGTTGAAGCAATACACTTCCCATCATTAAAAGGAGATTATATCATCTTTAGTACATTATAAATCAATGAAGCTTGTTAAACAAGCCAGATTAAATGAAGAAAAAGGCAAATAAGGGGCCTTGGAAAAAAAAAGGTGAGGGAAGGTAGTTGAAGCTCCTAAAGCACTCTCTGTATAAAGGTGCTCATGGACAATGGTTTTCCATAACCTATTATAAGACAATGACAACTTTTATGAAATAAACCCCAAGCCATAACCCCTCACTTGCATCTATTATTTGAAAAGGTTGGCCTAGGAATTGTTCTTGAATTTAGGGTTGGAAGCACCTAATAGGGTCATGTGATAACCCTGCCATATGTAAGTATGGTAACATCATAAGCTAGTAAGACATTTGAAGACGATTTTTGTGTGAAGCAATTTGGTGGCTTTGACATTGAATATGGTCTGCGTTGATGCTCTTATGGTTTTTATATCCATGGTAATATTGGTCCCACTCTGATTCCTTGAGTATGTGGTAGATGATTTTTCCAAGTGCAACCAAGATCCCTTGAGGGATTAGACGATGCTACTCCATGCTCTTTGTAGATGATGTTTAACCACTTTAATAGTGAAGAAGCGCACTTTGACAAAGGACATTGGACATCTTTTGAGGGATGTTGACTTTGAGGTTGACTTGGAACATTTGATGACATGCTTTCTCAACCTTAGGATCTTGGACATTGATGATCCAAGGTTGGACATTGCTTAGAGATGAGATGACAAGATGCCCCTAGGCTTTAGGGGTGGCATTTGGGACTTCTTTGGAGATGATTTTATACCTATCATGGTGATGTCATGCCTTAGCATGATGAAGTCAGCCGTATGAGTCATTTGATGATGACATGGGCTTTCTTGAGGATGTTGTTGGGCTTGAGATTTTTTCTTCGGTGACGAGGAACAATTTGGATGAGGAAACATGACTTCTAGGATGAGAGAAACTCCCTAGATTATCTCTTGCACCTTTACATGTAGAGACATGCCTTCGGGAGATGATGTTACTGTTAGAGGCTTTTGTACTCGCACGTGGGTTATTTGAGGCTTATTTTTAGGTTATTACATTATTTTGGCTATCTTTGGGGGTCGACTTGATGCCCTATCCACCTTGAATCATGCTTAAGTTATTTTTATGGTCTCTTAGAGCAAATTAGAGCTAAATTGGTTCGATTTCCCTCATACACAGAGAGGAAAGTCAATTTATCTTTTGATTGATGGTCAGATTTGTATCATAACTTCTCTTCATTAGCGTTTATTCTCTCTTGTGCACTATAGAGACCTAGTTTAGCGACTTTGGGTGGATATGTGATGTGATGTTATCTCTTTTCATGGATGCTTATGGTGGATCTTGGTTATTGCATGTTGAAGTAAGTTAAATTTTTTTATCTTTGTGTTATGTTCCACATGATTAATGTTCTTGTGCTAAGTTAGTTTGTTTGTTTTTTGTTATATTGTCCCTTGTTGAGATAAAACCTTCCTCCACGGATTTGAGGAATAGAGATAGGTTTTTCTTTCCCTTAATAATGCAAAAATTTGAGAACATAAATTTCCAACCCTAGGGTAAGTTTGTTTATTTTCCCTAGTTTGTTTGGATTTAGGATCACTCCAACAAATCCCTAGAATTGTTTGTATCCTTGATTGGATACGCCCTAGATTGAGAAGGCCCTAACAGTGTAGCCCGATTGTTATAAGACCCGCGAGTACCCGTTGGTCTTGACGGGTCACTCACATAGAACCCGCAGTTACTTGTACTCGCCAAAACCCGCATAAAACTCGGTCACCTGCATTGAACTCGCGAAGAATCACATATGACCTGCATAGGACCTGCATAATACTCGTGGAGACCCTCAAAATTCATTTTATATTTTTATATTTTTTGGAGATTATGCGGAGGGAAAGGGAAAATGGAGGGAAAAGTTTGCCGAGTCTATTACCGGTGTTTCACGAGGCTTATACGGGTCGCTGAGTCAATAGCGAGACGAGTCTTATATGAGTACGAGTTGTGCAACATTGGGCCCTAGTCTATCTCACTTATGGCATTCTAAAATATAAAAATCATTTCTTTTTATTTTTTGGTAAATTAGGATTAAATTACAACAAAATATTATATTTTTCAGCCTTTAATAACTTGTTGATGTATGTCCTAGGGTTAGACATCGTTTATAAGTGCATTAGAGAAGCAAAATCTAAGTTTCGCACATGTTCATACATTTTGACATCATTGTTTTATTTGTTGTTATATGCTTTTAACTGTCAAAATTTATTGTAACTGTCACAATTTTACTCTCTAATTTAGCCTTTATTTCTCGTGGTTTAATCACTCTTTTCATGACTAAATTTACTGTTGTTATAAACCATTGTTTTGATGCAATTTGTTGGTCTAAAACCCTAATTTATAACAACTTTGAGTATTTTCTTGATTTGGTATGTTTGAGGAAGCTATTTGAGACTCCTTAAGTCAACTATAGCCTTTGGAGTGACCCATAGCTCCCTTGAACTCAAATATGGAATTTACTTCATCATCGACCACAAACCTTAATTTGTTATTCCTTTCATTCAACAGATTTACATTGTAGGATGCTTGGGGAGTATTTAGCTTATGATTCTTGGGTTACTTGATCCCTAAGGCCTACCAGGGAAGTCTCCTGTGTGTTGGATTGTGTCCTTCACTAAAGAAAAGGGAGTATTTGCTGAGGTCACAACTCCCATGTGTTGCACACTGTGTAGGTTATATGTCAAGGATTTGCACTAGGTGCTATATTTTATAATAACAGGCTGGATAACGGTTTAATTGGAACCTTTTTGTATCTGCATTGCATATATGTTTAATAGTCATCTTGTATAAGTTTATCATGTGTGTTATTTTGTGTGCTTAAACTTGTTCAACATGGTCACACTTAATGTGGGCTTCGTGTGTTTACTTGGACTTGAGTTCGTCATTGATTTGCCAGAATACTTTGTTTTAAACATATTGGCATCGAATGTTCTCTATCCTAGCATTTTACATGTCCCAATGCATATCTTTAATTTTGTCATGTAATTGGGAGCCCTTGCATAAGGATTTTTCACATGCACTATGTTTTATGGTATGCTGTAGAGGAGTTTGAGTCCAAGTAAAATGTGTAGATGCTTAATTTTTGGGCCAATAATTATATGATCCACTTCTTTATAGGTACATGGATTTGACCAATTGAATGCATCTGATACGAGTACAATTATATTTGTTCATATATTGTAAATCAATTGTGGGAGGCATGAGTTCTCTTTGCTAAACTTCTTGGACACTACTTGAATACTTTGGATATGTGATAAACTATGTCATTATGTATGACTTGCATCTATCATAACTAACTTAAGGTAGAATTTAATGTGTGCTATCCAACTTGTGTCAACCAAAATAAGATGTCAAAATTTCCCATTTACATTTACAATATATGTTTGATATGGTAAATGATTATATACAATGTGGGACTAAAGGATAAATTCAGTGGGAATATCGTGCGGGAGTGTAAGAGCAACTCCTATATAATGAGAGAAGGAAAGATACAAGAAAATTGAAATCATACTTGACTCGCATTGGGGGGAGATTGTTGGACATTGGATAAACTGACACTCCCCATGTGTTTCGTGACATGTGCTTAACTGCCTCTCGTTGATCGTGTTTCGTGACATGTGCTTAACTGCCTCTCGTTGATCGGTTTCTTGCTATGCGTCTGTTTACTAACAACTACGGGTTTTGTTGTAATGGTAATTGTGATTCCAACACTCCTAGATAATGAGAGAAGGAAAGATACAAGAAAATTGAAATTACCATCTAGGTAAATACCTGAGAAGGCTAAGCACTAATTTTAGTTATGACCAAAAATAAAGTGTATATAATAGTGTAATAGTGTGGTGATACAAACTGAGAGTGTAAAAATTTTCCATCTACATTTACAGTATATGCTTGATATGGTAAATGGTTATATACAATGTGGGACTAAAGGATACATTCGGTGTGAATACCGTGTGGGAGTGCAATAGCAACTCCTACATAATGAGAAAAAGAAAGATACACAAAAATAGAAATTACTGTCTAGGTAAATACTTTAGAAGGCTAAGCACTAAGTCTAGTTATGACTAAAAATAAAGTGTATATAACAGTGTCAAAGTGTAGTGATGCAAAATGAGAGTGTCAAAGGTATTAAGTTATCAGTCACCAATGACATGCTTCCACAAGTGTTGTTTGGTAAGATAGTTGCGGAGATTTGGAAACATCGAAAAGAACTCCATGAAACACCAAACAAGGGAAAAACATTCTTTTTGCAGAACACACTGTTTTCCATTATGATGGACAATAATATGTCTCTGCAGGAGCATCTTACAAAGGTAAAATGTATTCATGTTTAATTGGAGGCTATACGTTGCGATGGAAGAAGAGGATATGTTGGTTATCATGCTGAAAAGCTTACCACGATCCTACAAACACTTCATTGAGACACTCAACATTAGTTCTACGTATGTTGATCTCAAGTTTCCTAACTTGTGCAACAAGCTTCTACAGTAGGACAAATAGAAATAATAGTTTTGGAGTAGCAATGACACATCTACTACAAAACAAGTATTTACCTCCACAGCCTCAGATAAAGGCAAAGGCAAGGACAGGGCAAACCAGTAGAGGGTTCCCAGAAGGCTATCACATGTTATTATTGTGGTAAGCTTGGCTACATGCAGAAATATTGCAGGAAGCAGTTCGCTGATGAGAAGTCCAACTTGGGAGAGTCTTAGCAGAAGGCCCAAGTTGTAGAGCACACATAGTATGAGTCAACCTTTTATGCTTTTATGGCCAAAAGGCTAGCAGACCATGTCAAATCATCTGCTTGGTGCATTGACTTTGGAGCCTCTCGACATTTTATCCATAGAAGTGATTGGTTCATAGAGTATCAGACTTGCTCTGATTCATTGATCTTTGTTGGAGGAGAAAAGTATACTTTTGTCGGAAAGGGCAACATTCCTATTATATTTGGTGCAAAAAATCTCATATTTCTCAACATATACTATGTTATGGGCATGTAGCTCAATCTGCTATCTGTCAGTCAAATTATGCTACATTGTTCGAAGTTGGGTGTTGTCTTCAGTGCACACAGGTGCAACATTGTTGACAAAGAGACCTAGACAACAATCGCTATTGGCATTGAAGATCATGTTTTATATCGACCAATTGTCACTGGAGATTCTTAGGAGCATGCTATGGCTGCAAAGGGTTCATCCATCAGCTCTTTATGGATCATTTGTATGGGCATCTCAATCTGCACTACGTCTCTTAGTTGGCACGAGAGAGTCTGGTAGTTGATTTTCTTGAGATTCAATTGCAGCCATGGTGTATGCTGTGCTTTCTAGACAGGGTAGTAGCATCAAACTCCTTTCTTAGACGAAGATGCTTGGAGAACATCTGAGGGCCTGTAGTTGGTTCATGCACAGATGATATGTTGGAAACACTGAGAGGGGGGGTTAATCAATATTTCTTTCAATTGTTAAGTAGCCAGTTAAAATTTTTCTTTGACTTGAAGCACAATATACCAAAGATGAAAAAATCGCTATCGGGATATTATCGCCGAGGGGAAAAAATCGGAAAAAATCGTAATTATCGGGAAAAAATCGGCACATACAAAAATATTCATTTTTTTTCAATTTTTTTAATATCTAAAGCATCTACAGCATAAAATAAATGCATTGACACATAAATATGAAAAAAAACTAATATATAAGATGTGTAATATTATGTCTAGTGCTACATCACACATAAAACTGAATCCTGTCCTGAATACTAAGTCCTGAGTCTCAACTCAACCTCAAAATATCAACAAAAAATATAATAATGTATCTCATATCATGAGTCATAATGTTATATACAAAGGAATGCACCAAATAACCTATACTACTGATTTCCTCTACCCCTCTTGCGAGAAAATGTAACAACTTTCCCTCTAGACGAAGAAGTTGGCGGGGCTGGCAATGGACTCTGTTGTGCTCCAGATCCTGAAGCACTAGGAGCTAAAGGAGTTAGACCACGTCCTCTACCGGTAGCAGGGGTAGGTGGTGTCATCTCCTCCTCCTATTGTTGCTCCTCCTCCTCCTATTGTTGCTCCTTCTCCTCCTCCTCATGAAACTCATCATTGATTCATCGCTACTAGAAATGGGATCATCAACAAGAGCTACATAAACATCATCTAGCTCAAAGTCTTCAGACTTGGATTGCTCAACCTTAAAATGCGGTAGAAAAAGATTAACATGCCTAACCAGTTGTTTCCCTTTGAGTGAAGGGTACATTCTTGTTAAGGCCACAGTAGGGGAGTTCAACAATCAATACCACCAACATCAACAAAGTTCAACAATCAATGCCACCAACATCAAGGTTCTTAAAGGACTTCATACTCTTGATCAAATGCCAATCTCATACCCTTACACATAATAGAATCAAATGGAAACAATGCGAATCCCCAAACCATGAAACCCTGAAAACCATTAAGTCTGCTGAATTTTGAGTGAAATCTAAAATTCTAGTTTCTCCATATGAAATCCAATGAGGTCGAAACCACTCTTAAACATCCTGAGTCATTTCATGGTAATGTTAAAAATTTAAGTAAAAGTGATAGGGTGTGTCAGGAAAATGAGAGGGCTACAAAAATGACAAAAAAAAAAAATCAATTTTTGAACTTATAGGGTTGCTATTTGATGGGCCCACGATTTTTACCAAAATAATCGCGATTTTTTCGTAATTATCGCGATAATATCGCGCTAACGATAATTTCAAAAAATCGTTGAAATTATCGCCGATATAATCGGCAGCCCGAAAAAATCGCGATAATTTCAAAAAATCGCGATAAAATCGCTATTTTTTCATCTTTGCAATATACCATAACACATAAATAATAAAAAAATAATTTACTAATAAAGAAAGTGAGGACTTTAATTCTGTTTTACCCAACTTGTACAACAAAATCTCCAACTTCTTCAAGGATCGAACCTTGAATGAGTACTCCAATCATAAAATATCAATCTAGGCTTCAACCTGGTCTCTCACAAGGATCCAACCTTGTATGAAGACTCCAATATTGAAATATAAATCCAGACTCCAACCTTGTATGTGTTGATTTTTCTTTGGTAATTCAGAATTAGGTTTATGTATAAAACACGTTCACAAACACACTAAAATGCCAAAACACAAGCGCTTTGCACAATGGAAAATATACGACAATGAATCAATGTTGTAAACAAGGTTTTTTTTTGCAGACCCAAAACTTGTTATATTACAATTTTAATACAACAAACATAGGGCTCTCGTACCAAGAATCATGACCCTGACTATTAGCCCTAATATAAGGAAAACTAGGGCTTGAGATCAACAACTTATGACACTCAATCTACCCTTGAACAAGACACTCGGCTTACTTGTTGAAGAAATCACACATTGGCCCTTTCAGTCCACGTACCTTGAACACCTGGTAGGTCCTTTGCCACCCATACTTGTAGATGGTACTATTGCTCCAATACCTCTGCCCTTGTTGCTCACAAGTACTTTTGTTGCTCCAAAATTGCTTGCATCTTCATCTCAACAAACTACCTCTAACAGTTCAGTTGCTTTACAAAGGGTCACTATACTTAGACTCAACTAGACTGCCTACTAATTGTCCACTTGCTCCACCAAGGTGACTGTACCTAGGGCTTCCATTAACAACCCTCTCAACAACCACTTAACTACTATGAGTGACTGCTCGTAGGGAACACACAAATCTGCCTCTTAACATTGATATAAATGCTTTAATATCATAGCCCTTATGCTCCAAAAGAACTGCTGTTCAATACCTTATGAAGAAGCTTTTCACTTGCAACGACTCTCCTTACTAGCCTCCCTTCCACAAACCTTTCTCCACTTCTACCTCCATGTTAGACTTCAATAATCTCAACAGACTTGCGACCTATTATACATGGCCTGTAGCAACGGTAAACCCGACCTAACAAGCCTTTTTCCTTCTGTGCTCTGACAATAGGCAACTCAGGCCTCTCCTTCACAAGTATACAAGCCTTTCAACCTTCTCTCCTAGTAGAATAGACCTTCGACGCTCCTCCCACAACTAATAGACCTTCGACCCTTTCTTCGTTACACAAAACATTAAAACTCAGCCTCCTTCTAGGCCCTTTTCAGTAGAAACTTGGCTGCCCAAAACCTTCAACAAAGATGAATAACGATTTCCTTTACCAGACCTCCACAAGCTTGACCAAAACACAACAAAAGATGAACTCAAATCACTTCCTTCAACTCTAACTTGGCTTCATGAGAAACTCAATCACTTTAGGCTTGTTTTCTTGATAAGGGAGAACATTAAATCCCAAGGGTTGTGTCTTGTAGGTCATGATGACTTGAGCCTACACATAAAAACCCCACTAACATAAGAAATATATTCTCTTTCATTTTTCTTTCGCCACTCCATTGAAGCCCTAGGTGCCCCTTTGTTCATTAAAGGTGCCCTTCATGCATCCAATTAACAAACAATGATTTTCTCCTTGGGTCTTTCACCCACTGTAATGAATAAAATAATGTAAATGTAATGAATAAAATAATGTAAATAATGATTAATTAGTTAATTAGTAATTAGGTTGAAAGGGCATGTCTGATAAGATATGACCTTTCGTGAAGAGGCACCTACCTAGGTATATAAGCAGACCTCATTTGTAATTCTCAATCATCTCATTCATCATACTTTCTAATATAATATTTGTATTCTCATGGATATTTTCATATTCCAAGTCTTCTGGAGTATTTTAACTTGAGAAGGAACTTTGTTCGCTTCACCCACTCCTTTGGATTCAAAGCCCACCACTTGGGTACATTAATTAGTTAATTACTAATTAGGCTGAAAGGGCATGTCTGATAAGACATGACCTTTCGTGAAGAGGCCCCTGCCTAGGTATATAAGCATGCCTCATTTGTAATTCTCAATCATCTCATTCATCATACTTTCTAATATAATATTTGTATCCTCATGGATATTTTCATATTCCAAGTCTTCTGGAGTATTTTAACTTGAGAAGGAACTTTGTTCGCTTCACCCACTCCTTTGGGTACAAAGCCCACCACTTGGGTACATTGTCCATGAAGCTTCATTTTCATCGGCCAACTCCTCCCGATCCCACTACCCCATTGGTTGTGGGAGTACCTCCCAAGCTACACATTTCAACAGTATGGGGACTCTAATCCTCAATTTTAAAATTAGGCTCCAACCTAGTCTACAAGGTCTGCTTCTGTTTTGCTTCAAGAAGGACTACAATGTCTCTCTAAATTTCTGCTCCAAGACTCTTCAAATTTGCTCTAAACAATTGCTTTAGAAGTCTTCAATGATTTTCTCAACATATCCTCCAATGTTCCTAGGTCTACAGCAAGAAAGACTCCAAAGTCCACTTCAAGTTTGCTTCAAAAAAGGTCTCTGAGTCTGCCCTGGGAAGTTTCCAAAAACTGCTTCTAAATGTCATCAAGAGGTTGCTTCAAGATATCTTCTATTTATGCTCCCAAAACTACTCAAAATTACTTCAAAGATTTATTTATAGCCACTCCAAGGACAACCTCATGAATATTCCAAAGGTCACTTTGTAGGATAATACAAAGTCTCTCCAAGATTTTCTCCAAGAATACTTCAAAAGTCTCTTTAATGTTTAGTTCTAGGTTTGCTCCAAGAATTGTTCCAATGTAACTTCAAGGTTGTATCAAGATGACTCCAAAAATGCTTTAATGTTGTGTTAGAATGACTTCTAGAGACTGGTCAAGAATATTCCAATATCTGTACCAAAGACACTTCAACGATCTGATCTAGGCCTGCTTCAAAGGATACTTTAAGATTGCTCAAAAGACATCAAGAATGTGCATAAAAGTATGCTCCAAAGAACTCTCTAAACTTGTCAAGGATTTGTTCAAGGAAGTTCCAAAAGATAGGCAAAGTCTGCTTCTATCATAGGACAGAAGTTTGGGGTAAGTTTCTCCTTCAAAACAAGACTGAGGTTCATCCCTTTTTACTGGTCCGAGTTATGCAAAAGGGATTGAATTCTACAGGCCCAAATTATAACAGAGGGCTGAATTACATAGTCCTAAGTTTCGCAAGTTTGAGTTGTAGTAGAGGTGCCTAGTTATAGAGCTGAAGTTTTTCCTCAGGGGGTTCATCTTCTGTACAAGAAGACTGAATATATTTCCTTAGAAAATGCCTTAAAAACACACCTTAAAAATATCCAAGTATGCTCAATAAACTTCAAGAGATGATCCTTCACTTTGCTCCTAGGTTCATTAGGAATGAACCTTCTTCTTCACCACTGGTTGAAATTACTTCTTGTCTTCTTGACCAAGTTCTTCTGTTCTTTTTCTTGGATGAGTTCATATCAAATTAGGTCGAAGTGATCCTTATTTATGTTAGTCGGGCTGCTAAAAAGCTCGATCGACTTTAGGGCTGACTTGTCTTCATTCATGGAGCCAACTTGTGCATAATAATTTTTTTTTCATGTTCAGGAATTGACAACGTTTTTAAAGATGGTGAATTATCTTTGTGTTAATGTAACTTGGTGAACTCTTACCTTATTGCATAGCTCCTCTATTGTAACACCCATTGCAGTTGTAATTTAAATTACTACCATTGCTTGTGGTTCAAGCCCCCTACTACAAGATTCATTTGCAACTTTTCAAGAAATTGTTATTACTCAGATAGAGATGTGATCACACTAATTTCCCCATTTTTTGTTGTAATTATAATTGTAGGGGCCTTGTTGGATTTTGAATTTGGCACACACTTGACAATTGATCCATGCCTATAGTGGGTAACCCGAGGTGGTATTCCGCTACAATTTCTTGTTTTGCTCTATTTGTTTTACTTGCAACATCACTCTTTCTCCTCACTATAAAAAGGTTGAAATTGTGCTTTTGCTGCTAGTTATATAGTATTGTCTAGAATTGCAACAAAGACCTGTCTTTGCTAGCTCGTTCATTGGCCTTGTATAACAACAAAGAGAGAGATTTAATAAAATCTCCATGAGTTTGAACATAGAGTGCAACTTTATGACCATGATTTTCACATTCACACTCCAAATCTTGTGATATAACCAAATCACCTCTAGCTGATGAGTAACCAACTTAGATTGATCTTAACTTGCGATCTATCAACATTGGTATGATCATGATCTCGGATTGTAGTTCTGTGTTCTGTCTCTTTGTGGCGCCTTGCTTTGACAGCAATGACAATATCTCAACATAATATTGCATCGGTCATTGGTGCTAGGTATTTTATTTTGTTTGTCGTTGATTTCATTAGGAAAATGCAGGTGTTTTTCCTAAAAGCAAAATCATAAGTTTTCAATGAATTTCAGAAGTTTAAGCATTAGGTAAAAAAGAGTTGGAATGTCAGATTATAACTCTTAGATTAGATAATGGGGCGGGGGGGGGGGTGGTGGATTTTGTTCCATTGAATTATCAAACTTCTGTGCTAAACACGGTAATAAGCGTCAACTTATCACACCCTACACCCCTTGGAAAAACGATGTTGTTGAGTGGAGAAATCAAATAATAACAGAGATGGCTCAATTTATGATGAGGCATAGAAATGTTACTAAGAAATTTTGGGCTGAAGCAATCTCCCACATAGGTCGTTAAGAAGATGACCCCTAAGGAAACTTGGTCTAGGAGGAAACCAAAAATCAGCCATTTGAAGGATTTTGGTTCTATTGCATATGTTTGAATTCCAGTTACCAAGAGAACCAAACTGGATTCCAAGAGCCAGAAGTCAATGTTCAGCGGATACAATCACAATCATATGGCTTATTGGTTGATTGATCTGGACATTGACCAAATCACATTCAGTCGAAATGATATGTTTGATGAATGAGGGCCCTTTCAACTCTCTTCTCTTGTTTTGATTCTTGAAGATTAACCTCTAAATTCTAAGGATTTGGGTGTTAGCCTCCCCTTAGCTCCACCTGAAGGGAGGGATTCTGCTGATTCTGAACCTGATCTTGTCAAATCTCCTCGGCATGACCTTGTACCACCAGAATTCCCTTAAGGAGAATCTGGATCGACATGCGAATGAGCTTATTCTCGGTAGTCCAAGTCATGTTGCTACACCTGATTTGGAAGTAAATGGTTTTTCTCTATGTCCTAAGTGGTGGGAAATGTTTATTTGTGATGTTCAGGATGATAGGCTGATTGAGGGTAGATCTTTTGGACGCAAGAGCAAAAAGAAGAACACAATCAATTTTTCTTTTTGGCAAACATTCAGAGTTATGGGCCCCATACTTATTTAGAGTTAAGAGGAAACCCTGAATGGGAGAAGGCTATGGAAGCTGGACATTATAGTCTCTCAAGAATAACACATGTGTTATGTCAGGTATTCCACCTAGGAATATATCCATTGGCTGCAAATGGGTTTATAAAGTGAAGTACAAAGCTGATGGTGCCCTGGATAAATACAAAGCTTGATTGGTGGCTAAAGAGTTCTCGTAGAGAGGGCATTGACTATGGGGAAATCTTTGCTCCTACAACAAACATGAGCACCAGGCAACTTGTTGTAGTCATTGTAGCACAATTTGGCTGGAAGGTCCATCAAATGGATGTCAAAAGTGCCTTCCTCAGTGATGATTTCGATTAAGGGGTCTACATGACGCAACATCAAGGTTTCAAGGTTGCAGAAAAAGAACACCAGGATGCATACTGGTAAAAGCTCTTTATGGCCTAAAACAAGCCCCCAAGGCATGGTACATCAAGATTGATAAATATTTTGTTGCATAGTGATTGCAAAGAAGTCCTTGGATCCCAACTTTTATGTCAAGAGTGTTTTTAATGATATAATTTTTCTTGTCATCTATGTGGATGATATCATCATTACAGGTAGTGGAGCACAATTTTTTGAGCAGATCAAATAAAATTTGTGTCAGGCATTTGATATGACAAATTTATGACTTCGCATTATTGTCTCGGTGTAGTGGTTTGGTAGACAAGTGGCAACATTTTCATCTCTCAATCAAAGTATGCCATGAGTTTGTTGGATAATTTCAGGATGCACGATTGCAAACCTTCAACTACACGTATGGAGAATGCGCTGAAGCTATCAACCAAATCAGACTCATCAATGCTGAATGAGTGAGCTTTTAGGCAAGTACTTGGCAACCTCATATATCTTACAACCACTAAACTTGATCAAAGTTATGCTGTGAGCCACATTTCTTGCTTCATGATTGCTCCTAAGGCAGAACATTGGGTTACAACGAAAGCATGTACTGAGATATGTGAAAGGGACAACTGACTTTGGCATTTTGTACAACAAAAGCAAAGATCCACAACTGATTGGCTTTACAAATTCAGATTGGGTAGGTTTTGTTGATGAAAAAATGTCTACTTCTGGTTATGTCTTTAGTCTTGACTCTTGGCATAGGTGTAGTAACATGTGAGGCGGCATGGCTTCAAAGGATTATTTCTGACACAAAAATGTCTTAAGCAGGGCCTGCCCCCTTGTTCTGTGACAATCAAGGGGTGCCGAAACTTGCCAAGAATCTAGTCTTCCACAAGCAAACAAAACATGTTGAGCATCATTGTCTTTTTATTAGACACCCTGTTGAAAATGGAATTGTAATTTTGCAGTATGTTTCAATTGAGGAACAAACTGTAGATATCCTAACCAAGTCTCTAAGCCTATATAAGTTTGTAAAATTTAGGGGGCAACTAGGTGTTGTTATTAGAGTGACCATCAAGCAAGGATATTAAAGTAATATTGTCATATTTATTATTTAATGGTCATTGAAGGATCTTTAGTTAGCTTAGATGGTTTCCTTTTCTGCTTTTAGTTAGCAATTTTTATTTTTAGAAACATTGTCTTGTAATCTCTATTTATGCAACCTTTTTTCTCCATTGTAATTTATTTGGTTATCGTTTCAATCAGGTCAAGGTCTCATGGATTTGATTACCAATCGTGAGGAGGGTGAAAGGGGTCACATTGTCTTTTTGTCAAAGTTCTCAAGTACCATAGGGGGATTTGACTATTTGACCCTTGGGGGATTTGGAAGCCGGGAAGCTTAGTTCTCCTACCATTCGAGGTTGAAGGAGATAAGCTTAGTTCTCTAATTGCTTTGCTAGGGTTATGAGGCTATTTGATGGGGAAGAGGTGCACTGCTCTAGATCCATTTGGATGAACCCTCTATCACTACGAGTATGTGTGATTGGATGTATTGCCCTACACCTTCGAATCGTTCTCAAAAGTATTGGTCGATCTTCCAAGTGAGGAGGCTAACAGGAGATGTGAGGTCTCATGACTCTATGGTTTGAAGTACTCTTGGACTCAACCTATCGCATGTTGCTTTGATTTGATGTAAGGGCGAGGAAGTATGAAGTTATTATTAGAATAATGCTATTTTAGAGTTTACTGCTCATCTATGATTGTAATTAGCAGTTTCTTGTTAGAAACTTGCTGTTTCTATATTCTTAGTAGAAACTTGCTGTTTCTACTTTCTTAGTTTGTAATTAGCAGTTTCTTGTTAGCAACTTGCTGTTTCTACTTTCTTAGTAGAAACTTGTTGTTGCTGTTTCTATAGTTGTATTATTTATTGAGCTTCACTGCTCATTGTAAATCAATTCATTCATTGATTATGGTATCAGGGCTCAGGTATTTTTTTTTTCGAAATAATTCTTCAATATTTGAAAAATTTTGTGCTTCATTTCGAAACAGCTCTCTAGAACTCTGAATTTTTTTTGGCATCACAATTTCTGAGCCGCCGTTTTTTTTTTCTCTGCGATTCTTTCTTTGGTGGGTCGTTTTCTGCTGAGTATTTGGTGGGCTAAAGACTCCTATCAGTCATATCTATTCTGTACGTGCTGCTGAGTTTGGTTGCTGGTCCAATGTGTTGAATTTCTGTCCAATATCAGTCCATCTTGCTGGTTGAACGTGGAAGCTGCTGGTGCAATTTGCATATGACTGGGACGAGTTATTAAAGGCTGAGCTGGGTATTGTTTTTCTACAGTAGATTTAATTCCAGACTGCTATTTTGGCATAATCGAGGTATGCGCCCATTTTTTTGTGGCTGGATGAGCATTTAAATTTCTAGTAGTTTTTGTCTAGATCAGTCGCCATTTGCATTAAAATTCGTGCCAGACTCCTTGGTCGTTTTGCGTGTCTTGGGAAACGTGAAGATGGCCTCACTAACCAATCTGATGTTGGAAGGCAATCAACGCTTTAATGGCAACAATTATAACATCTGGAAACAGAGAATGTTGACCATTTTTGAATATAGGCGTCTTGACCAGCTCGTTTTGGGCAATATTTCTGCCTTCCTGTACACCTCAAAGTATCAAGACAAGTTGATGATTCTAACCTGAGGTCAGCAGTGCTTCTCAAACTCTTCACATAACCGATGACCACGGCCACAGATCCCTTCCGGCAAGACAACTGCCGAAATCTGGAAACATTTGAAGGAATTGCACGAGACATCCCACAAGAGCAGAGCTTTCTTTCTAAAGAATCAGTTGTTCTCCATCATGATGGACGAACATATATCTTTATAGGAATATCTTAACAAGATTAAAGCCATTTGAGATCAGCTCGAAGCCATTGGCCAGACCATGGAGGAAGAAGATATGGTAGTCATCACCCTGAAAAGTCTACCAAAATCTTATGAACACTTTATAGAAACTCTCAACATTACCTCCACTAATGTTGATCTGAAGTTTCCAGAGCTATGCACCAAACTCCTGCAGCAGGAATGTTGGAAACAACAGTTTGGTAGTGATGCTTCATCAGCCTCCTCAGAAAATGCTTTTGCTGCCAAATATCAGTGTTCTCAGTCATTTCAGAAGACAGGTTCTTCTCAGTCTTACGATCCTGCTTATAAGAAAAATGTGCAGTGTAATTACTGTCACAAGTTTGGTCATTTGAAGAAAGATTGCCGACAGAGGATTGCTTCTGAACAGAAGAAGCAGGGAGGGTCTCATCAGCAAGCGAATGTCGCAGAACATTCCGAGCAGAAGGAATCTGCCTTTTATGCCTTTATGGCTTAAAGGTACTCATATCACGCCTCGTCATCTGCCTGGTACATTGACTCTGGTGCATCACGTCATTTCTCTCCCAGGCGTGACTGGTTTATTGACTTCTCATCTTTCAGTGATTCCGTGGTCTTCGGCGGAGGTGAGGAGTACACAGTGGTTGGCAGAGGTATAGTTCAGATCTAGTCTGGTGGGCGCACACTCATCTTCTTGAATGTGTACTATGTTCCTGGTATGGAAATTAATCTGCTGTCTGTCAGCCAGATTATGAGAAACTGTCCTCAGCTCGATGTGGTGTTCAGTGCACACAAGTGCTCCATTATTGACAAGGACACTCGGCTTACGGTTGCTGTTGGCCTAGAGGATCATGGTCTATATAGGCATCTTGACACTGGTGATTCCCCAGAAGTGGCTCTAGCAGCTTGTGTTTCTCCGATCACCACTCTGTGGCATCAGAGATATGGGCATTTAAACATTCAGTATCTCTCTCAGCTATCTCGGGAGGGACTTGTGTCAGGGTTACCTGATATTCAAACACAGCATTTGGGAGTGTGCGGCGCCTGTCAAGCTGGCAAGCAACATCGGTCTTCATTCAAGGATGGAGAATCTTGGCGCGCATCTAAGGTACTCCAATTAATTCATGTTGATATTTGTGGTCCTATGGATACATCTTCAGTTACGGGTTGCAAATATTTTTTGCTCATTGTAGATGATTTCAGTAGAAAAATGTGGGTGTACTTTCTAAAACATAAATCTGATGTATTTAGTATCTTTCAGAAGTTTAAGTCCTTAGTTGAAAAAGAGTCTGGCTGTAATATTATAACTCTTAGGACAAATAACGGGGGGGAATTTTGTTCTTCTGCTTTCTCCAACTTCTGTGATACCCATGGCATCAAATGCCAATTAACCACACCCTGCACTCCTCAGCAGAACAGTGTTGTAGAACGTCGCAACCATACGGTTGTTGAAATGGCTCATTCTATATTACAACATAGGAGTGTTCCGAACAAATTTTGGGCGGAAGCAGTGTTTACTGCAGTCTATCTTCTTAATTGATCACCTACTCAGGTTGTTAAAGGGAAGACTCCATAAGTGTTTTGTTCTGGTCGAAAGCCTAAGATCAGCCATCTCAAAGTTTTTGGCTCAGTTGCATATGTTTGGATTCCTGGTGCTAAGCGCTCTAAGTTGGATTCCAAAAGCCAGAAACTCATGATGACAGGGTGTAGTGATCATCACAAGGCCTATAGGCTGATAGAGATAGACACTGATTGTCTTATCTTCAGTCGGGACGTGGTATTTGATGAAGACAGAGGGTTCTTTCAGTCCCTTCCCTCTGAGCAGTGTTTTGAGGATTAGCCTCACAGTGTTTTTCTTCCGTTAGGTCCACCTGATGGGAGGGATGATGCAACATCAGTCTTTGATGATGCACTACCTGAGCTTCCTCTAGAAAATAATCCTCCTCTTGCTGCTCCTATTGTTCTTGAGCCTCCTCCACCTCCTCCAGATATTGGTTCTTCTACTCTTCGGCCTAAATGGTGGGCTAAAACTATTGGTGGTCTTCGGGATAATGAACTCCTTTAAGGTAGAACTTCCAGAAATAAGAGCAAACAACAACCTACAGTAAATTTTGCTCTTATGGCTAACATACACAGTGTTTTTGAGCCTCAAACGTATTCAGAGGCTAAGGGCATACCTGAGTGGGAACAAGTTATGGAGGTTGAATTCCAGAGTCTTCAGAAGAATCACACTTGGACCCTTTCTGATCTTCATGTAGGGAAAACACCCATTAACTGCAAATGGGTGTATAAAGTGAAATACAAAGCTGACGGAACCCTCGACAAGTATAAGGCTCGTCTTGTTGCTCGAGGATTCTCACAGAAAGAAGGCATAGACTATGAGGAGACCTTTGCTCCTATAGCCAAGATGAGTACCATACGGCTTGTCCTTGCCTTAGCAGCTCAGTTCAATTGGACAGTCCGTCAGATGGATGTAAAGAGTGCTTTTCTGAATGGTGACTTACAGGAAGAAGTCTACATGACGCAGCCTCCAGGATTCAAGGTTGCCAATCAATCATAGAAAGTTTGTAGATTAGTAAAAGCACTCTATGGTCTGAAAGAAGCCCCTCGGGCTTGGTACATGAAAATTGATAAGTACCTAACAGATCATGGTTTTCAACGGAGTCCATCTGATGCAAACCTGTATATCAAACACACTGGTGATGATATTCTGTTTGTGGCTGTCTTTGTGGATGATCTTATTATTACTAGCAGTTCAACACATTTGATCCATGGGATCAAACAGGATTTGTGCAACACTTTTGATATGATAGATTTGGGGCTTCTTCATTACTATTTAGGGGTGGAAGTCTGGCAGACTGAGAACAACATCTTTCTCTCTCAGTCCAAGTATGCCAGAAATCTTGTGGAAAGGTTCAAAATGCAGGATTGCAAACCTACCACGACTCCTATGGAACCAGGGCTCAAACTTTCAGCTCAGTCATCCTCACCACTTGTGGATGAAACTTTATTCAGGTAGTTAGTGGGCAGCCTCATCTACCTTACTGCCACTCGACCTGATATCAGTTTTGCAGTGAGCTACATTTCACGCTGCATGTCAGCTCCTAAAGCTGATCATTAGATAGCAGCAAAGCGTGTGCTGCGTTATGTAAGAGGAACCCTTGATTATGGACTTCTGTACACTCGGAGTTTAGATCCTATACTCAGTGGTTACGCAGATTCAGACTGGGCTGGTTCGGTTGATGACCGTAAATCTACAGTTGGGGATGTGTTTAATTTGGGATCCGGCGCTATCACATGGGCTAGTAAGAAGCAGCAGGCAGTGGCTCTCTCCTCGACAAAAGCAAAATATCGGGGAGCAGTTAAGGCATCTTGCAAGGCAGTTTGGCTTCGACGTATGCTTGCGGATATGCATGTTTCCCAGGCAGGTCCTACTCCCTTGTTTTGTGATAATCAGGGAGTGCTCAAACTCGCCAAGAATCCAGTCTTCCATGAATGAACAAAGCATGTGGAAATTCATTGTCATGACATTCGCCAGCTTGTTGAAGACGGATCCATTCAGTTACTATATGTTCCCACAAAGGAGCAACCATCAGACATCAAAGTTTTGCCTCGGGGGCGAGGGTGGGGGGGAGGGGGATGCAAAAACTCATATTTGTGACTGAAAATCTCCTTGTAGAAAAGAGCTAAGCAACTATAATCCTGATATCGGGCGAAGTTGGAGACTGAGCTCCTTGAGTCCCTATAGAGGTATTAATAATGTTCTTTGATCTCATAGTATAAGAAACATCGAAAAATGAGGTGTATCTATGTCTTTGGTTCTTGTAGGTGGCACATCTGGAAGACCTTATCAGAATGTGGTTTATGGTGATCAATATGCACTTGGAGTTAATGTGAATTGACGTGGGGCTATCTCAGAGGAATTTGAGTGGTAGACAATAATTCCATCTTGTAACTCCAAAAAGTCCCCAAGTAGAAGGACATCTTTGAGCCCAGGCTCGTCAGGGGTGAGGTCCAAGTGACTTGAATATATAATTTTTATATGTCCTGATTCACTATTTGTCTTGGTGACAAGTGAAGATTGATGCATCTAAGGAGAGTGTGATAGCCAAACTTGGCTCACGAGTTAAATAATCCAGAGTATTTGGAATATTTAATCCATTGAAGGTAAAATATTTTATATTGAATAAACAATGAATGGATTGATATGTTTGAATATAATGAGGGCCCCTATATATAGCTAGGTGGGTGTGCCCTCTTGTAAGGAGTCATGTCTTTTCATAGGAACATGTCCTTTCGTGTGTCTCTTAGTTATTAGTTAGTATTAATACTATTAATACTATTATTATTTGATATATTTATATTCATACATTGCCTTCCCCTTTAGAAATGCTTTGTCCTCAAAGCATAATTATGAAAAGGCTTGCTATTTTTTTTCTTTGTTTGGTAATATCTTCATATCTTTCTCATTTCTTGGAGCTATCATCTTCGAAGATACAAGTCAATATGAACTTTTGAGTGCTAAATAATATTATTGAATTGAAAAATTGGTTTGACCGTCCTAATTTGATCCTTTGTGGAATGTTGCGTTTATAGGCTTTTGCTAGGATGAATTATTATCATGAGGCTTAATAATATTGGTATCAATATTCTTTTGGAGATATGTTAATTGTTTTTTTTTTTTGCTGATTGATGTTGATACCTTGACGATTAATGTGCTTGTTCTTGTGATTCGAATGTCTATAAGGAGTCCTCATGAGTTGATTTTCCCTTATGCTTGTGATGGTTTCTTGATTTACTTTAGGTACATGAATTCTTTCAAGTACCGATGTTGCTTGCTTGATTGTTGAATCTTCACTTCGAATTTTCGACGTTTGAACTGCGACATTTGAGTGTTTCTTTACTTTAATGGGATTGAAATTTGACTGAGCTGTGAGGTTAAATAAAATTTTATTTGTTCCCTTTTCTTCAACTTGAATTTCCACATCAGAAGATTTTGATACTACTTTCTTAATCAATTATCGTACTTTTCTTTCTAATGACTTCTTGTCGTTTTTAAGCTCTTAATTTATGTAAGTAATTTTTCACCGTGGTCCTTGAGGCGAGAAATGTCCTGATTTCTGTCTATGATAGTTTTGCCAACTTTTTTTTGGATATTTTTTCTGGAAGAATTACTTTTGAGATATATTGGTGGTACTAATTCTGGCTTCAATGCAATGTTCTATAGTGTTATTTTTTTCTTCTTATGGGAAAATGTCAAAAATTGTTTCTGAATAGCGTTAGTGATTCTATTCAGGATAAACCCAAAATAATGTCACCTTGTTCGCTCCTTAGGGATCTAAGAGAGAATTGCGATATAAATTTATAATCCCCAATGTTTAATTGTAAATCAATTATGTCAAATTGTTTTGTGTTCTAGTGGTCTAATTTTTCAATTGAACGAAATTGTTGAATTGAAAAATGGTTTGACCATCCTAATTCGATCCTCTGTGGAATGCTGCGTTTATAGGCTTGTTGTGATGGATTGTTATCATCAGGCTTAATAATATTGGTATCAATATTCTTCTGGAGATATATTAATTGTTTTTTACTTTTATTTATTTATTTTATTTTTTATTTTTACTGATTGATGTTGATACCTTGACTAGTTAATGTGCTTGCTCTTGTCATTCGGATGTTGATAAGGAGTTCTCGTGACTTCATTTTCCGTTATCATGCTTGTGATGATTTCTTGATTTACTTTAGGTAAATGAATCCTTTCATGCACTAATGTTGCTTGCTTGATTGTTGAACCTTCAGTCGAATTTTTTTTATTTGAACTGTGACATTTGTGTATGTCTATACTTCAATTGGATTAAGATTTGGTTGAGTTGTGGGGTTAACGAAATTTGCATTTGTTCCCTTTTTTTTCGACTTCAATTTCCACATCAAACAAATTTGATACTTTCTTTTCGATAATTGTTGTACTTTTCTTTCTAATGACTTATTGTCCTTTTTAAGCTTCTTAAGCAGCGTAAGTAATTTTTCGCTGTTGCCTTTGAGGTGAGATATTTCCTCATTTTTGTCTGTGATAGTTTTGTCAACTTCCTTTTTTTGTAAGCTTGGCAGGACTACATCTTCATCATGTCCAATATATCACCCCGATTATGGTGGGGAATTGAATCGGTGACTTCGCATCAAGGAGTGCCTTAACAAAACACTTGATCACTGTCTATCCAAGACCCCATGGAGATTTTGTCAACTTCCTTTTGGATATTTTTTCTTGAAGAATTATTTTTGAGATATATTGGTGGTACTGATTTTGGCTTCAATACAAATGTTGTGTAGTGTTATTTGTTTTCTTATGGGAAAATGTCAAAAGCTTTTTCTTTGTATTCAAGATGAAGGACCTTAGTGATTCTATCGAGGGTAATCCCAAAATAATATCACCTTGATCTCTCCTTTTGGATCTAGGAGAGAATTGCGATATAAATGTATAATCTCCAATGTTTAATTGTAAATCGGTTATGCCACATTGTTTTGTGTTCCAGTGGTCTCATTTTTCAATTGAACGAAATTGTTAAATTGAAAAATGGTTTGATCATCCTAATTCGATCCTTTGTGGAATGTTGCATTTATAGGCTTGCTAGGATGAATTGTTATCATGAGGCTTAATAATATTGGTATCAATATTCTTTGGAGATATCTTAATTGTTTTTTTTTTTGGAGATATTCTTTGACACTTTAATGGGCTTGCCCTTGTGATTTGAATGTCAATAAGGAGTTCTCGTGACTTGATTTTCCCTTGTCATGCTTGTGATGATTTCTTCATTTACTTTAGGTATATGAATCCTTTCACGCACTGATGTTGCTTGCTTGATTGTTGAATCTTCACTTAGAATTTTCATTGTTTGAACTGCGACATCTGAGTATGTAGTTACTTCAATTGGATTCATATTTAACTGAGCTGTGAGGTTAATGAAATTTGTATTTGTTCCCTTTTTTCAACTTGAATTTCCACATCATAATATTTTGATACTTCCATTTTAATAAATTGTTGTACTTTGCTTTCTAATGAGTTCTTGTCCTTTTTAAGCTTCTTAATCTGCATAAGTAATTTTTCACTATGGTCCTTGAGGAGAGAAATTTCCTCATTTTTGTCTGTGATAGTTTCGTCAACTTCCTTTTGGATATTTTTTCTTGAAGAATTGCTTTTGGGATATATTGGTTACTGATTTTGGCTTCAATGTGATGTTATGTAGTGTTATTTTCTTCTTCTTGTGGGAAAATGTCAAAAACTTTTTGTTTGTATTTAAGATGAAGGGACTTTAATGATTATATTTAGGGTAAATCCAAAATAATGTCACCCTGATCAGTCATTAGGGATCTAAGAGGGAATTGCGATATAAATGTGTAATCCCCAATGTTTAATTGTAAATTGGTTCTATCATATTGTTTTGTGTTCTAGTGGTCTATTTTTTCTATTATATTTGACTCGAGAATCACCAATTGATTAGCAAATTTAGGGCTTATATAATTATTATTATTAAGAGAAATAGAAATATTTGTTGAAGTTTCTACAAGAGCACAATAGCATACTATTTTCTACCAGATAATTAGTAGCTAATGATTCTTCACACAATATTCTTACGCCACTAATATCATTGAGAAATTGCACTAGAAAATATCAACAATAGATGCAACAAAAACAATAAAGATTAGAGAAGGACAAGCATGCATGGTAGAGACAACGATTTTACCCTAGGAAACCCAACCTTGTGAGAAAACCCAACAAATTTTCGTTTAGAAAAAAATGTTCTTCAACAACGCTTACAAATCCAATTTGTGTAGAGATCTATGCAAAAATCCAAATCCAAATACTAGTCAATTCTAATAAAATTCTAGCAAGTCAACATTGGTGAAACTAAACAAATACACATAAGTCAACGTTGCTTAAACAATCAAATTGCGGTCAAATTTCGACCTTGTCGTCAATCTACGGTCAATTTTGCATTGTGGTCAACTTTGTGCAATGGTCAACTCTAGTCAATAGTCAAACTGATTACTTGGTCAAACTCCAGTCAACTCGACCTCTTTTTGTCACATTTGCAGCTGCTCTAGAAGAGAGAATATGTTGAATGATTAATGATGAAAATGAAGTGTCGCATCATGTATATATACTAGTCATATGGGGGTGAATTAGTTGAAGGGACACCCCCTTTCATGTGGTTGGGCTGACTTGTCTTCCTAGGCTGATTAGATGGCCCAAAAAAAATTATTTTGATTTTTGTTCAAGACTGACTTAGGCATGTGGGAATGCCTCCTGATGCTACAAAAAATCAACACTCTCTCTCAGCGAGGGAGATGTTCTCGTTGGCTGTAACGAATTTCCCCTTAGCTGAAATCTACTCTCAATAATAAAATCTCATGAGCTTGCTAGGTTGATGCATATCTATAGATCACTCCATCTTGGAGTCCAGCTTGGAGTAGGCAATGTGACTCCTGGGCCATTTACCTCTGGACAAATTAGCATGGCTTTGCCAAAGTCCTTTATGGCTCCTTAGGTAAATGTATCAATCTTCTTTGGTCAAATCAACATGACCCAACCAAAGTTCTTCATGGCTTCTTAGGAGACGATCTGCCCCTAAACAATTCACCCCTACCCAAATCAACATGGTCTAGCCAAAGTCCTTTATGGCTTCTCCGGTGAATTTCATCTATCTCCTCTGGTCGAATCAACATGACCCAACAAAGTCCTTCTGGCTTCTCAAGAGAAGATCTGTACAATCCTGCAATTGCCCTGGGTTATTCACCCCTGGTCAAATAAACATGACCCAACCAAAGTCCTTCATGGCTACTTAGTTGAAAGTATCCATATCCCTTGGTCAAATAACCTAGCCAAGTACATCTGGCTTCTTAGGAGATGGTCTACTCAATCTTGCAAAGCCATCAGTTGAGGGGACATTTTGCATCACGCCAATCTTGTCTCTGAAGTATACAAACTTTGCTCTAGACAAAGGCTTGGTGAGAATGTTTGGAATCCACTCGTCTATGGATATATACTCGAGCTTCACTACTCCTGTCTGCACCATGTCTTGGATGAAGTGATATTTGATCTCAATATGCTTCGTCCTGGCATGAAAAATTATATTCTTTGAAAGCTTGACACAACCTTGATTATCACAAAATATCAAGGTCATATCAAGTCCCGATCAAATAGATTTGCAAGTAGATTTTCAAGTCACATTTCTTTGCGACACCCACCTCTGCTGTACTACGTGCAACATAAGTCTGCTTCCTACTAAACAAGAATATCATAGCCAATCCCAAGCTCAAACACCACCTTGAGGTGAGGTGCTCTTTCTGTGCTCTGTACTTTCGAACCAATCCAACTCTGTATATCCATGCAACCTCACTCCACCATTTGAGACATATCTCAAACCATCTCCATTTGTACCACACATGTATCTCAACACATGCTTTGCTGCAACCTAATGCATCTTCCTCAGCTCGACCATATATTGTCTCAGGGTGTTCACTGCAAAGAAAATATCCGACCCGGTATTAACAAGGCACATCAAGGATCCAATCAATTTCCTGTACATCGTGGGATCCACCAAATTTGAATTTGAAGTAGAATTACTCAACTTTTTCAGATTGGTCTCCATAGGTGTAGCCATGGACTTGTAGTCCATCGTACCAGATTTCCTCAAAATCTGGACAGTGTACTTCCCTGGTCCGAGGAAGATATCATCTAGTCTCTGCCATACCACCTCCAATTCGAAGAAATAGTGCATCAGGCCAAGATCTTTCATCTCAAACTTCAAGGCCAATTGCCTCTTACACTCAATGTTAAGTTTCTCTGCCGCTGTGATGAACAAATCATCAACATACAACTCCAAGATCAGAGGACCACGATCAACAACCATGTAGCAAAAGGTCCAGATCCACAACAGTCTTAGTGAAGCCCAAACTCATCAAGTATCCATCAATCTTGGAATACCAAGCCATGAGTGCATGGTTGAGTTCGTACGAAGCCTTCTTCATTCTGCAAACATGGGACTCCTTCCCATGTACCTCGAAGCCCTAAGGTTTCTCTATGTACACTTTCTCCTCAATTACACCATTGAGGAATGCAGGCCTTACATCTATTTGATGTATCTTCCAACATATGACAAAAGCAAGAGAAACATTAGTTCTAATAGAAGTGTACTCGGCGAGTGCAACAAACGTCTTCTCATAGTCCACTCCCTCCTTTGGGAGAACCCTCTTGCCACAAACCTTGCTTTGTACTTCTTGATGTTGCCATCTACTGCATGCTTAATTTTATATATCCACTTGGAATTCACCACTGAATTCCCCTATGGTCTCAGAACTATTTCCCAGACATTATTCTTCATGATGGACAAACACTCCTCCATCTTGGCATCCTTCCAAACTTGCTGGCTTGTTGCCTTGTCATAACTAAAAGGCTTAGAATCAATGATGCGACTCATTAATGCGATATAAACCAAGTGCCTCTGTGGTCGTTTGATCTCCCTGAGAGTACCACGGGGAGCTGCTTGCCTCTCTACATCCTGCAAAATGTCACGAAGTCGTGCTAGCCTCTTCTTGGTTCCTGTAACATCTCTTGGTGGGTCCACTGGTTCTACTGACTCCTCCTCATCATTCGAAGGATGAACCACTGGTATTAAAAGGACCTGTACCTGCATCCTTCAGAGCCTCCTGCTCTTGATTATGAATCTCTGTGTGGGACTCTACATGTTGAAATTTGGTACCGGAGGACAGGTGGTTCCCTAAGGCTTTGATCTTTGGCCTAGGGAAAAGTGTCCAAAAGAATTTAATTTTTCTCCTAAAGTAACTTTATAATTTTTTATAAAGTTAAATCTAATTTAAAAGTGACTTAAGTGATAAAGTTACTAAAGTGACTTTATAAAGTTATAAAATCAAATCTAATTTTAAAGTGACTTTAAGTGATAAAGTTACTAAAGTTAAAGTGACTTTAAATAAAGTCAATGTAAAATTAGAAAGGAAAAAGTGACTTTGGAAATAAAAGACTAAGTGGGTCTTTATTAAAGTGGGGTGAATTAAAAAATGAAAAGTGAGATTTAAATGAGCATTTAATCTCAGCCCTAGATCTCAATCTATCTCGGCCATTGGATTTAGGGATTCCCCAAAAGTCACTTAGGGTTAGGTTAAAGGAGGAAAAGGAGGAAAAGGTCATTCATTCTTTCATGAGCAGATTGAGAGAGGAGGAGAAGGAGAGCAAGGGAGATTTCTGAGCAGAGAGGAGAAAGAGAGCAGCTAATAGAAACTTCAGCAAAGTCCGTACAGCAGCAAGGAGGCACGGATTCCAAGGCAGAAATCCGTACAGCAAGTGTTGGGCACATTTTTCGAGGGAGAGAGGCACAGTTTTCAAGGAGAACCGTACAGCAGCTTGACATTTAATTGCGAGCGGTTTCAGCACGAGAAATCGAGGAAGAGGGCGCGCGGTGGTACGATTTTTGAAATACGTACGAGCGACGGCGAGTACGGTCGGTTTCGGCACAGTTTCGAGGCAAAGGGACGCAGTTTTGAGGAGAAGCGACGGTAGGTTTCGTACGGTTCGTCACAATGATGCGGTCGTGCGGTGGAGCACAATCGAGAAGCTCATCGGCATTTAATGCGTAAATCTTTGTAAAATTGCATTTTTGGGTTTTTACTGTTTTGCACATTTTCCAAGGCAGAGTGAATGCACGGAAATCGAGATAAGTATTGTTGTTTAGTTGCTGAAATTTTTGCTGTAATTTCTGCCTCACTGTAAAAAGCATTTTCAGAAATAAGAAGGAGCTCTCAAACTGGTTTTCCCCAAGAGTTGTAGGGGGTTTTTCCAGGGTCATGTTGACCAAAAATCTCAGTGTTCAAATGTGTTGAATGATTGTTTCAGCTTGCTGTGTGTTTTGTTTTATTTCTGCAGTTTCAGCATTCTGTAAAAGTTTTCCAAAATTTGTGTTTCAGCAAAGTAATTTGTGTTTCAGCAAAGTAACTTGTGTTTCAGCAAAGTGATTTCTGTTTCAGCAAAGTGATTGCTGTTTCAGCAAATAAAAATTATTTTTCTGAGTGTTGAATGTAAGGATATGGGAAAGGGCATTTAACCAAAAGGGGAAATAAGTGATACTGAAACCGGGGTTGGGAAAAACAGGAAATTTCTACACTACAGGATTGTGAAGGCTACCTCCTCATCAAAAATGACATCCTGACTGACCTCAATCTGACACTGTCCTGAAATGTAGATCTTGTAGGCCTTCGAAGTCTTGTTATATCCTACAATAGTACCCTTCCTCCTAGAAGGTTCTATCTTCTTCCTTTCCTCCTTGGGCACGTGAACATATACTGGACAACCAAGGAATATATATTGATGAGATGATAGAATAATTGATTTGATTTAATGTCGCAATGAGGGCCCTGCTTATATACTAGGTAAGGTGTCCCTTCACAAATAGTTATGTCCTTTTGGACATGTGTCTTCAATAACTAATTATTATTTAATATATATTTATATTTGTTACTTTACCACCCTCTTAAGGAATGCTTTGTCCTCAAAGCATAATGAAAAAGGATACTCTATAGTTGCACACGTTGCTTCATCATATATAGTTAGTCATTATTAAGTATCTTCGAATTAGGGTTAATCCATTTTTCTTTCGGACCCTTTTTTTTGAAGTTACTTTATATAAAATTATTATAAGATAACTTTATAATTTAATAAAGTTTTGTTTATAATAACTTTATAAGTGATTTCAATAAATTGTTAAAATTTATTCTATTTATTTTTCTATGCTCAATAGTCACCATATGTGTTCGTACGGTCATTACCAATTGGAAATAAAGTTTTGCAACAATTGTTTAACAGTAGACAACATCTCAGTCAAGTGATGGATATCGTTAGGGTTTCTTCTCCTGATAAAAAGGACCTGAGCCTTGCGAAACTCAAACTTGGTGTTGATCAAATAACACCCATCGCTCTCGATAAGCAACATGTATTGAGATTTCTCGACCTTCCATGATGTGCAGTAATAATCATCCCTTAGTAAACTCAATTGATCACGATCCAAACACATCAACTCAAATTTTGGAAAACGTATATCAAACCTTGAATTCACTTCAATTCCATGCTTCAGGCAACATTGCTTTTGCTTATGATATTGTTGAGTGAGAGGAATTGGATTCCTGAGCATGTCATTGTCAGAAAATGTTGCAGTGGATTAGGTCTCTGAGAGGTCAAGCAAATCCATGTCGTTGTTGTCGTCGTCGTCGTCATTGTCGGCAGTGGCAAACCAATCAGGGTATGTGAAAATGGGCTCCATTGAGGTTTTCTTTGGTTGTAGAACAAATACAGAGCACATAGCGTGGATTGTAAATTCTAGGTGGCCTCGCCTACGCGAAGATTTCGAGGGCTTCTGCTATCCTAGAATGGATCAGGCTGTGAAGCAAGTAGTAAATGATCATGAAGCCCAGGCGGTTGTAATCATGCATGTAGTAAACCAGAACCTGCCTCGATGTTTGGGCTCTCTCTTGGTAATAGCCAATGAAGCGCCTCGTCTCGTAGACCAAGGAGCTCATTGTTTTGTTGTTGGGGAGGCCTTTGCAGGGATACTTGATGAACTTTATGCCGAGGGTTTCCCGGTTAGCGGATGTCGAGGAGAAATATGTGAAGTTGATGGCCAAAGCGACGATGAATTGTAGATCTCATTGTTGTCTGAGGGTGAGTTGTGGGAAATACGGTTTGTTAGGAAGGGAATTGTGGCAATATGCAAGCAGCAATTTTGCGCTTCCGCTTCTTGCAACTTCAATGTTGCAAATTGACCAAAGTGTTTTATGTAAAACTTCATCAAAACATGAATTGTTTTGAATACATTATCAACATATTTAGAGTAATTGTCATGCAATTCAATAATATTTTGAACAAATGTCAACTGTTCTTGTTGGCAACCTATAATGTTTCTTTCCTGTGAATTTTGGCTTAAGGATTTCTCTTGCTATTTCACTAATGCTGCCCCTTGCCTAGTTACATGTTCACCAAAGCTATTTGCTATGAGTTCCAAAGCTTTAGGTACTTTACGGAACAACTTGTACATCTTGGATAGATCAACTATCTTCTCTTCTTTTGACAAGGCATGGCAACCGGAACACTCCTTTTCCAGAACTTCGATCCCATACTCGGAAAAGAGTGTATGTTGTAGTTTCCTTAATAACTTCTTGCAATCAGATTCTGAAAATGGGTACAAAAATAATTGGGCAAGGACTTCCTTCTCATCTTTCAAAGATCAAACGTTGCTCCACCTTAAGCATATAAACTGGGCAAGAATACTCCACGGACGACGAAGCAACCTTTCGAGTATAGTAAGCTACAATAGCTTCCAACATCATTTCTTCATAATTATGGTTTCCCCAAAAGGATTTTTCGATATACATTTCATCCCAACAATTTACTTCATCATTATTTTGTTCTACATCATCTTTTTCGATAGAATCAGATTAAAGTTGTTTCACGTTATAATCTTGCAAGCTGGAGATATCATGATTATTAAATTAACAAAACTAGTATGACTCCCACAAGGCAAAAAATTCCCTTCGATACCAGGCATGAGATCTAAGGAAAATGATCCGACATCAATATTCTCATTGTTCACACTATGGGTGTCAGTGGCATGTAAAGTATCAACAACTAAATTCAATTCATCGATATTGGTAAGTTGAAAAAATCAACATTGTCCTTAGATTCAGTCTTATCTATAGGTTGTACACCTTTTTGGTACTGATCACATGTTTCACTTTCTTCATTGCCTCTAATCTATTCCGGCTGAAGAGTGGCCTCACACTTCATCTCCTCATATTTGGTCTCATCTATAGCTTCTAAATCATTAGGTGTTGAATTTGCTGTTTCAAGAAGTTTTAGCGATTTTATAAGTATTTCTCTCATTTCCAGTAATAATTCTCGATCAGTTTTATGGTCATCCAATACTGCTTGGGAATATGTTCCCATGATCTTAGGACCTAAAGCTTAACGGACTGTCTGTGCAGCGGTTGAATGGCCAAAGGGTCGAATAGCTGCAATACCACTATAGTAAACAAACATTGTTGTATTTGTACTTAAAATGCATTTTTACACAAAACATATTGTAAAATATATATTGATAAGATGATAGAATAACTGATTGATTGAATCTTACAGTGAGGGTCCTGCTTATATAGTAGGCAAGGGGACCCTTCACAAATAGTCATGTCCTTTGGGACATGTCTCTTCAATAACTAATTATTATTTAATCTATATTTATATTTGTTACAAATGCCTTCTGTAAGAACATCTATAAATTGCATGGTTTTTCAAAGGTCATTGTGAGCAATAGGTATCCAAAATTTAGAGGACACTTTTGGAGAGAATTTTGCAAACAAATTGGAGTATCTCATAATATGAGTTTAGCTAACCATCTGAAAGTAGATGGCCTAACATAAATTGTAAATAAATGCTTGGAAACTTACCTCCGTCGTTTTGTGACGAATAAGCAGAAGAAATGGTTTCAATGGTTGCATTTTTCCAAATGGTTGTATAATTCTATCTACCACAGATTAGCCAAAATGACTTTATTCCAAGCCTCCTTATATGGTTACAAACAACCAAAATGGAAGGAATTTGCACTAATTGACACTAAGGTCCAAGCAGTGAAGAATCAAGTTGACGAAGAGCAAAAGATCATCAAAATATTGAAAATTTTTTTACCAACAACTCGTAATAGAATGAAACAAGAAGCAGACCATCATAGATTAGAAAGAAAGTTCGAAGAAGGCAATTGGGTGTTTGTAAGACTCCAACCTAACAAATAGTGATTTGTTAAACAACAATGAAAAAGCAAATTGGCTCAAAATTTCTGTTGGCCTTTTCAGATCAACAAAAAAATTAGCGAAGTAGCCTATGGGTGGAGGTTATTGGACAACTATTGCATCCATAATATCTTCCATGTGTTTTGCCTCAAGAAGGTGTTGGGACAAGGCCAACCTGTTCAAATGGAGATTCTCAAGTTCGATGATGAATGAAGAATTATTTTAGAACCAGAAGGTATTCTTGCAACTAAGGATAAAGTGTAATGTTTCAGAACCATCAAAAACCTTTTCAAATGGAAAAACCTTTCAGAAGAAGATTTATCATGCGGAACAAAAAGTTTTCGTCAACAAAGCCCCTCGTTACCATTGCTTTGAGGACAACAATTTTAAAGGGGGTAGCAATGTTACAAATAAAATAATAAATTCGTAATGTTATAAATAAAAATAATAAATAATACATAATTAGTTAGCAAGGGTGCATACTGTACCCCCTCACTTGTGAAAGTCAGTGCTATATATCACACTGTCCGAGCGACATTGTAAATCACGTTCATTTCTTATTCAATAATAATTTTTATTAATTCCTATCTGCAAGTATTCTTGTTACATCATGATGCTGACTATAATAGATTTGTTATATCCTTCCACATATTGACTCTAAAATATATGAGGAATCTCTTCAGCTTGAATGAGGTGCATATTGGAGAGAGAACAATTTCGTTGAACATGGTGGAGTTTCTGAACATAGTTGAATGTGTCCACTGTCCAGGTATTCTGCTTCAGAAATATGTATGACATGGTCTTGAGTTTGCCTTTATTGGACTGTCTCATGCCCTTATTAAAAGGATATCTGGAGATGCTAGGATCATTCAATTTTAGAGAGAAGAATATCAGAAGACTCTGTTTTGTGATTGTATGTAATTTTTCTCAGAAAACAATAATCATCAAAGGACAATTTTCTTCGAGGGCTTTACTATCCATTTTACTCTTCTATTTGGTCCTTTGTTTTGCATGGATATTGTTGGCACCAAACATAGTTTGACTTTAATTCTATAATGGTACCTATCTAGGTTCACTGATGAGTCTCAGTCATTGGTGTGATGGATTTTAGATCAACAAAACACAAATACACTATTTGACATCTTAATTCTGTAGCTCATTCGGATATGCACTTATCTCTCGAGTCTTGACACATTTTCTATCAATGCTGCTTTAGAGTGTTATATTTTCTATTTGTAAAAATTTTTCAAGGTGACAATTTGTCTTAATTAGTATCTATATGAATAAAGCCTCGATGTTTCTGAAAGTTTAATGTCATTAGTTTTCTCTAGGGCAGAGGATTAAGGGGGTTGCAAATAGGAGAAACAAGCATTGGATTATTTCTTATAGCTTGTTTCCTATTGATTGTAGATTGATTTATGGGATGTCATGAAATATAGGTGTGTGGTATTTGCAACATAATTACCTTACAAATTACACTTCAATTAGATAACAGATGCAAGCATTTTTTTACTTAAGTATTTAATCTATGCATTGTTATTGCATTATTGTATATTTACTTTTATATTTATTTGTTGGGTGGGGGGTAGGGTTATGTTGTATATATCTATCTGGGAGAGTTTTGGGGAAATAATGAGAGGAAGGGTGAATATATTTTGCTAATGTTTTCAACATAAAGGGATATATTTTAACCAAGATTCTTTAATGAATAAACTTTGATTATATCTAAAGAATAATATCTGACCTTCCAATTTTTTTCTAAACTTCTTTTCTAAACTTCAATCTGCATTTGGCTATTCTCTAGCATTTGGAGGTAATGGCTTGGTGTGCAAGGCACAGCTTCCTTGAGGGTGTTCAATGTCGCTATATGGGCATATCTCATTGGAGAAGTGCGTTTCATGAGAGAAAGGATGCAGCATCTGAGCGAGCTTGGCCTGATTATTCAAACAATACATCACTATCTGTGTCTCAATCTCAAGCAACTTTGTTCATCGAGGATGCCTTGGCTAATCTGAATATAGGGCAAGATTATGATGGAGAACTAGGAAAAGAGGCCTATGAACTAAGCTGGCTGCGACAAGGGGGGAATTTATCTCAATCGCCATTCAAGAATGGACTGGATCGATCTGCATATCCACCAGAAAATTTGCGTGCAGCTGTTGATCTTCTCTTTCTTGAAGGAAGTTCTGGTCTCATCCTTGCAAAAAGAGCAATTGTATCCTTAATTTGATTTGATCTTTTTGTTTAACTAGTATATTTTTAGTGATTTAGTTACAACTCATATTTTTTTCAAGTTCTCCTTAATTCTGATTTAGTTTCTTTATTACTTATTTGATCGCCATTGGAATGTTCCTAACACGGACTGGAGAAATATAGTGGATGATTATGCTGGGACCTTTGGCATCACCAGAAATTTAGTTCTTGAATCATTAGTCTTTTATCTGTTGGATGATAATACAGAGGAGGCATTAAAGGTACATCTATCCTCATGGCTTGTATAAAGATTAAAATGAAAGCATGCTACACATGGTTGAAAGTTTTGTACTGCATTATTTAGGCCAGGACAAACTTGTATTAAGTTTGAAGTGGAAATATCTCTGGGATAATTGGCTTCTTAAATTGTGCCCTGGATTTTCAATGGGATTGTGTTATGTGTCAACTTCTATTCTTCTGAATTTGAAGTCTCAGCTTCTCTACATCTTGCTTATCATTGCTTCCAGAAAATTTGTGTTAAATTTCATATCACGGTAAGCAGACCTGCAGTACAACTAACCCTAGGTAGCTTAAAATTTTTTAACCTTTCAATACTCTAAGTAAGAATGCTGCATCTACAAACACGTGGATAAATGAAACATTCAACAAGAAGCTAGGAATCTACAACACTCAATCACACTTGGTCTGTTAACTTCAAAACAGAGAATTACATAGCAACTCAGTTGCCTAAATCTCTAAGATATATCTCAATTATTTTGTCCTACTTATCCTCTATAAAATAGGAGAATAAGGTGTACAATACATGAAGAGAATCTAATTAGGGTGCCTAGGTCGACCATATCAAGCCCTATCCCTGCCAACAACAGTGTGCACTCATTGTATGAGTAAATTCCCTAGAATAAAATGCCCAGTTGGAGATGATGTATACGTGCAAGCAAGCAGCTCACCCCAAGGGATCTACACCCTGTTCTTAAATCATAAGCACCAACTACTCCAAGTTATGAATACGTCCTAATCAAAGGTGGCTGCTCCCTCTCTTGCATCACACAGGTGTAAGTCCAATTGCATCATCACATCAGATGGCACCTACTTACTGTAGCTCTATCAAGTATGACATTGCAAAAAGCTACAGGTCCCCAAAGCAAAGCATCTCACCATGCTTTAAGTCTCCATACCTTTCTTAAAAGCCTAGCCAACTTGCATCACACATGTTCAAGATTTAGAAACAATTCCAACTTTCACAATCACGTCTTCATGTCCATTGTAGGTTTTGAATCGTCAAAACCTACGTATTCAACACTTGCATCAACACAAGCACCAAGACCTCCATGGAACATTAAGAGTTCAATACACAAGTCTTTTTCCAATCATGGTATCACACCAACCTCAAGATTCCACTCAAGCAATGCTAGTTATCAAGCACTTTATAATCTTACCCTTTACTTCAACCATGCATCAAACAGAAATGAGGTCGTGATATTTCCCAAAGCGTTATCTCTCTTCTTTATGTCTTCTTGAGGGCTGGAACCTTAGCTTTACCTCCTCTTGCTTCACAACAATAGTCGTGACCTCTACAAGACACTACAAGGTGTGAGTAACTCAAGTTCAAATAAATCTTGTATTCAAGTCATCTACTCCCCTAGCACTATGATCTCCCATGTGCATCAATTCTTGTTCTTCAATAGCATCTTGAGGGAAATATTTCCACTCTGATATAGTGTGATTTGTAGTATTTCTAAACAATGGCAAACAAATTTTGCTCTATATAATAATTCCTACAGGAAATTATATAACCTAAACTAAAAGGCCTCTCAAAGCAACTCTTTATAATAAATGCTAGAATCTATAAACAGAGTGTAGAAGACAAAACACAACACAATAGCTGATTGTCAAAACCTGTCACTATTTTTCATTAATTTTGAACATGACCATTGACAATTTGTTATTGGAAAACTCTTAAGCTGTTAACACAAAAAGCCACATAAGAGCCCAATCCCTGCCTTTATTTTATAGAGACAAAGAAGAGTGATGCACCCTCTAGCATCCTTTAATGCTATTCCCTCATCTACAAACCACAATACAACACAAAAATCAATGCTATATTGATTTGCTTTGTGTGATACTGCTGTAACAGAAAAATGTCCAAATCAAGGATACATGTACATATTGTTGTAGAATACTATCTGGGGTGCACTTGATATAAACACGAGTCAAAGACTATTTCTAAAGATATATTGAATCTGATAGAGATATACCTGGAAACAAGAGCAAAGGTCCCTTCATAGTTAACTCCCTCTTTTTGGAAGAACCCTGTAGCCGCAAATCAAGCTTTGAATTTTTCCACACAGCTGTTTATTGGATGTTTGACCTTGAACAACCATGTAGAGTGGGTCATGATATCCTTCTCTGGTCTAGGAACAATCTCTCACAAATAATTCTTCATGACAGAGTTGTACATGGTATCATGCCAAATTTGCTAACATGTTGCCTCCTCCAAACTAGAAGGCTTTACATCAATGATAGAAGACTTTAATGCTGTATAATTCGGAAATTTCTTGGGAGGATGACTGTTAAATTTGGACAACTAGGTCCAAACTCCATCTTGTGATGCTCAGATGAAGATTCCAATATTTGTATTGGATTCCTCTTTCGGAGAGGTGTAAAATCGATATAAAATTGATTTTAATCTGATGAGCAGAACATTTATTTTAAATTTATTATTTATAATAAATTTAAGTGCAGGTCGGCCTTAAGGTTTTACACCCCCAACAGATGTGTCATACACCTCAATGATGGATATAAATACAGTCAACGTTGCAGAGCTTTTCACTCATCTCATCCACACACTTCTCATTGGATACGAGCATCTAAGAAGTAGTTCTCACGTGGGAAAAGGAAGAAGTAGTTGTAGTTGGAAAAAGGACGAAATTTCTGTAGTTAGGGTTTTTGGACGAAATTTTCTGCAGTTAGGGTTTTTGGGCAAGTTTGACCAGCGTTGACTTTGGTCAACGTATGGTCTGTTTGAGCTGAAATTTTGTGGAGAGTTCGATTTTTGAAGGCCGTACTCATTGGCACAAAAATCGAGGTCAAAAGGTTGATCGAAGTTGGAGCTACGTTGACTTTATTGTTGCTGCCCTTCATTGACTTTTTTTGGACTGCGTTGACTTTGCTAGGGTTGACTTTGAGTTCACTGGATAATTGATTTGAGGACTGTTGTGACACATTTTGGCTTGGTCGACCAAGAATACTTTGCTGGTTGAAGCATCCTGCTGACCGTTGTAACCAGGGTTGCGGGGAAGCTTCAAACCCCCTGCGTTCCCGTTTCGGAAACGCGCTCCGTGCGGGAGCGTTTCGGAAACGCTCGGAAACGCGCTCCCGAAAACGCTTCTTGAGGGGAGTGTTTTCGGGAGTGCGTTTCCGAACCTGTTAAAACGCTCTCTGCTTTTTCGGGAGCGTTTCAGGAAACGCTCGGGAGCGAATGCTCCCTGAGCTCTTCCGACGTTTAAAAAACGCTTCGGGAGCGTTTTTTAAACGCTGGAGGCGTTCAGGGAGCGTTCGCTCCCGAACGCTCCCTGGAAAAAAAAAACGCTTCCTGCCAGGCGGAAATTTTTTTAAGTGAAAAAACGAATTGTTTATAAGGGGGGAGGGGTTCATTTAGCTACTCTTTCCCTATGCAGACCCACGCATGGCCAGAAATGGGTTTTAGGGCTGATGTGGAGGTAAGGGAAGCATTGACATTTCATGGTAATGTTAAATTCTTAAAGTAAAAGGAGTAATGTTAAATTCTTAAATTAAAAGTGACATTTCCTTTATTTTTCATTTTCATCCTTTTACTTAAATTTTTAACATTACCATGAAATGACTCAGGATGTTTAAGAGTGGTTTCGACCTCATTGGATTTCATATGGAGAAACTAGAATTTTAGGTTTCACTCAAAATTCAGCAGACTTAATGGTTTTCAAGGTTTCATGGTTTGGGAATTTGCAATGTTTCCATTTGATTCTATCATGTGTAAGGGTATGATATTGGCATTTGATCAAGAGCATGAAGTCCTTTAAGAACCTTGATGTACCCTTCAATAAAAGGAAAACAACTGGTTAGGCATGCTAATCTTTTTCTACCACATTTTAAGGTTGAGGAGATGAACCCTTCACTCAAACCAAAATCATTGGTTAGGCATGTTAAACTTTTTCAATTTCTATCATGTTATAAGGTTGAGCAATCCAAGTCTGAAGACTTTGAGCTAGATGATGTTTATGTATTTCTTGTTGATGATCCAATAATCCATTTCTAGTAGCGATGAATCAATGATGAGTTTCATGAGAGACCATGTTGCTCAATGATTTGTAGTTTTGATGTCTATTTTTGCTACTACTACTACTACTAAAGTTGTAGAGGAGTTTTAGGAGTCCTCAAACTTTGAGCCATATTATTTATGTAGCTCATGTTGATGATCCCTTGTCTAGTAGTGGTGATGATTTTGATCATGATGAGGAGTGATCATGTTGTTGATCACTAATATGTAGTCTTGTATTAGGCCAATGACCTCATAGCTTGTAGCATTGTAGCTTGTAGCTTGGCATCAGCAGCACCGCCACACACAGGGCCAGTCCCACCATCTACTGGTAGCAGTGCGGGTGCGGGTGCCAGTGCCAGTGCCAGTTCTCGATATCACACTATTTTTCCTTTGCAGATCCAGCCTCCACCTTCTAGTCATGGTCGTGGTACTCCTGAGAGTACTAGAAGACCACCATTTCCTCGTGGCTCGCACAAATTAGACATTTCTCGTGGGCGTGACAAGGGGCCAGCCAGTAGATAAAATAGATTTGTTGTTTACTAGTCTTTTATAATTGTTGTTGACAGTTGAACAGTTGAAACTTGACTCTTTCATATATTTAATGACAATTTAAGTTTGAAGTTTGAATTTGAAAGGTGAAACTTTGAAGTTGGCATTTATAAGTTTACTATTTACAAGTCATTATGAATTATGAATATGATGCTTCATGAAAGTTATATGGTGATCAATGAATCAACGATGATAAATGTTATATAATATCAATGATGATAAATGTATATTGAATTTTGAAATCAATGAATCAATGATGATAAATGTTAGATATTGAAATTTGAAATCAATGATGATAAATGTTATATATCAAATTATCAATGATGATAAATGTTATATATTGAATTTTGAAAGCTTGAAACCTTGAAATTGATGATTTGCGAGACTGAAGAGTCAATATGTTGTATGCTTCCAACTCGTGGGTGTGGTTGATGAAGATTATAACTTCTAGATGATTGATGTTATATGATTCAATCTATGTTTTTATGTTTTTTAATGTCTAGTTCATCATTCTACATGTTTTTGTTGACATATATGCATCAAAATATAAAAAATATATATATATATATATATATATATATATATCTAAAAACGCTCCCGAAAACGCTCCGGACTCGGAAACTTTTAAAAATGGCGCTCCGCGCTTCGCTCCCGCTCCTGCTCCGCGCTCCCGCTTCCAAGTAACAGTTGCGCAACGCTGTAACACATTCCTCATTTAAGTTTGTCTTCTGTAGATCCTTTGGTATGTTCTATGTCAACATTTTTACTTAAGCATTTTATGTGATTGTATTTATAAAGTAGAAGAGATTGCATCAAGCATAAATTTGTCTACAAAAATTTACATGGTATCGGAGGTAAGGTGAAGACAAGCCTAACTTATAGCAAATGTGGCTAAGACTTCTAAGAAAATGAGTTCCACAAGTTATGGCTTCAAGGAGGATGACAAGCTGACTGGAAGGGATGACTTCCATGCTTGGAAGATGATATTAGATCTCAAATTAGAAGACCATGATCTCATGGACTATGTACTGGGTAAGATACAAGAACCTCCATCCACTGCTACTGCTGCTGCTAAAACTAAGTATAAGAAGGGGGAGATCAAAGCAAAGCTAATGATCAAGGAATCCATACATAAAAGTCTAGTTGCCTACATATCTGAGCTAGGCACATCCAAGGAGATGTATGATAAGCTGATACAAATGTTCAAAGTAAACAATGCAAACCAAGTGTTATTTTTCAAGAATCAATTGAAGAATCTGAAGAAAGGCAGGGATGAGTCTGTCCAAACATACTTTCTGAAATTGACCGAAATCAGGAACAATCTGCTGGCTATTGGGGAGACAATAGCCGATCGTGAGATGGTACTCACCGCACTTGGAGGGCTCCCATATGAATGGCAAGTATTCAATAGTACCATTCTCAATAATAATACAATTCCTAACTTTGACGAGCTACTATCAAGATGCATGCAAGAAGAGACAAGAATGAAGGAATACGAAAATGACAGAAATGCTGCCTACGCTGCTCATTCTAGAAAGAACTCCTCTGGTGGTCCTAAGAACAAAGGAAGAGCAAGGGCCCAAGGAAAGAAGGGCAAGTGTTTCACTTGTCATAGGCCTGGTCACTATGCTAGAGAATGTCCTTTCAAGAAGGATTCTCCCGATAGTGATGACAACAACAACAACTGCAGGAATGGAAATCAAAGAAATGATAGGTCCAAATGAAAGAGGAAGGCTCCCTCTGGCGGAAACAATCAACCTTTCAAAAGGTCTAGAAACTCCATGTATGAGGAGTCAAATGTTGTTGATAAAAGAAATGAATACATTCTTGTATCTGCCCTCTCTGCTGCATCCCCGCCCGACACTATGGATGTCTGGTTGATAAATAGTGGTGCCTCAAGACACATTATTGGGTTCAAGGAAGAACTCTCTGACATGGTTGAGAAGGATACTAATCTGGAAATTATCCTTGGAGATAGTGCCATATATCCCGTGAAAGGGACAGGGACTGTGACCCTCCACTTGTCTCAAGGACAAGTCCTAATTTGCAGGATGTACTCTATGTACCAAAATTGAAGAAGAACCTTGTGTCTATATCAGCCATCAAAGACAAAGGCTTCAATGTGGCATTCACTGATGGAAAGGTGCGCATGTGGAAGAAGAATCTCAAGGAAGCTATCGTGATTGGTTTTAGAGTTGGAACACTCTACCAGGTTGAAGGAAGTCCACTAGGAGCTATGACATGTGATACTATCAGACAAACTGAACTATGGCACCAAAGGTTTGGACACCTTCATTACAAGGCCCTTCCCGAAGCAAGGAAGGTGAAATGACGAGGATGTAGATTATGAAATAATCATGAAGGAGTGTATGTATGGGTTGTTCTTAGAAAGGAAAGCATGCAAAGGGGACTGTACCCTCAAGTGCCACAAAGACATCTGATGTTTTGCAACTGGTCCATTCTGATCTATTTGGTATGCTACCCGTGACATCCCTGGGAGGATGTTCTTACTATATGACATTCACTGATGACTTCTCCCGCAAAACCTGGATATACTTCTTGAAGAAGAAGGATGAGGCTTTCATGTGGTTCCATACCTTCAAAGCCTTGGTGGAAAATATGACAGGGAAGAAGATCAAGATTTTGAGGACCGACAATGGCATTGAATATGAGTCAAATGAGTTCAAGGACCTTTGCAGAGAAGCTGGCATTAAGAGGGAGACTACTATTGCCTATACTCCTGAGCAGAATGGCGTTGCTGAACGAAAGAACATGACCATTGTGGAAGCTGCCCGTGCCATGCTATGTGACCAGGGTCTACCGAAGTTTCTGTGGGGAGAAGCTGCGAATACTGCTGTATACATTCAAAACTGATGCCCTCATTTCGCCCTGGACTCCAAAACTCCCGAAGAGGTTTTCACTGGTAAGAAACCTGACGTCTCACATTTTAGAATTTTTGGATGTCTTGTTTATTTTCATGTGCCAAAAGAAAAGAGAAGTAAGCTGGATGCTTCTGGGAAGAAAGGAATGTTTGTGGGCTACAGCGAAACCTCTAAGGCCTATAGAGTCTATGTGCCTGGTCAAAAGGAAGTGGAGATATGCCACGATGTCACCTTTGACGAAGATACTTCCCTAAGGAAAGTAGTCAATCTTCCGAGATCTGAGGAAGATAATGAAGCAAGGCCTAGAAATCAAGAGGAACCGAAGGATGAAACAATGCCTGATGTTGAAGGACCGATGGACCCGATTGATCCACCTCCTTCACTAGGAAAGAGACCATCATGGCTTAAGGACACTCTCGAGGATGCTAAGGGACATGCTGCCCCGAGGGGGACATTCCGTGAAAGCAAGAAGCCGAATAGATACCAAGGGTATCTAGTAGCCATGAGTACTATTGTACAATCCGAGCCTGGATCCTTTGAGGAAGCCGTAAAGCATCAAGTCTGGAAGGATGCTATGCACGAAGAGTATGAGTCCATTATGAAGAATGATGTCTGGGATGTGGTTCCAAGACCAAAGGACAAAGTAGTTGTCACCTCGAAATGGCTCTACAAGATCAAGCATGGATCTGATGGAAGTGCTAAAAAGTTCAAGGCAAGATTCGTTGCCCGTGGCTTCTCTCAAAAGGAAGGCATAGATTATGATGACATATTTTCACCTGTGGCCTGATATACCACCATTCGATCTATTATAGCCCTTGCTGCTACGCAAGGATGGAGTCTTCATCAGATGGATGTGAAGACCGCATTTGTGCATGGTGCGATAAAGGAAGAGGTATATGTGGAGCAACCTCTAGGGTTCGAAGTCCAGGATCAGGACACCCATGTTTGCAGGTTGAAGAAGGCCCTCTATGGGTTGAAGCAAGCACCCAGAGCTTGGTATGAGAGGATAGATAGCTACTTGATGAAGCTGTGCTTCACTCGAAGTAATGCTGATCCAAACCTTTACTTCAAGGTTGTCAAGGGAAAGCCTCTCATCCTGGTGCTGTGTGGATGACCTCTTCCTGACAGGTGCTGACCCTCTCATTCATCAGTGCAAGAGGGAGCTCGCTGCTAAGTTCGAGATGAAGGACCTAGGACTGATGCACTACTTCCTAGGCCTGGAGGTCTGGTAGAGACCTGGCGAGATTTTCCTTTCTCAAGGAAAATACATTGTGAAGCTTCTGAAAAGATTTGGTATGGTGGACTGCAAGTCCGTGTCAACAATAATGGAACTCAACTTCAAGAAGTTGAGTGGCAGTGCTGCTGGGCCCGTATTGTCAAATCCTACTGAGTATCGTCAAATCGTAGGGGCCCTGATGTTCTTAGTGAACACTCGTCCAGATATATGTTTTGCAGTGAACACTTTGAGTCAACAGATGGTTGAACCTCATCACTTTCACTGGGTTGGTGCCAGTAATCTTCTGAGATACCTTTGAGGCATGATAAACCATGGGTTGAGATACACTGCCGGGAGCGTGACACTCCTTGGATATACTGATGCCGATTGGGCTGGCAGTGTGGTGGATCGTAAGAGCACATCGGGATGCTGCTTCAATCTTGGTTCTACTTCGATCTCATGGATGAGCAAGAAGCAGAAGTCGGTGGCTTTGAGCACCACCGAGGCCGAATACATTGCAGCAAATATGGCCTGTTGTGAAGCAGTTTGGTTGCGAAAGCTCTTTAGTGAGCTGTTTGGACATGTGCTAGATACCACCGTGATACTCTGTGATAACCGGAGTGGGATTCACTTGTCCGAGAATCCAGTGTTCCACGATTGATCCAAGCATATTGATATCAGGTACCACTATATCCGGGATATGGTACAACGAGGTGCCGTAAGGCTCGATCATATAGGAATTGATGAGCAGGTCGCGGATATTCTCACAAAGCCCCTAGAGAAGGTCAAGTTCCTAACCTTCCGTGAGAGTCTTGGTATCGTGGAACGACCCTATGATGTGGGTCTTATTGGACAATGAACTCGAGGAGCTCTGGGGGGGCTTTGGGGACAGCTTCTTGGAGCTATGAGCAACCACAAGGGTAGGCTTGCCAAACCTTGTTGGTGTGCTTGGACCCCAACGTTGTGATTATTGAGTTGGTTCACCTCTCATTATCTGTGCCCCGTATGCATCCTACCCATTGAGTTTAGGGCTCATGGGAAGTACCTCTCATTTGGCCAATTAGATGGGAAAAGCTAGAGACCAGTAGCAAAGATTGATGGACGCATTAGAGATTGCCGTACTCTCTATCTAGGATGGCACTGTCCAACCACTTGATCTGGGATCAAGTCTAGTGAGGTCTCGGACCTCCGCCTGACTTCGGGTCAGATGAACCAACTTTAGGGTTGGTTGGAGACTCTTTGTGAGTCCGATAGAGGTTTTGGTACTCTGGGCCGAATTTGTCAGCCGGGGGATGATGTCTTTGTGACTGACCCACTTTTGTTTTGAAATAAACAGGCCAGCAAAGCAAATTACGGCGGGATGACGCACGATGTTTGATTGCACTGGTGGATGGAGTTCTCCATAGCTGAGAGGAAGTGTTAAATTTGGACAACTAGGTCCAAACTCCATCTTGTGATGCTCAGATGAAGATTCCAATATTTGTATTGGATTCCTCTTTCGGAGAGGTGTAAAATCGATATAAACTTGATTTTAATCTGATGAGCAGAACATTTATTTTGAATTTATTATTTATAATAAATTTAAGTGCAGGTCGGCCTTAAGGTTTTACACCCCAAACAGATGTGTCATACACCTCAATGATGGATATAAATACAGTCAACGTTGGAGAGCTTTTCACTCATCTCATCCACACACTTCTCATTGGATATGAGCATCTAAGAAGTAGTTCTCACGTGGGAAAAGGACGAAGTAGCTGCAGCTAGAAAAAGGACGAAATTTCTGCAGTTAGGGTTTCTGGACGAAATTTTCTGCAGTTAGGGTTTCTGGGCAAGTTTGACCAGCGTTGACTTTGGTCAACGCATGGTCTGTTTGAGCTGAAATTTTGTGGAGAGTTCGATTTTTGAAGGCCGTACTCATTGGCACAAAAATCAAGGTCAAAAGGTTGACCGAAGTTGGAGCTGCGTTGAATTTATTGTTGCTGTCCTGTGTAGACTTTTTTTGGACTGCGTTGAATTTTCTGGGGTTGACTTTGAGTTGACTGGATAATTGATTTGAGAACTGTTGTGACACATTTTGGCTTGGCCGACCAAGAATACTTTGCTGGTTGAAGCATCTTGCTGACCGTCGTAACGCACCAACACATTCTCCTGTTTCTGGTTTGTCTTCTATAGATCCACTGGTATGTTCTATCAGCATTTTTACTTAACTGTTTATGTGATTGCTGTTATAAAAGTAAAGTTGCATCAAGCATAGAACATCTACAAAAATTTACAATGACTTACTTAGTGTTGCAGGAACTATCCACCCAACCCTTGTTCCCAGCCCCAGAACTGTGTTTTGAGTGGGGGCACCCTTAGGAGCACACTCCCAAAATCCGAGAACCTCTAGACACTTTGGACATGTCTCCTTGCCAATTTGGGAGTGCGGTTCTCCCAAGGATGCTCCTAGAACCAAGGAGCTCACCCTTAGGGATCTCTCTAGACATTCCTAGAGCCAAGGAGTGCACTCCTAAGGAACTCTTTGGACACTCCTTGGAACCTTCCTAGACGCTCTTTAGGTGCACCTTGGACCCTCCCTAGGCGCTTCCAATGTGTCTCTGGACGCTCCCTAATGGTAATGTTAAATTTTTAAAGTAAACATTTTTCATTTATTTAAATTTTCAACATTATCATTAATTGTTTTAGGATGATTGAGAGCGAGGTTGCTTGGGAGCGAAAGCGGAAGCGGGAGTGGGGAGAGGCATTTTCAAAAGCTCTCGGTTCGGGAGCGAATCATGAGATAATTTTTATATAACATATGTTTTTATATATTTTGATGAATATATGTCTACAAAAGCATGTAGAATGATGAATTAGATAGAAAAAGCATAAAAACATGGATTGAACCATCAGTCATCTAGAAATTAGAAGTCATAATCTTCATCAACCATGTCAAAAATTTAATAACATACAACATATTGAGTCCCATGATTCATAAATCTTAAAGTTTCAATCTTTCAAAATTCGATATATAACATTTATCATCACTGATCACTGAAGTTGTAACTTGTAACCATTACCATTACGAAGTAACCAAACAATAACAAATAATATCTACCATGAAATGAAATGTTTGAACTTTCAACTTTCACGAAGCATTATATTCATAATTCATTACCATTGAGTTATAATTGCCACCTTCAAACTTCAAATTTAAATTGTCATATATTGTTTACAAAAAATATCATAATAAATATGAAAGGGTCAACAATTATAAAAACAACTAGAAACTAGAAAAGACACATAAATTTATTATCTACTACTTCCTGTGGCCCTTGCCAAGAGAAATGTCTAATTTATGAGAAGGTTGTGGTGGTCTACTGGGAGTCTCCTCCCACATAGTTGGAAGACCAGAACCAGAAGGCACATGACCTACCCATGAGGATGTAGATGATCATGGCGGCAAGTAAGGCAAAGATTGTGGAACCCGAGCACTACTACTAGATGATGGGGGTGGCATGGTTGCTGTTGTTTCATCATTGTCTTTCAAAAGTTATGTTTACAATTCTTCTAGATGTAGAGCGCCATTCTCCAAATTATCTTCCTCTGGGTTGTTGTCTCAAGTTGTATATGATGTATCATCACAAGCCCACTCACAATAATGACTCAACAACCTCAAGTTGTAGTGCACAATGCGCATAAACCAAGCTTTTTGCTCGGTTTTCATTGAGTTTGTTTCTTCTCACATTATGGAGGAAGCTATAGGTGCTCCAACACCTCTCTGCAGAAGAAGTATTTACAACCTGTGAAAGCACTTTTTTTGCCAATTTTGCCAAAAGTCCCTAGCCATTGTACGTGTCCCATCGAGTGACAACATCAATATGTCCCTATCTTCCGTTACATGCAAATAACCAAACACCCTAGTGCTAGTGAAGTATTTCCCTAATTTAAGACACAATCTAGTACACTCCTCCCTCCAAGGGACCGACTTGTCTAATGATGTCATATACCCATTTTGTACCTTTGGATTTGTATGGGGTTTGGCCCTAACCCTACCCCAGGTGTAGGTTTTCCCAACAAAGATGGAGAGTAGTATTCTGGCGTAACGATATACATCAAGGCATGTAGTGGAACATTAAGTTTATTCCATTGTGCACACACAAAATTGTTAATAATATCATAAAAGCTGGGATCTTTTTCCTGAACAATATCTTTTATTTACCCCAACATGTTATGCATCTGCTCATACACCTCAATCACTGGTGCATTTGTATCTGCAAAATGAATCATGTTATAAATGGGCTTGGTGTATTGCAAAACTTCCCCCACACGTGCCCAAAACAGACCATCAAGAGCGGCCTCCTCCACCTCTCAACTACGGTTGGAGCACTGCCCTTTAATACCTGCTAGTGTTGACTTGATACCATGCTATGACTCTCTTACCCTCAAAAGACGCTTGAAGGTGAGGTAATAACTAGCAATTATAGTCTTCGCAATCTTCAACAACTCCAAACTTGAGTGACTCTTGTACAAATCACCAATCCATTTGTATTGAGGATGTTTGTTCTTGATAATATCATGCATCAAAAGGTTCATTGTGTGAACCAAACACCCAAAACAAAATATGTTGGGGTATCTATCCTCAATAATTGCTTTCGTTGCCTTACAATTAGAAGCATTATCAATGATGACATGGATGACATTGCATGGCTCAATTCTTTCAATTGTTTGAAGTAATGGTTTTGCAATGTTGATGGCGGTCTTGAATTCTTTTGAGTAATCATACGCTGAAAGGAAGACTGCACCACTAGTAGCCACAACAAGAACACTTATCAATGGCTTGCCTTTTACATTTGTCTAGCCATCAAATACAACATACCCCATGGCCATTCCAAGAATTTTTCATTTTACCCAAAGCATGTGTTATTTTTTCTTTTTCATGATCAAGTCCCACAGTTTTAGCCTTGTCATACCCAAGTCTTTTGTATCCTTTGGGGGCATCATTAATGGCGGAAACCATTTCATGCTAGTGAGGTGAGCAAAGAACATTGAATGGTATCCCACATGCATAGCGAAATTGATATATTTTTGCATCCACATCTTTCTGACATCCTTCGTCAAGGAGATCTGTTATGGTTCTACGCCTTAAAGGGATGCTTGTTCTTATGCCTCCATATCCACTGTCATGGGAGGATGTTGATGGAGTTCTTAGTCTATGTGATTGTGGGCTAGTGGTGTCATGTTCAAAGTCACCCTTTGATCTTTTAGGTTTGTATTGGGATTCCTCCTGTTCCCATATGTATTTGGCTCTTTTGATGTTGTGACACACTTACACAAGTTTTGATTCCTATTTGTTTATTTTCCATCCCATGGCATTTTCCCATAGAGATGCTTTCTGGCATGGGTGTGTGAACCTGCGTAAGTGTTTTTGCAATAGAGGCATATAAATTTGCTAGTTCGACCCTCTTTCCCTCCTACAGGCCTAGAAACATATTTCCACAATAGGGTTTGGTCTGGTTTGGTTTGTGTGCCCTCATCATCTCCACTCTCATTATCCTCCTCTTCCTCCTCATCAAGTTACTCCTTCTCTCCTGGGTTTTCAAATACACCCCTTCCCACTTCTTCATCCTCGTCATCGCTCCTTCTCATCAACACCGTCATAACAAATAAAGGAACCAATATCAAGAGAATTCCAAACCATATAGCCATGATTTTTGAGGTTTTGAACTTTAGTGAGAGTTATAGTTTCTTGCTTGCAATAAAATGGAGGAATGGGAATCAAAAAGAGAGAAGAGAGCATTTTCATTTAACAGTGAACATATAAAAAACACAAATGCTAGATGAGAGTCTAGATCCTACCTCTTTGTCCTTCAATTGCAAGCTCCAATCTCACTTGCAGGCTCCTAAAGTTCCCATGCAACCCTTTCAATCTTCCAACTTAACTCAAGCTCCTATTCTAAAAGCCCTCTCCTGCTCTCACAATATGCAAATGGTGAATTGTGGGAGGGGAGGAGGGCTACTTATTTCTTTTGGCCCCTCCCCCCAAAAACCTGTCCCGCGTTTTTTCGTCCACGGGGATTAATTTTTTTTAGGTTGGAGCAGTGATGAAGCAATTGCTGCCTGATCGCTCCCTCTTAATTTTTTTTGCTTTGGGAGCGGTCAAGGAACCACTGCTCCCTCGTTCACTCTCGAAAAACCAAGGAGAGATTTTGTTTTAACTGAGTGTGCTCTCAAAATTCGCTCCCTGCGTGGCTTTCGATTCGCTCTCGAGTGGAGCGTGCTTTAGCAGCGGATTCGAAGGGGGGCATGCTCCCCCGCAACCTTAGATGGAGCATCGTAAATTGATGCATGTACGTGCTGTAGTTCCATATCTGCAAATGCATCCTTATTACTTAGAGTAGTAATTTCAATACTTGAAGGCAAACTGTGAACTAAAGTGGGTCTAGCAGGGAATTGGTTACTATAGTGCAATTTTAACTTAGAAGATGGAACTTTATGAACTTCTACAGGGGTACTCTTGTCACGATCAACATCAAGAGATGCTCTCTCGTCGCTATGAACATCTGCAAACACATTTCTGTTGCTCCTATTCTTGGTTGCAACACCCAAAGGCAGGCGGTAAGTTGAAGTAGATTTGATATCAATTTGCAATTCCAACTCAGAACATGGCGCTTCATGCACTTCAATAGGGCTACATTCTGTCTGCAAAGATAAGATTTCATTTATAGGCCCTTCACCAATAACATTCTCCTTTGCACTTCATGCACTTCAATAGGGGTACATTTTGTCTGCCAAGTTAAGCTTTCATTTATAGGCCCTTCACCGATAACATTATCCTTTGCACTAACATGAGCTCCTATGGTTTGGTATGGAAAGGATTTTGTCCCTTGGGCCCTCCTTTATATGCCCATATTTGGTTCATCATTTGTATCACTGAATCTTGTGTTTAGAGAATATTCCCCTTTAATCAGTGCTACAATATGGTTCTTGTTGTTTCCAAATAGAGTGGTCCCGACACTAGCTGTAGTCCCTGTTACCCACCACCTGTGGGTGACACCCATAGGAGATTTTTTTTCTCCTAGATGGTCCTCAATTGACAACCAAAAACCACTTGTAGCTACCAGATAACTTGATGTGCCACCATCTTCGCCACCCGAGCCTCACATTATGATTCCCCCCCCATCTATTATGATCGTATGTTTGAAGGTGGGCCTTCCAACCCCGAAGGTATGGATTTCATTACGTAGTTGGGTATTTTTGTTTACTTATTCGACAGAAAGAATGGGTTTGTTTTATACTTTTTGCAACTCTGTCCAACTTCATGGTTAACTTTCTATCCTAGTCCCATGGGATCTCCTTTATTGGCTACTAGCTTTAGGAACATAGTATTGAAAATCGGCCCGGTCAAATCGGAAACCGTTCAGACCACTGAGTGGTCAAAACCAGTCCAAAAACTCAGTTTCCACTCTCCTTTTGCTCATTTTCCTGGTGAAACTAGTGCCGACTGGTCGGTTTATCCATAATCGATCGGTTCTGTCCTTAACCGATCGGTCAGCTGCCAAGGCCACAAAAGGGACCCACACAAGGTATTTTTGCCGGTTTAGGGTTATTTTGGAGGGAAGAGGAGGGTTGTTTCCCTCCAAAAACACCTTCTCCAATCCTTTATAAGTAGGGGCAACCTCTCATTTGTCTCGACTCTCACACCATCTCATTTCGAGATTTTGTGAGTTTGATTGAGAGCTTGGAGAGTGTTGAGTTTTTGCTGGAGTAGTGGAACAACATAGAGTTTGAGGCTTGTCGCTTGAGCTAAGTAGTAGCCGTCATGCCTCCAAAAGGCAAGGATACTGCATTGGCTCATTGTGATATGATTGATGGCAAAATGATTTGCAAATATTGCCAAAAATCTATTGCAGGCGGGGGTATTTATAGGTTCAAGCAACACTTGGCTGGGATAGGAGGCATTGTAAAGCCATGTGGAGCACCAAATGAAGTAATAAGGCATATTAGGGCAGAATACCTTCAGAAGTTTGAGATTCGAGTCACTGAACCAATAGAGTTTGTGACTGGAGCAGTTGCAAAGTTTGGTAGTCGAGAGTCGGGAGAGTCAAGTTCAACCAACTGAGTTTGATTATGATGAGAAGTTTCAAGTGATAATGTTGATCATTAATTAGAATTTAGTAATATCATATATGTAGATTTGTAGTAGATTGTAATATGTAGGCTAATGGCCTCAATGCTCATAGCTTGTAGCGTTGTTTTTGGAATTTATGGGTCATTAGGAGCCTCATTGCTTATGTATTTTTTCGATGATATGTATTGCACTAAGTGCCATTTTGATATATTCACCTTTACATGGTATATAAATGAGCAAACTTTGCATATTTTGTCTCAATTTGCTTGTAATCATGGTTGCAAATCTTAAAAATAGTTTATTTTATTAAAAAATAATTATTTAATGTATTTTTTTAAAAATTGGTTCGTTTGGACCTGAGCAGTACTTGTTAGACCGGTTTTGGTCCGGTTACCATTTAATTAGGTCCACCGGTCCGGTCACCGGTTCTGGTTTTTAATACTATGTTTAGGAGTACCACTACATGGCAAGCCTTGATTTTGGTTGTGTGGTTCCGCTTCCCGACGCTACATACATCACTCCCCTCTGCTCATTATAACCCTTTTCACCATGTTTTCCATCTGGATCCACATTTGTGCATTGGGTCAACAAGGAGTTAGCTTCCCTGTCCCCTTGTCCACACTTTGGGTTGGGTTTGGAACGATGCCCCGAAGGTTGATGCAGCTAAAAAGAAAGGAAAAAACATAATTTGGCCACTCTCAATAGGAAATGTACCACAAAATGGAAAAGATGCCCGGGACATACAAATTTAGCACGTGGGCAAAATCTAAACATGAGCTCTACAATTATTATGGCCATCACCCTGGTTCCTAGGGCCCCTTATATTGGCCCCCCTGTAGCATTAAGGAATCCATGATTGGCCCAACCCCTGGTGGGAAATGAACTGCCCTACCTAAAGGAGGTATTCACTGCTATATCTTACACGTCATGCTCTTATCCCTTGGAGCCTCGAGCAATTACAAAAGGAAAAATCAATAAAAGGCAAAAGGAATATGAAGAAGGGTGGTAAAACAAAGACCAATGTAACTCATGTACCACGACTGCTCCCTCCTACATTTATACACGCAGTGTGGGCTTTCCTCATTATAGCTACTCTTGTACTATGACATGTGGATTAGAGCCTTCCCCTGATGCCCCACTCCATTCCATCATTATATCACATGGCACCTGCCATTTGATGGATGTACCATGGACATGTTACTCCCCTTAGAGGTTGAAACCACCTAATAGTGTCCTTAGTTAACGTTCTTCTTGAGCTTGGCGACACTTGTACTTTCTCAAGTCGATTATGGAAGGGCATGCCACGATGAAGTGCCCATTTGGTTCCATGATTTGTAAGCTTATTTACTTGATTACACTAATGATTTGTTTTACTGGAAGATGAGGGGATGCATTAGATCTTATACAGGATTGTAGGCGGGTCTTCATCTTGGGGTTTGGTCTCCCTATACAGGTCCAAGCCCTCCAAAGGGTCATATTGGCATTTGTAGGCTGAGCGTTGAGAGCCATGGGCCTCCACTAGAGTAGAGAGTAGATTGCCACATCGTGGGATTCTTCATTTTCTTGTTCGTGTTTGATTTATTTGATGATGATGATGCACTTGGACCACCTTGCCGAACCGGCTACACTTTTGCACCCCAGAATTGGCAGTTGATCCAAGGCTCAAATAAGGATGTGTGTAACCATGGGAGACAAATGGAGGGCTTGCATTATTGTTCCAACCCTTATAGATGGGATACAAGCTTGTTTGATCCATTTGGAGACCCATGAGGATGTATTTGACAGGCTTGTTCGATCCATTTGGAGACCCATGAGGATGTCTTTGTGCCTCCATAGCCACTTAGGGGCACCATAGGCCATTTGCTTGGAAATCAAGGGGCCACCACTTTTGTAACTATGTTTGGAGATCATCTATTCGTTTTGGCACACATTAGACTCCACTGGGCCTCTTCAATGTTCCTTTAACCTATTGTACTTTTCATTTTTCCCTCTTGAGAGGCTTATTTTTGGATTATGGAGCTATCTTGGTGGGCTTGTCACCAAGCAATGTTATTTTTTCACGTTATTTTATTAGTTGGGGCATCACTAGGTCTAATTAGGCAAACCAAACCCTTAGAGGATGATATAAATTGATGAAAGGTCATTTGATTCTCCTTATCACTTGGATTTGGATCTTTTATCTCTTTTGAGAATTTCGCTATAGCTCTTGGAGGACGAATTGCAGATTCTTGAATGCATTTTGAGGTTTGGGTTGATGCTATTCTATTCTGGAGCTTCTCTCTTGCAAATGTAATGGATGGATATATTTTTTCTGCCATGTAAGTTTCTCTTTTATGTGAAATTTCATTATCTGTTTAATGTATCAAATACTGCATCATGAAGCTGCTTGTGTTCAAAATTATGCGAAAATCTTGAATCACTTTGTAGTCTTGATCTATTTCATGCATTATTCATTGGGCAAGGAAAAGCGAATGTTCCTAGGGGTTGTCTTTGAAAACCTAACCCTAAAACTCCATTCTTTGACAAGTCGAAGAATAAATCCTGGTAGTAGTTGGTAGCTACTTCACTAGGGCATTAGACGCTGCAATTAAGCTCCTTGATAGAGCGAAAACCTTAAATCAATCTCATTCTTGACTCCATTCACCCAATAGACTAGGCACTGGTCTATTCCTTGGTGATAATCACAACGAAGATTCTTTTTCACCTCCTTCCCTCTCCTTTTTAAGCCCTAAACCTAGTGTCTCCTAGGGCATTACACGAAATCCATTGTAACCATCCTTTTTGTGAGCGAGTTGGTCCATAACTGCGCTGGGGCATATAGAAATTTCTGAATCTTAATTCTTATGCAGAAATTATTACCGTTAATCTGGTTAAGCTTCTCCTACTTATACAAGTTATTAATGTTAAATTCAAGTTAACATCAAAGCAAAACACATAATAGATCTCTACGAATTCAGACCTAGAATAAGCATATGCACACATAGACACAATGACACAGTTATTTTTGGACAAACTGTCCCCAGAAAAACCCAATGTGGGAAAACCGGTCTTTGGCTGCTGGAGGGTTCTATTATTAAGAATATTTCTGAATACACAACTCTGGTTTGCGGCTGCTGCTGCTGCTGCTGTTGCTGGCGTCTGCTGTTGCCGCCGCTGCCTTTCTCTGCGCTGTCCTTGCTGATATCTTCTCTGCTTGTTGTGTATTCTAGACCTCAAGATCAGATCATCCCGTTGGTCTACATTCCCCTCTCTGTAACTGAAACACTTCTGAGAATTCTTAGTAACCCCGCCCTAGAATCTCAGCTTAGCTTCAGTGCTCTGCCTCCATGTGTGTTTTAAAAATTATCCCAACACTTTCCTTTATACTTTTCTCATTGACAAATCAACGACCAAGATTAAATCTTTAATCAATAGCTAAGATTAAAAGAAAGCTTGATCCGTGTGACTTAAGATAATTTCATCACATGTTTAATTAAATTCACTTTAATTATTTTATTTTCCTAAGTTTTAACTTAGGATATACATTAAAATAATTAATTAATTTAATATCTCCTAAGCTAGACGAAATTTCCCAAATCCATTTTTGGGTCTTGTAGATCTAGTGTACTCTAGTCCTTCTACAAAGTTTGGGAGCTAGAGCACAACTGATTCTACCCTAAATACACAAAATCCCAACACTCCCTCTTAACATCAAGGGTGTGCTCTAGTAATACATCACACTCATGCATTACATGATTTTGGGCACAGGTTTTGTGTTGTTGAAGCTTGGCCTCCTGCCACTCAACTCTGCACTGCTGCTGCCATTCTGAACTGCTGCCCATGACTCTGCCACTCCCACTTCGACCACTGTACTGTAGCTCCCTATTTTTCGGAAGACCACTCTTTCCTCTAGTGGAAGGGGTTCTCGATCATTCCCATCTTCTCTCTGAAGTAAGTGAATTTAACCTTATTTAGAGCCTTCGTGAGAATGTCTGCTACTTGTTCACTTGTAGGAGTGTATCGTAACTGTACTGCTCCCTTCTGAACATAGTCTCGGATAAAGTGACTCCGAATGTCAATTTGCTTCGACCGGTCATGAAACGCAGGATTCTCAGAGGGCTTGATGCAACTTTGATTATCACACATGATCTTGGTCGGCTCTATTCGTTTCTTAAGTAAGTTCAAAATTAATTTGCGGAGCCAAATGGCCTCACACGAAGCCATGCTTGCTGCCATGTACCTTGCCTCGGCTGAGCTCAGTGCTACGGACTTTTGTTTCGTGCTACACCAGGAGGTCATTTCTGATCCGAGACTGAAAGAGTACCCGCTTATACTTTTCCGATCTACTGTGCTTCCAACCCAGTCTGCATCTGTGAACCCACTTAACATTTCATTTTCCTTCGTGTACTTTAGCCCATACTCGACTGTCCCTCTCAAGTATCTTAGAATATGTTTAGCTGTTGCCCAGTGAGCCCTCCTTGCTTCCACCATGAATTGAATGAGGTTATTCCCTGCATAGCAGATGTCTGGTCTTGTATTGACCAGATACATCAATGACTCGATGAGCTGTTTGTACAAGGTGGGATCAGCCTCATCATCCTTTGATGTGTCTATCTTATTCTAGTTAGTGATCATTGGCGTGGTCATGGGTCTACAGTCTTCCATTTGGAATCTTTTTAGAATCTCTGTCGTGGCCATGTGGTTAGGGCAACTTTTCCCAACTTATGGGTCAGATGAGAGGTACTTCCCATGTGTCCGGAACTACATGGGTAGGATGATACTGAATAAATAGCAGGGAAAGAATATATCACATCTTGCTGACAACCATACGTAGGGGAATGATAAACCACATCCTATAGTCATACATCACAACCATCGTAGGGAAAGGATGAACCACATCCTACAGACATGTCAACCACCAATCGTAGGGAATGAGCATCCTTCATGTGGGGAAACAATGAACCACGACCCACCGACATGTCAATAGATGCCTATATGCATCTCTCATTGGGGTATCTGTAGGAGAAGGTGAACCACTCATCTTGCTCATATGCCATAGGAGAAAGTGAACCACTCATCTTATGCATATCTCATCAATCGTAGAAGAAGGTGAACCACTCATCCTATGCATATCTCATCAATCGTAGAAGAAGGTGAACCACTCATCCGGTACACAACGCACTAATAAGGGAAGGTAAACCACTCATCCTATGGTCTCCTATAGCTTTAAGAGGTACCCCAAGCCCCCAGGAGCTCTTAGAACTCAATGTTCAACCATAGCCTCATAGTAGGGTCTTTTCATGATTTTCAGGCTTTTTCAGAGCAAGAGGCTTTGTAAGGATGGTAAATACATGTGCATCCATTATGGAATGCTGAAGCTTAAATGCTTCCGGTTGTACAATAAATAAAGTGGTGCCCGGTGTCAATATGAGAAACACTTCTAGTCTTCAATATACAACAATGTTGATGAGCACAAATAGCTGCTGAATATTTTCCTTAAATTGCTTCATGATAAGTCATGCTTGCTGCATTGTAAATTCTGCTTTAACGGTGCTTTCAAACTTCAATCTTTGACATATTCAAAGAATAAAGGAGGACCTCAAGAGATATAGCAATTAGATGTGCTCTTATCATTCAGCATACTGTCAGATCAACAACTCTCTGCAGTGGACTTTAGAATGTAATTAATCTTAATGAGCAGCTGCCCAATGTATGAGGCTTATCTATTTCAGGATTAGCAGCTTTTCCATCCTTTAAACTTAGGACATACATCATGAACATCATAGCTCTCTCTGAATATTGAAAAAGTAATCTTGCCCAAAACATATCCATCTAGCTATTTGCAACCCATAATTAATACTTTGATCCATGGGCCAAAATCGTCCAATTCTAATCATACAACTTATATGCAGTCTCTAAGGAAACATAGATATGAGTTATGAGGGTCATCATATTCTGATGACATGACGTGTCTCAACATTGAATAAGAAAATCATCAGGGATGTTATAGCTCCCTCGGAAGTCTTGCTATGACAACTACCAATATGTCAAATTGCCCAATTTATGAAGAGGAGGAGGCTTTCTCATTCAGACAATTCTTTATAGGATCCTGTCTCAATTTAATAAAAGCAGGATGTAAAACTGGCAGATCTAGTTGCTTCTTCATAGATAAGCTATCATCTGTCTTGTTCACAACTTCGTTTGTGAACAAGATTATAACATATCACCATGGCAATTGGACAAAATGATATCATACATATTGTTGGACTGAAAAGAAACCATAGATGATGTTGGGCTGTATGTGCTGAGATGCCATACATAGGACTGATGCCCCATAGAACTGTCAAGGTAGCTGTTACCCATGAGCTGATGTTCCATTTGATGCCGTACTGAACTGCATACTGCTGCCAGTGGCTTTCTGCAGTCCACAGTTTCTGCTAACACTACCACTTTAACCATCTACAACATCCGCTTCTGCTGTTGCTCTGGCTTTCTCTCTTCATTTACCATACTACTGTTCTATTTCTGCACAATCATGTTTATTTCGTACATCTCACAACTATTTTGTCTCTATGAGAGAGAGCCTTGTTCTCTCTGTGTTGCTTCCGTTCGAAAGGAAAACCCTAGTAGCATGAAAACTGTTATAATTCTGTCCTTTACAACTGAAAGAAGAAACCCATACTGAAGATTTTTTGCTGCTGACGGTGTGCCTGTAGATGGCGTCTTTGACACTGTGCCTACTGTTAATTGAGAGGCTTTCTTTGATATCTCCACACTGGTGATGTTCTTTCTCTACTCTAGCATATTGATGTCTTTATCAAGACATAAGTAGCATAAAATGTATTACTTATATCATGGGCAATAGCTTATGACACCAACTTTGGTTAGTAGCTCATCATTAAGAAAATCCTATCTTAGACAGAAAACCAACTTGGCAACAAGCATGAGCTTACTGAACTCCAATTGACAAAACCCTACTGTTATCATTTCTCAAGGGCACAAAGCATTTTAAATGCACACCCGGTTTTTACATATATGATGTGAGGTTATCATAATATCACCTTACTGTAACTTTGGCAGTTGTAGATGCAATGGATGCAGATATAAAGTAATGGCCTACAGTGCTGTTTCAATGCAATCAAGGTGGCAGTTTCACATACCATACTGACGCAACTTTATTTGCATTATCATAAATGCACTAGGGGATATTCCTTGATTGATATACAATTCCTCTTCATAAGAAGCTATGCTACTGAGATTTCATAAGTTCAGCACAATGCTACAAATGCAAGCTTCAGATCATAAGAGATTTGTTCAGAGTTTACAACAAGACTTATATTTCACTGGTGCACAACACAATGCTTCATGGCAAATGAAGCAGATTACCTAGTGCATCGATACTGATTGCAGATCATCTATGAACTTTCTTAGTGGATCACTTCAATCAGTCTATTTATCCCATCCAATGTTGTAGGAAACGCCCACCCCCCCCCGCCCCGTTCCAACCCCCGATCCGTGTCCCATACGGAAACGCGGGCGATCTGTCATATGAACCTCTTTTCCAAAAAACGGAAATACGGACCAGGCTTGACAGTACGGTTCCTGCCATTTCGAAAATGTCTAGCCCGATCCGCGTTTCTGTATGCTGGAACCGTGTTTCGTACGACGGATCGACGTATGGAAACGTGGCGTTTTTAGGTCGGATTCGTACGAATCCCAACATGATCTGAAGGGAGATGGGCGGTTCCACATGGTTATAAATATTTTTCTTTCTTTCTTTGACTTAAGTTGGGTTGGGGCTTCTTGCACACTCCAAAGGTGGTTTCTTGATGCTCCCTCATGGTAATGTTAAATTCTTGAAGTAAAAGTGACATTCTCCTTAAATTTTTAAGATAAAGGAGAACATCACTTTTACTCCAATTTTTAACATTACCATGAAATGACTCGGGATGTTTGAGAGTGGTTCCAACCTCATCAGACTTCATATGGAGAAAATAGAATTTCATACTGTATTCAAAATTCAACAGACTTAACAATTTTCAGGAATTCAGGATCAATGGAATTGTGGCATTTCATTAGATTATATCATGTATGAGGGTATATGATTGGCATTTAGTCAAGAGCACCAAGCCCTATATCTATCCTAGTGTTGGTGGTGTTAATTGTTGAATTCCTTTGTCATGCCGTCAGCAAAAAACTAGCTTTCAATCAAGTCAAAATCATCGATCAAGCATGTTAAGATTTTTCTACCATATTTTAAGGCTTTGATTAATCATTAGGTAGTTTGATCAAAATTGGGCAATGGTGATTAATATCCTAGACAATTGAGGTAGAGGCAAAGGTTAGACAAGAGAAGAATCTAGATTCTAGATGGTTGATGCTCGAATAATTAATCATTAATGTACAATGGATGTCATATCTATCTTGATTTATGTAAAAATTGTTGAGATTTTTGATTATTGGGGTAGCGTCGAATGTGCTCTAACTCCCAAAATTTGTGGAGGGACTAGAGTACATGAGATCTCCAAGACCTAGAAAGGGATTTGAGAAATTCCATCCTATTTAAGATAAAATTAATTAATTAATTAATCTTTTTAATCAAGGACCCGAAGCCTAACTTAGGAAAATTAAAAGATTAAAGGTAATTAATTTAAACATGTGATGGAAATGACTTAAATCACACAGATGAAGCTTTCTTTTAATCTTAGCTGTCGATTCAAAATTAGATCACGATCTTTGGGTTCCTAACGAGAAAAGTAGAAAGGAAAGACTTGGGGTCAGTTGGAGAACACAGAGAGAGAGAGAGCACTGAGACTAAGCTGGAATTCTAGGGCGTGGTTTGCTAAGAATTTATAGAAGTGTTTCAGCTGCAGTGAGGGGTAGTATTGGCGGAAGGGATGATCTGATCCCAGGCCAAGAGTGCAGCAAGAGACAGAGAAGTAGCAGACTGAGTAACGTAGAGGGAGCAACAACTATGCAACGCAAAGGATTTAGGTGCTACGCAGGCGCATAAAGGGTAGTGTAGGGACAACAGGAGGCCAGCAGGGCTGACGCAGGCCCAACCAGGGTAGCGCAGGGGTCGCATAACCTAGTCTGGTGTGACGCAAGCCCTTTCTGAGTAGCATAGGGGTTGACGCAGGCTAGCAGAGCTGACACAGAGGGCTTCAGAGCAACGCTGGGGTTTCTGAAGGCTGAAAATGGTTGAGTTTTGTAAGTCCCGTTTGAGGGTGCGAATCAATCAACTTTTCTGTCTCCAGAACAAAGGTATTGTTGCAGATTCTTTATTTCTCAGTCGGGTTAACCAGTTTGGTGCCCAAATTTGTTGTACTTGGATTCTACGTAATAATAAAACCCTCCAACAGCCAGAAGACCAGTTTTCCCGCATTAGGTTTCTCCAAGGATAGTTATCCAAAAAATCCTTGTGTCACTTTTTCATTGTGCATGTATTCAGTTTAGATCTATATGTGTAGGCTGTTAATGTATTTATTTCGATGTTAATGCTGAATATTTCACATTTATAACTTAATGTAAGTAGGAGAAGTAAATCTGAAAATTAACGGTAGGGTTTTTGTACGAGATATTCAAAATTTTCACATGGTATTCGAGCGATTGCAAATCTAGCCTGGATCACTAGAAAAAACACTGAAGAACCCTTGCTGCAGAAAGCAGTAGAGGAAGCAACAACAGCCGCAGAAAGCCAGACCAGAGAGGACAATGTAGCAACAGAAGGAAGCAGAGCCATGTAGAGGTTAGAGTGACGCAATCTCCATACAGACCCACTTTCATACTGCACAAAGGCAACATAGAAGCTGTGCTAGGACTGTTTGCTCACATAGAGGCCAGCCATGGTGACGCAGTCCTAAAGTTGTTAGCTGATTTAGAGTGCCGGAAGCTGAGTTGCAGAGCTTCAGTAGTTGCTGGTGGGGTTAAAATTTGATCGATTCAGAATTTAGCCTCAACAAAGTTGACAAAGAGCGGGAGGAGAACAACTTCTTAGAAAATTTCCAGCCAAAGAAGTCTAAAGTTCGATCAGAGGATCGAAGAGAGCTGATTCGTTATTTTTTTTGGCAGACTTCCAAGAGAGGAAGTCAGTTGTCAGAGGGAGCAGAGGGCACCTATTTTGCCAAGGACCCTTGATCCAAGTCTCTAGCATAGAGAGGAGGATTCATTCCGAAATATGTTCTGAGCAGATGGCACCTCAAGGATTACGTGATTAGGATAGGTTGGACGACTTGTTCGACTTTGCAATTTGGAGGGCTAGAATCCTTGTAGTCATGGAGGCATACCATCTGAGGGAGCATGCAGAGAAAGTCCTGGCCACGCCAACCAATGCGAGGCTCCTGGAGAAGCATCTAGAAGCAACGACACACGCCAAGCGCTTCATCATGGGCGGAGTCAAAGATCATGTGGTTCCTCACATAGTCGAGAAGACAACGACTCATGATATGTGGGTGGCTGTGACCACACTATATGAAGGAAGATTCGTCCAGAGGAAGATGCTTCTGGAGAACTAGCTGAGGTTATTCATGATGGCCAAGGGGGAGGAGATCGGTCATTTTCTGTCTAGACTACAAGTGATCCAAGATCAACTGACTAGCATGGGGGTGAAGGTGGAGGACAATGTTATAGTGAGGACGGCTCTAAAAGCTGTCACAGAGCACCGAGAAACTTTTGTCCAAAGTCTCTTGGGCAGAGCGGACCTTCCCAACTGGGACAATATGTGGGCGATCCTCAGACAAAAAGAAATCCGTCGGATCACCAAGAGACAGTTCAACATCGGTTCGAGCAAGGTGAAGAAAGAAGAAGAGGAAGATGCAGCAAGGGAGAAAGAAGTAGGATCTATCAAAGATCAAGTGTTTCAAGTGCAGTGAATTAGGACATTTCATGAGCAATTGTCCTCAGAATAAGAAGGACAAGGAATCGATCAAGTGTTTCCAGTGCAGTTAATTAGGACGTTTCACGAGCAATTGTCCTTAGAAGAAGAAGGACAAGGAATCTTCTAGCTCCAAGGCTACTGTGGCGGACGATGGCTCAGAAGATGACGTAGCCACGAGTGCTCATGAACCACGAAAGTGGGCCGACATGGATCTGTAGAGGAGCTACAGAGTGCTGGCGTGATTCTTGAGTAGCCCAACTCTTGGATCACATCCATGCTGTGGGAGCCTTAAGACAATAGCGGGGCAAGTGGAGCAGTGGGTGCAGAGAATCACAGATGGAGTAGAGGCAGAGCTAAATGCTGAGAAGGAGTAGCGCAGTGCAGATGCAACAACATTGTGGCAGCAGCAACACAGGGGTTGATGTGACTTCAGCAGCGCAGAGTAGGTCTACTTACGCAGAGCAGAGCTGTAGCAGTGCAGAGGCTTCAGGAGGACATCGCAACTTAACAACAACGTGAGGGACTTCAATGCAGAGGAAGTCTGCTCACGCACTCACGCAGTGCAGTGTCGTAACTGTGCAACAATCTCCAGATGACAACACCGAGCAACAACCTATGGAGCTTCAGTGATGAGATGCAGCGCATCTGACTTGTCTGTCAAAGATTGGGCAGGAGTTTTCATTTGCTTCTCTCAACAACTGATTTGCAGTGCAACAGTTGGCAACACGATGCAACAGATTGAGAGGGAGCTGCAGTACAAATGTAGCAGTGGCGGTGGCATCGTTATGGGCAGCAGTACGGGAGAGCAGCAGCAGCGTAGTGATGAATGGCAGTAGGCCAAGCATCAATGCAGAGACCCACACGAGAGATCAGTGTAGAAGTTTTTGGTGAAGTGTTGTGCTTGAGCACATTCCTCGCTAAGAGGGAATGTTGAGATTTTTGAGTGTTGGGGTAGCATCAGATGTGCCCTAGCTCCCAAACTTTGTGGAGGGACTAGAGTACATGAGATCTCTAAAACCCAGAAAGGGATTTGAGAAATTCCATCCTGTTTAAGAGAAAATTAATTAATTAATCTTTTTAATTAAGGACCCTACGTCTAACTTAGGAGAATGAAAAGATTAAAGGTAATTAATTTAAACATGTGATGGAAATGACTTAAGTCACACGGATCAAGCTTTCTTTGAATCTTCGCCTTCGTTTCAAGATTAGATCACGATTGTTGGTTTCCCACGAGAAAAGTATAGAGGAAAGGCTTGGGGTCAGTTGGAGAACACTCACAGAGGCAAAGCACTGAGACTACGCTGGAATTCTTGGGCGTGGTTTGCTAAGAATTTCCAAAAGTGTTTCAGTTGCAACGAGGGGTAGTATTGGGGGAAGGGATGATTTGATCCCAGGCCAAGAGTGCAACAAGAGGCAGAGAAGCAGCAGACTAAGCAGCGCAGAGCTACGTAGCAGCTGTGCAGCGCAGAGGCTTCGGGTGCTACGCAGGGGCTATGCAGGCTCAAAAAGGGCAGGGTAGGGGCAGCATGAGGCGAGCAGGGCAGCGTAACTCAGTCTGGGGTGATGCAGGCCCTTCCTGAGCAGCGCAGAGGCTAACGCAGAGGGCTTCAAAGCAGCACTGGGGTTTCTGAAGACTAAAAAGGGCTGAGTTATGTAAGTCCCGTTTGAGGGTGTGAATTAGTAAGTTTTTTTGTCTCTAGAACAGAGGTATTGCTGCAGATTGTTTATTTCTCTGTCGGGTTAACCAGTTTGGTGCCTAGATTTGTTGTACTTAGATTCTATTTAATAATAGAACCCTGCAGCAGCCAGAAGACCAATTTTCCCACATTGGGTTTTTCCGGGTACAATTGTCTAGAAAATCCTTGTCTGTCACGTTGCCATTGTGCATGTATTCAATTTAGATTTGTATGTGTAGGCTGTTAATGTATTTAATTCGATGTTAATGCTGAATATTTCACATTAATAACTTAATGTAAGTAGAAGTAAATATGAAAATTAACAATAGGATTTTTGTCTGAGATATTCAAAAATTTTCACACAAGTATGCATGTTTCCATATCTTCTACAACTAATTTGGTGTTTTGGATGTTTTTTAATTATAAATGCAAATATATATATATATATATATATATATATATATATAGACGCCTTTGAGACGCATCGCTTCCTAGATTTTTGGGAAATGACACTTTTGCGTCCTGGCTTCCAAAAAGCGTCCCCGCTTCGTGCAACGTTGATTCCATCTCCTACAGAGTAGTTCATAGAGGTATATCTTCATCGTGAATAAGGATCGTGCTACGTGCTTGTAGAGTGGTTCCAGTAGTGTAATCTTTGGAATTATCAGTTCCAAAATGACTGAATGCAACCCTCATCTCCTAGAGATTTCAGTCCATGAACAAGCTATTTAGACAACCTTTCAACTAGCTATCTATGCTCTATTTTATGATGCAGGAATAATCCCTTACATAGGCTCCATGATCTTCCAGGAAAAGCTACAGGGCTCAACCATCTTATGTATTTTTAGCCCTTTCTATAGAACTCAACCAGCAGATAAGGATACCCTTGGCCTTTTTTGACATCATATTCAACTGTCTCAGATGGATGATCGTGTCCATGGGATGTAACAATATTCTGGCTCGTCAATTGGCTCAACTTAACCAACAATAGAGAAGTAACTAGAGCCCTCTTTATGGCAATGAAATTCTCCTTTACAGTGAGAAACTCAGTCCTCCAACTCAGAGATACCTGACCTCCTTTTTGCTAGAAACTCGATCCTCTTGTGCTTAGAGTTGTAGTTTTTCGACCAACAAGGAATAAAGGACTTTGATTTGAACACAAATGGTTCGAATGCAAATGGTTCAGATTTGGCTTTCGGCGAAAACAAAAATACTCAACACTCAAAATAACCCTTGAGACCAAGCAAATCATCGTTCCGTGAAATTTATATTGCCCTGGATTTGCTCATATGAACAGAGATGAGTTATGCAATAGAGAGATATAGTCAAATGCATGTAAAAATTTCAGGCCAGACAATGATCCAGATAATGGTCAGAGTCTACAATGTATAATAATCATAAACCCTTGATTGATTCATACCTTGATTTTTCTTCACAGGTTGAAGGCAATTTCAGACAAAGACTGCTAGATCTGCTTTTGATACACCTTTAGTGATTGCTTTTACTCTTGGTTGGGCTTGACCTCACTTGAGCTCTAATACCATGTAAGTTTTCAGTTAAAATGTTCTTTTCTTAGGTCAGTTACTTTAGTGAGTCATATATGCCCAATTCACCTTTTTATTGCAATCACATAAACCATTATTATGTTGACAGTAACTGAGGAAAGAACAAAAACCGTTATCACATAGGACAAGCCAAGACAAGAGAGCCCAAAATTGGCTCAAGCCAGGGAAAAACCCTAACATGGGGAAAACCCTTCATCGAATCTTCTTATTATTAATATCAAATGTTCAATAGAGAGAGAGAGTACAATGATTTATGTGAAATTCTATGATGTTATTATATTTCTTCTATTGTATTCTCAAACACAATTATTCAACATTTCACTGTGTTAAATACCAAAATAAAATACGCTGCAAACTTCACGATCAATAACAATATAAAAGAAATAGCACAAGTAATCACAGATAAACATTGTTATTTTTGGACAATTGTCCTCGGAAAAACCCAATGTGGGAAAACCGGTGCTGCAGATTTGAGGGTTTCTTTATTATGTAGAAATTCTGTGTACGAATGTGTGAATGTAAATATCAATCAATCACCTGAAGAAATCCGATGAGAATAGGCTTAGTGAGTCAAATCTCACATCACCACGAAGTTCCAACACTGACCTGCACCCACACTGAGTAGCTCTGTGCTGTTTTTGCGCAGTTACTTTAGTGAGTCATATATGCCCAATTCACCATTTTATTGCAATCACATAGACCATTATTATGTTGACAGTAACTGAGGAAAAAACAAAAACTGTTATCATAGATGACAAGCCAAGACAAGAGAGCACAAAATTGGATCAAGCCAGGGAAAAACCCTAAGATGGGGAAACCCTTCATCGAATCTTCTTATTATTAATATCAAATGTTCAATAGACAGAGAGAGTACAATGATTTATGTGAAAATTCTATGATGTAGAATTCTACTACAACTACTTATTATATTTCTTATATTGTATTCTCAAACACAATTATTTGACATTTCACTAAGTTAAATACCAAAATAAAATATGGTGCAGACTTCACGATCAATAACAATATAAAAGAAATAGCACAAGTAATCATAGATAAACACTGTTATTTTTGGACAATTGTCCTCAGAAAAACCCAACGCGGGAAAACCGGTGCAACAGATCTGAGGGTTTCTTTATTATGCAGAAATTCAATGTATAAATGTGTGATTGTAAATATCAATCAATCATCTGAAGAAATCTGATGAGAATAAGCTTAGTGAGACAAATCTCACATCACCACGAAGTTCCGACACTGACCTGCACCCACACTCAGTAGCTCTCCACTGTTTCTGCGTCCCTCACGCTGTGACTGTTATGGCTGCCTCTGTGCTGACTGTTGCTTGAGACTAGAGTGTTCTCCCCTTCCAAAAATGCCATCTAGAGTCTGAATGAACCCTCAACTGCCTCTCTCAACTGAAATCGAAACTCCCTCTGCTTCTGCACTGGCCCAACATAACTGCTGCTTGGCCCTCTCTACGCTGTTGCTATGGCTTCTTTCTCTCTTCTCTTCCTTAACTCTCTCTACTTCAGAAATTGTAGTGTACCTAGAGGGGATAATATAGGGTATAGAGGGAGGTACCCAAGGGAATAATATGAGGTAATAATATAAGAATGATAAATAAATGGGCCATAGTTAATAAATAAAGTGGTTAACCCACATTATGTAAGGGACCACATGTAGCTAGGGAATAAAGTGATAAGCCCATTGTATTGGATGTATGGTATTGAGAGACCCATGGTAACTACCCATGGTATTGCATATATGAAACCTATATAGAGGCTAGAGACTCTCCATTGAGGGATGTCAAGGATTATTGTATTGGCAAGCATATGGTTTGTGGAGTGATCTCCTTCCTTAAGGAGTGAATGTATGGTGTTGCCCTACCTCAAGGGTTTGGATATTAATGAAGATCTGAAGTTTTATCTTCTATGGTGTTATTTCTTGGGCATATTTTCCATTTCTATAATTTTTCTTATTAGATCTTCTACAGAAATTCTCCTTCTTGGAGATTTCACCTTCCCCTCTCTGCAATCGAGAATCACTTCAACTCTTCCTTCGGCTGAAGAAATCGATCTCTTGATTTAGTCTTTGCTTGATGATCTTTTCCATAGGCCCCTCACCCTCCTTCTTATAATCCTTCGTTGGTATTTCAACGACCCAGATTAAAACATAATCAAGGGTTAGGATTAACTTGGAGGTGATCCATGACTTTATCTAGAAGATTCACACTTAGTTTAATTAATACCCTTTAATTAATCGGTTTCCCTAAGTTTAGACTTAGGAAAACATTAAAAAACGATTAATTAATTTAATTAAACCATTTCTAAGTGGAATTTTCCAAAATCCTTTCTGGGTATTATGGAATACATGTTTCTTAGCCCATATACAAAGTTACAAGGCCAGAGCACATCCGATGCTACCATAAATCAACAATTTAGAGTTAGAATGACTTACCAATACTAAGGTCCGATAACACAACTGTTAGACCTAATCAATCCTGTGGTTAGGGCAACTGCTGATCACCGTAGAAGGTTCAAAATTCATTCTTTCTACTGTGGCCATCCTTATTCTTCATGTTGCTGTCCTTCGTTGGCTCTAGTAGCTGGTCTATGACCATATTAAAGCCATTGTTTGTTTTATCTCGATGGATCTTTGGATATGGCTTCAATGGCGTGCTACTTCAACCCTTCTTTAGAACTTAAAGGCCTTCATACAATGCGGCTTGTACTCTAGAGTCTAAACAAGGTCACTATACTTTGCTGTTGTTTTGGCCACCTTTAAGGTATCTAAATCACCTCCAACAACCACCAGATTGCTAGAATTTTATGTCTGCGGCTTGCTACAACAACTCATCCTCCTGAGCAGGTGATTCTAGGCTTGCGACGGAACTGGAAGAGGGTCTCCTAGCTGCGACCTTCTTGCTGAGAGAGAAACCCACACTGAAATAGCCATAACCCATTCACAAACATGCCCTAAACCATAACACAAATTTGCTCCTCAACTTGGACTTATTGAGACCATAACCCTAACCAAAACAGTCTCATTCATATTAAGTGCGAGTTCTGGACCTACTGAGATTGCAAAGGCACAATGTCATCAAACCACAGAGAAACAAGAGCTGCCCTAAGGAAACCACAAAAAACACCATCCGAAATTACTGAGGTATGCTCACAGAAATAGTCATCCAAAATCCTTGAGGTAGTCGTCTGAAATTGCAGATACAAATTCATACTTTTTGACGAGCACCTCAATGGGGTGTATATAGTCTTTTGACATAGTTGAAAGGTCGCATCTCTTTGGTGAACCGACCTTGAAATTGACCTTTAAATTTGAATTTTAAAAATAAAATATTTCCTTCCAATTACATATTGAAGTTGACTTTGAATGTCTTAGGCGGGAGGCATTAATAATTCAAAGAGACACCTTAATTATTTTCAAATTAAAACTTTTGCCAATCAAGTTGAATTTTCACTTTGGGGATCAAGGGAAATTCTTCCCGACGGTGACTCAGAAATTTAACAATTATACAATTCAACCCTCGAAGGGGGAGTGCCTGTTTGGCTTAGAACCTCAAATTACACACTTCATTCTACGATACAATATCATCTTGTAGACCAAGTGATTTGTAATAAAATAATTTAGCCAACTAGCTTAAATTATTCCCAAATCACTTTTACGTAAGTCTCAACTAGAACATTAGGAATCATCTATAAGACTTTGACGAAGAATTCCACCCTAGCTTTGGGGTGAGGTTGGAGGGAAAAACTCTGCCGACCATCTGTGTTTTGAAACACAAATGATTCAGTGAGACAAAAAACCTCCTAGGTTGAAATTTTCGCCAAAATAATAGGCTTACCTAGGATGTTACATACATTCATGTTCTTTCTAACATCATTTACATTACAAAATTGCAGAATGGGTTTACATCGTATAATGACACATAATGTTGATGGCTGATGATCTGATCCTTTGAATTTTTTTTTGGTACATTTGCTTTCTTGGAACTTTGACAAAAATTGTGCAACAAGATTGAAGGCCAAAGAGGTAGGATCTAGACTCTAATCCAACATTTGTGTTTTTTATATGTTCATTGTTAAATGAAAATTTACTCTTTCTCTCTTTCAAGTTTCCCATTTCCATTCCTCTATTTTATTGCAGGAAAAAGACTATAACTCCACCAAAGTTCAAAGAATCAAAACTTAAAACATCATGGCTCTATGGCTTGGCATTCTCTTGATGTTTGTTCCTTTTTTTTATTATGGTGTTGGAGAGTAGTAGGAGGAGGGTTGATGAAGAGGATGAAGAAGTGGGTAGTGGTGGATTTGAAAACTCTGGAGAGGAGGAGTACCTTGGTGAGGAGGAGCAGAGTGGAGATGATGAGGGCACAAAAACCAAATCAGACCAAACCCCGTTGTGGAAATATGTTTCTAGGCTTGAAGGAGGGAAAGAAGGTGGAGCCATTAAATTTACATGCCTCCATTGCAAAAAGGCTTACATCGGTTCATACACCCTTGCCAGAAAGCATCTTTGTGGGAAAATGCCATGGGATGGAAATAAACAAATAGGAATAAAATCTTGTGGATGTCACAATATCAAAGAGCCAAATACATGAGGGAAGAGGTAGGCCAATACAAATCTAAAAGATCAAAGGGTGGCTTTCAACATGACACCACTAGCCCACATTCACATAGACTAAGAGATCCATCAACATCCTCCTATGGCAGTGGATATGGAGGCAAAAGAACAAACATCCCTTTAAGGCGTAGAACCATATCAGATTTCCTTGACGAAAGGTGTAGGAATGATGTGGATTAAAAAATTTACCGATTTCTCTATGCATGTGGGATACCATTCAATGTTCTTCGCTCACCTTATTGGCATGAAATGGTTTCCGCCAGTAATGATGCCCGGAAAGGATATAAGAGCCCTGGGTATGACAAGGCTAGAACCGTGAGTTGATCATGAAAAGAAAAAATACCATGTGCTTTGGGTAAAATGAAAAGTTCTTAGAATGACCATGGGGTATCCGTTGTATTTGATGGTTGGACAAATGTAAAAGGCAAGCCATTGATAAGTGTTGTTGCTGTGTCTACTAGTGGTGTAGTCTTCCTTTCAACATATGATTACTCAGAAAAGTTTAAGACTGCCATCAGCGTTGCATAACGATTACTTCAAACATTTGAAAGAATTGAGCCATACAATATTATCCAAGCATCACTGATAATGCTTCTAATTGTAAGGCAACGGGAGCAATTATTGAGGATAGATGCCCCAACATATTTTGGTCTGGGTGTTTGGTTCACACAATGAACCTTTTGATGCATGATATTATTAAGAACAAACACCCTCAATACAAATAGATTGGTGATTTGTACAAGAGAGGCAAATTTATTACTAATCATAGCAATAGCCATGGGCTTTTCCTTAGTCTCTCAAGTTTGGAGTTGTTGAAGATTGTGAAGACTATATTTGCTAGCTATTACATCACCTTCAGGCGCCTTTTGAAGGTAAGAGAGTTATTGGCTAGCATGGTATCAAGTCAACACTTGCAGGTATTGAAGGATAATGCTCCAACCGTAGTTGTAAAGCAAGGTTTTGAAGAGGTTGAGGATACCTTTCTTGGTGGTCTGTTTTGGGCACGTGTGAGGGAAGTTTTGCAATTCACCAAGGCCATTTATAACATGATTCATTTTGCAGATACAGATGCACCAGTGATTGGGGAGGTGTATGAGCAAATGGATAACATGTTGGGGCAAATAAAAGATATTGTTCAGGGAAAAGATCCCAACTTGTATGATATTATTCACAAATTTGTGTGTGCACAGTGGGATAAACTTCATGTTCCAGTACATGCCTTGGCATATATTTTTACGCCAAAATACTACTCTTCATCTTGGTTGGGAAAATATGCAGCTGAGGGTGGGTTTAGGACCAAACCCCCCACAAATCCAAAGGTACAAAATGGTTATATGATGACATTAGACAAGCTGGTCCCTTGCCAGGAGGAGTGTGCTAGATTGTGCTAGATACTTCACTAACATTGGAGTGTTTGGTTCTTTGCATGCAAGGGAAGATAGGGGAAAATTTGTTGCTATCACATGGTGGGACACGTGTGGCGGCCAGGGATTTTTGCCAAAATTGGAAAAATAGGTGCTTTTACAGGTTGTAAATACTTCTTCTGCAAAGAGGTGTTGGAGCACCCATAACTTCAGACATATTGTGAGAAGAACAGACTCAATGAAAACTGAGCATAAAGCTTGGTCTATGTCCACTACAACTTGAGGTTGGTCAGTCATTATTGTGATCGGGCTAGTGATGATACATAATATACAAATTGGGACAACAAACCCGAGGAAGATAATTTGGAGGATGACGCTCTACGTCTAGAAGAATTGGAAACAAAACTTTTGAATGATGATGATGAAGCAACAAAAACCATGCCACCCTCATCATCTAGTAGCAGTGCTCGAGTTCCACAATCGTTGCCTTCGTTGCCGCCACCTCCATTAGCATCTAGATCCTCGCGTGGAGGTTATGTGACTTCTTGTTTTGGTCGTTCGACTATGAGGGAGGAGACTCCCAATAGACCAGCATGAACTTCTAAGAAATTAGACATTCCACGTGGCAAGAGGCCCAAGCATTAGCAATTGATAATGAATTTACTTGTCTTTTCTAGTTTCTAGTTGTTTTTATAACTGTTGACTCTTTCATATTTATTATTATATTTTTTGTAAACAATATATGACAATTTAAGTTTGAAGTTGGCAATTATAACACATTGGTAATGAATTATGAATATATTATATGATGCTTCATGAAAATTGGAAGTTGAAACATTTCTTTTGATGTTAGATATTCTTTGTTATCGTTTGATTACTTGGTAATGGTAATGGTTACAAGTACAAGTTACAACTTTAGTGATCAATGATAATAAATGCTATATATTGAATTTTGAAAGATTGAAATTTTAAGATTGATGAATCATGAGACTCGATATGTTGTATGTTACTAACTTGTGGACGTGGTTGATGAAGATTATAATTTCTAGATGAATTATGTTATATGGTTCAATCCATGCTTTTATGTTTTTTATATCTAATTCATCACTCTACATGCTTTTGTTGACATATATGCATTAAAATATATAAAAATTCACTCCCGCATGGGGAACTTTCAAAAATGTTGCTCCCCACTGCCGTTTCTGCTCTCGCTCCCAAATAATCTTGAGCAATCATCAATTTCTCTTCCTATAGCTGAACCCTAATACACAGTAGCAACAGACTATTGTACCCAGGTTCTTTGGATGAAACAAACTTTACAAGACATCAATGTGGAATATGATCAACTCATTGTTATTGTCTGTGACAAAACTAGGACAGTCAATATCTCAAAAAATCCTGTCATGCACTAAAAGAGAAAGCATATTCCAATCAAGTATCATTTCCTTGGAGAGCAAGTTGCAGAGCAGAATGTCAAGATGAAATATATTGTTGCCAAAGAATAGATTGCTGACATCTTTACCAAACGTCTTCCCAGAGAAACTTTTTAATATCTCGTGTAGTAGTTGGGAGTGATCTCTCCTTTATCTCAATAAAGAAAGCACAAACTCTGGGGTAGCACTCTTTGCTATTGATGTCAAAGTGGGAGAGAATGCAAATAGGGGAAACAACAGACAAGAAGTATGAAGAGAATGCAAACAGGAGGAACAATGGTCTGAAGAAGTAGATATCAGAGTTTTGCCATCAATAACAAAGGGGGAGATTGTTGAAAATGGTTGTTATTGATGTCAAAGGCTGTCCAAATGAAAGAGGAAATGACATAGTCCAATTGCATATTCTGATACCTTTCCAACGATATATGACATTCTTCCTAATTCTGGAGCAACAAAGCTGTAGGCTTGTTGACTTTAATTGTAAAATACACAAGAGGTATTCATAATAATAATTTATTATATATAAAATGTATATGTGATGATAAAATGCTACAATGAGGCCCTGCTTATATACCTAGGTAGGTGGCTTTTCATGACTGGGCTTGTCTTTTAGACATGCCCTTTCACTAACTTAATGACTACTTACATAATCCTTATTTGACTATTAATAATTATATTTATTCTATTTATACTAGTGTTATGAATTATATTCATAACACTGCCCTTTTCTTTAGAAACTTTGTCCTCAAAGTTTTATGGATAATAATTTTCTTTGCCTTAATTGCTTCCCAATTTTCTTCACTTTGTGTTGTCATCTTGACATGTATAATTCGTCACTCATACTCTCTTGGAATTAGGGCTTATCCCTTTTTCTTTAAATGTTTTATTCCCTTTTAATTTTTTTTTTCTTTGTAATAAATAATAATAATAATAATATTATTATTATTTAATATATAATTAATTAAATAATAATAATGTTATTATTATTAACTTTATTTTAAGTAAATCAATTAATTGAGTAGTAATTGAATTATATATCTTTAATGTTTGTAACTATATAATTCTTAAGGGTCGTATATGATTCAAATAGCGTAACGATACGCCTTTTGACTGTTCGTTTGACCGGGAAAAAGAGAAACAATAGGCAGACTGTGTCGAAAGGTGTTGGACGACAGCATGGACGCAAGTTCCTGGCAACAACGTAGATGTTTGTGACTGTCAGGCAGGCTAAATAGTGGAAATGTGACGGCAGAAGGTGGGCGTGGTCCTCCTGTGTGCTGTCGATGTTGTGGGTCTGGAAGTGTAGAAACACCTGGAACTGCTCTTTGTGTTGACTGGCCACGAGATGAATAATTAAAACCAAGCTTGCTATTATTAAAACTAAGCCCAACCAATTTCCGCTGAAGATCCTTCATCATATCATGACATTGAATGTTGCGTGTCATGGCAAAGTAACTACACTGCTGCTTCAAATTGGTAATTGCATCCTGTAGAGTGACGTAAAACTTGAGACCCTCATTGATATTATCCCTGATTTCCGGATATATGGCGATTGCAACACTTTTCTGTTTATACCCCTTTGCACGAGAAGCTTTATGGTCTTCCAGGTTAAAAACTTTAGCAAAAGCATCATTTTGAGCCTGGATTTGACGCAGTAATTGTTCTTGGGCCTTCACATTCTGAGCAACCTCTTGACATATAGGATCAGACTTTCCAAGTTCCTTCTTGAAGAGGTCCTCATAAGATCTGGAGGTTGCCATCAATGGCTCGTAATCAAGAATGGACATCATGGCATAGTTGTCTCTAATAACACACTCAATCCTTGCATCACTTTCAGGAGCCTGTTTCAGATTTGCAGCAAATCTATTCAAACGATCCTGCAAGTTCTTCGTGAGAGTACTGGATTGCGGTCTGGTCCATCGTGTTACAAATTGTGTCCTGAATTGAGCATCCTCTCTTGCCTCTTTCTGCAATAACTCTTCCGTCTGGACAAGTAATTCTTGATTTATTCTTCTCAAGTCTTTTAATTGTTGCATTTCAGAATCAAGACCTACAGACCCACCACCCACCTGTACCACTTCAATATCTTCTTTAAGCTGCTCAGGAAGAGTGGAAATTCCTTCCAGAGCTAGAAGTGAATCGGGAAAAACCATTGCTTTCACCTTAACTCTCGTAATCTCACTTTCTTGTTGCAGCTTCTCTGCTTGCATTCGAATGATCTCATCAACCATTTCTGTGTACCTGGAAAGGGCCTTTGCACTGCTATCAGGTACAAGCTGAGTGCACATTTTTTCCTTACTAGCATTCAGAATCTCATGCATAAGTGTTGACTTAACAAGAGAAGCTGTAGGTAAAGGGGACATGGTGTTAATTGCAGGAACTCTCATAAGGTAAACTCTGTCATTTTCCTTGGTTGCCCTTTCCAAATTTCGATTAATATTACCCTCCAATTTAGACGCCATCTCTAAAAGTGGTCCCACTACTCCTTTGGCAGACTTCTTAGCGTCTGTAAGAGTAGTAAGTCCAGCTTTCAAGCGTGCAATTTCTTTTGCGATCTCTTCTTTCTCATGTAAGACAAGACTTAATCTATAACAAGATTCAACAAAGAATTGTGCAGCTTTGAGCTGTACATGTGCAATCATTGTCGGATCAAAGTGTTGATTAAGAGGTGGGAGGTTCTTCGACATCTGTATTACATTAATTTCACCAATTTTACCAACAATTTTTAAATATTCTTCATAGGATTCTTTTCCAAGGCCACCTATAAAAATTTCAAATTTCTTTTGTTTCTTCCCATCTTTTAACGGTGCAGCCATGTCATTAATTTTACATTCTTCATCTTCAAATTTTTCCATTCATATTAGTTTCCTCAACAAAAGCATCTTCTTCTTTTTCTATTTTAGTCTTCACTGCCTTAGAGACTTCCTCTTCTATCGTACCAAAAATATCGTGTCGAGTTCGAGCAAGTCCCACGATGTTTCGAGAGATTTCATCATTTTCAAATGGGAGCCTTTCTTTTGGTTTCTTCCCGTTTTTTACAATCCTTAAAGGTGCCTCTGTTTCCTCGATTGGCAGAGGGGGCGCTTGTGCTTTGGCAGCATTTTCATCCCCAGTCGATGTCTTCAAGTTCTCTTTGACTAGATTTATCCCTTCTTCATCAATTTCCATTTCTACTTCAACATCTTCCTCATTGTTATGATATTGTTCATTTTCTTGTTTGTCAAAATAACCTTCTTCCACATTATCTTCATCTGAATCCTCACCTTGATCTATATCATTCTTATCATTTTGAATTCCCTGAATCGGCTGAATTGTTCTGTTGACTATGTCCAATATTTGGGAATATTGGTTCTTGTGTCAGATTTATCTTGTCCCAAATGGCGTTTATCTTCTGCATTGCTTTGTTATGATTGGCGTTTATCTATCCAATTTGTTGTGTCTTGAAGTTTTTTGATGTCGTCAGAATGTCCTGTAAACTTATCCTCAAGATCGATTAATCTTTTAGTGAGTTCATTGGAATTATTGATCTTACTCTCAAGATCGATCAACTTTTTGTTGAAATCAGCCATCGTCATTGATGAAGACATCGAGCGGTAGCGATTTCGAGGCACCGCATGTAACAGCTGAAGGCAACGAACAGTAGCAGAAGGCAGTCACAACACGAACTCGCTCTGAAACCAAATGGAGCTACAAAGCTGTAGGCTTGTTGACTTTAATTGTAAAATACACAAGAGGTATTCGTAATAATAATTTATTATATTCAAAATGTATATGTGATGATAAATTTTACAATGAGGCTCTGCTTATATACCTAGGCAGGTGGCCTTTCATGACTGGGTATGTCTTTTAGACATGCCCTTTCACTAACTTAATGACTACTTACATAATCCTTATTTGACTATTAATAATTATATTTATTCTATTTATACTAGTGTTATGAATTATATTCATAACAAATTCCATAGGAATGAGGAGAGATGATTTTTTTGTCAAGATGAACCAACAAAAGTACAGGCAGGGCCCATTTGGATACCCTATCATTGAAGGCATTTTTACTTCAATTACCTAGCTCAAATGGGATCATAAGATATATCATTGGAAAGTTTATTCCATAACCTTTTCAGTGGTATGTGCGATACCTTCTAACTCCTCACGGTTGAGGAGATATTAATTTTTTAATATTTACTCTACACTCTGCCAGTTGCACCAATCAGCCCAGCCAGTGGACAAATAGGCCCTAACCAACTGCGTATCTGTATTTAGGAGAGTGAAAGAGTAGGTTCGAAGTTCATACCTTATGAACTAAGAGGAATTGAAGTAAAGCCAAGTTGAAGCAGCATTTTGGGGATGAATTTTGACACATCTTTTGAAGGGTTTTTGGAATTGTTCTTGGGAAGGACTTTTGGTTTGTTTAAGTTTTGTTTTTCAAGGTTGAGTATTGTTGTTTAAAACTTTGAAGGTCAAGTCTCAGGGAATGAGTTATGGTGTTTGAAGGCCGAGTTTGATGGGATGTGTTCTGTTGTTTGAAGGCCAACTTTTAGGGCTGAGTTCTACTATTTGAATGTTTAGTTCATGCTTGGTTTGAAGGCCAAGTCGTGGTGTCTTCAGGAACAAGTCCAGGCCTGATTTGAAATCCAAGTTCTGGTGTATTGAAGGCTGATTTCAGGTCGGAGCCAAGTTAGGGTTTGTTTTATGATCATTGACAATCTAGGAATTGTTCATTTTCTTGAAAAACCCACTTATTTACATGTATAACACAATTAACATCCATTTGCTCCTAATTAATTTAGAGGAAAACCAACCTGAATGTTAAGGTTAAAATAGCTAAGTTGCTGGATATGCCGGGGCAGGTCCTCAGATATGTCGTTTGGTGTATCCACAGTAGAATATCTTGGATACATGGAAGATATGGCCCTTACACATATCTGGATCTGGATACAGTGTATCCAGATTTGGATTCAGCCAAGCATAGTGAGGATACATACTGGATATGTTTGGTTTGTATCAAAGTCGCTTGAAAAACATAATAACTAAAGAATCTATGAAACCCTTGTTACTGACCTATTTATTGTAACGAAGGATTGGGGTTCCCATATGCATATATCTTCTCATTTTCAGCAAATATGAGGGCATTTTCGGCTGTAAAGCAAAGCTGGGTATTTGTATGAGGGTGTGAAGATTTTCTCCAAGTATTTGTGGCAGATTGTTTTTCATGTGGATGCTTCAACAGTTTTGTGGTGCATTATTGCTTGTTCAATAACAGAGTTGGGAGCATTTGCTAAAGGTTTGAGGGATGCCTATAATACAAAAAATGACCTATCAAATTGTGGCATGTGGAGCCATATTTACTGGACTTGGAGATGTTCTTGAATATCATGACACATCTAAATTTGTTTTTTTATGATGCATCAGCAATAGCCTCTTAATGTTGGCATGACATGTCAGTATCTTCATGTGGTATTCCTGGTCTTACTGGCCTTGGAGATGTCCTTGAATACTATGACTCACCTTAATCTGCTTTCTGATGACGCATCGACAATCGACTCTTCATATGGACATGACATCTCTGCATCTTCATGTGCCATTCTTGATCATCCGGAGGATATTAATGGTGTTGGCACTTCAATTACTTGGATTGAGATATTTTTGATGATATGCAATTTCTAATTTTAATGAATGTGATATCTCTAGATGGTACTAAATAGAGTGACAAGGCTTTGATTTTGCATGTAATGTTCACATATCACATATGATAATATGAATTATAACTTTTTGTCCTTATTTCGAAATTCCTTTTGAATTTATATATAATCTGCATATATTGTAGCCATGCTATTGAAAAAGAGTAAGCACTAGCTCATATTTTCATATAAAAATCTTTGAAATTGTCACTTTCAATAAATAGTTTTCATGTTTAATTTCTGATTGTATATGCAAATTTTCGTTGCTTTGGTTATTTGATTATGTATATTTTCAATCTGATTTCCTTCTTGTTCAATTGTTTGTAAATACTAGGTTTGTATTTGTATTTTGAATACTTTGTTAAAATTTGGGTAAATTTGGGTACTAGAGGACAAGTGGTTCTCCAAGGCTTTGATCTTTGGCCTAGGGAAAAGTGTCCAAATGTATTTATCATTTTCTCCTATAGTGACTTTATAAGTGGTAAAGTCAAATCTAATTTAAAAGTGACTTTACAAGTGATAAAGTTACTAAGTCTAATTTTAAAGTGACTTTATTAAAGTCAATGTGAAATTAAAAGGTGAAAAAGTGACTATGGAAATAAAAGACTAAGTGGGTCTTTATTTAAGTGGGGTGAATTAAAAAATAGAAAGTGAGAATTAAATGCACATTTAATTTCAGCCCTAGATCGAAAGCTATCTCAACCATTGGATTTAGGGATTCCCTAAAAGTCACTTAGGGTTAGGTTAAAGGAGGAAAATAAGAGAAAAGGTCATTCAGTCTTTCATGAGCAGATTTACCAAAAAATCAGCGTGTCATTTTCTGTGTGTGTGGCTGAAATATTTTCTGTGTTTTATTTCTACAATTTCCAGCACTGAAATTTTCAGAATTTGTGTTTTCAGAAATATTTATCATTTCCAGCTTGTTGAATGTATGTTTATGGAAATGGACATTTAACTATATGGGAGTGATAAGGAGAAACTGATAACCGAGGTTGGGCTAAAATTTCTAGAATTTATTCTATTTGTAAAGTAGCTCACCCAATAGTGATTCCACTCATTTAGAAGTTTAATCATGTTTAAGCCAACTTGCAAATCACTAAACCAAACTTGTTTGCAGATTGTGTGCTTGCACATACATAAAGCATGTGCTATATCCATTCACCTCATTGACCAGTCATTGAATGGTCTCCTTTAGTGGTAATTGAATTTTAGTGATTGGAGCCTTTTCATTTTATCTCCTGTTTATTTCAACCAGCAAGAAATGGGTGAAGAATGTTTAAATTGATCCATCATGGAGATATTACCTGTTTCCATGGAGAATATGTATTAAATAAAATTAGAGTGGGAATGGTATTATATGCGTCATACCTTTTAATTAATCAGGTTTTTGCAATGATCCCTTCTTTGCATGATCATATCCCCCTGGCATACTGAGAGCTCAATATTCAAGGAAAATGTTTTATGGATAGTTGGTTAGATCCAAGAAACAGGAGCCTTAATTAGAGTGTTTGCAAGATGACTTATAACTCCTTAGTTGAAATGTCATATAAAGGGTCAATTTTTGAGTTCCCTATTGTGTTTTTTGGTTTTTCAGCTCTGCAATGCTCTTTTCAAATATGTATTTCAGATTTTACATTTTGGAGAAAATATGAGTAAAAGGAGATCTAAGAGCAAAGATTTTGATTTTATGTAGCCTAGATCTCCATTCTAGAGTGGTAAAGTGCATTTTTGCATTGAATTAGAAATATAGAATGTTATAACTTGTAACCTTGCTTTGGTTATTGTGGGAAAGCATTACATTAAGAATATTGGAGCTAGACTTCAGCTTTGTTTTCAACTTTTACTATGCTATTCAAAAGAGATATTGTTGTGCTAGTTTTGAGGCATTTTTTGGGGACACTGTTGGTTAATGCTACCTTATTGAATAATCTTTTCAAATGAACTGGTGGCTGAAGGAAAAAAACTAACTGGTCTGTTCTGGAGGTACTTGACAAATACATTATTAAACCCAAAGTTATAGGATTGAACTGGTACATGTTTTTGTGGGGATATTGGTTGCAATGATACTGTTATGTTTTCAGGAGGCCTGTCGTCTTCTTCCAGAAATTGTCAGTCCAACTACACATCCGAAAGTTGCACGTGTTTTACTTGAAAGACAAAATCCAGATGCAGCTTTGATGGTCTTACGTTGCTCTGGACATGATGGTCAGTTTGGAATCACAGATTCAGGCTTCCAGAGGGCAGGTGTAGTTGCTCTTCCTGAGGCTGTGACCGCTGTCAGAGTCAGGCTTGAGTGTGGACTTCTAACTGAAGCTTATCTTTATCAGAAAACACACTGTCTACGAGTCAGAGCAGAGCAATCAAAACATCGTCAAATGACAGCTGGAGCACGTGGAGCAGAAGATATGAGTGGTTGTCGGGATTGGCTTACAGAAATGGAGATTCTAGTGGGTGAGATATGCTGGTTATGTATTAGAAGAAAATTAGTGGATAGGATGATTGAGTTACCTTGGCACAGCAGCGAAGAAAAGTTCTTGCAAAAGTGCCTTTTAGAGAGAACTGTTCAAGATCCTTCGTCTTCTGCTGGCAGTCTTCTAGTTGTGTTTTTCATCCAGGTACATAGCTGGTACCTATGCCCACTTTGATTCAAAGATACATGTAAAATGTACCAAGGATTATATTAAAGTGTTGTCAATTATTTATTTATTTATTTTCTGTAGATAGATAACTGCCAAGCTGGTTCATTTACAATCCTAAGAGTAATGCTTGAAATCAAAGAAATGAAGATTTCCGAGGTGTTATGATTATAAATTGCTACTGTGTTTTTGCTGTAGATGAAGTGAATAAAATATGTGAATATACTGGCTTAACTCATACACTAGCTATTGATGCATGGAATTCCCTTCTTTGCTCAACTGTGCTAGCTTGTGATTTCTGAATAATGTATTAAAGTGCAAAAGAGACCTCCACTGGCAATATCATGTTTTAGCCTCCCCTTCCTCTCAGGGAAATACACCGGTGGCTTTGGCAAGGTCGGTTGGAGAGTTTTCTGGTTCTTTAATTACACCAAATGCTTGTTGCTTATGTTTGAGACTGAATTAACTTGTCCTTTCCTCATAAACTAATAGCTATTGTAGGTTGTTTATACCTGTAACTAGAACATAGGATGTTTAAGTAAATGCACATTGACAAACGTTTTCACTGAACATAATTGGAATCTTGTTTTGAATCTGGCATAAAACTTCAACCCTGGAATCTTTCGTTTAACTTGTCCCCATAATGTTTTGACTTGATTGTAGTAGTGTAATGCCCCATATTACTAATTAAGTAAACTAATAGTAATAATATATAAATAAATAAATAAACAACATCAAAATAGAAAAGAGAAGGACTATTAATTAAAATATAATAATAGAATACTAATAATAGTAATTGGAAAGGAAAAGTTAATATAAAGAAAGAATTGAATAATGACAAGTGGCCCCTAGCGATTGAATTCTTTATCATGTATGGATTCTATATAAGGTAGGGGAAGAAGGAGAAAAGGTTCTCTTTTGCTTGGGGCAATTGAGGGTAAGGTTACGAGGAATTGGCATTGTAGTTGATTCCAATTTAACTTGTCCCCATAATGTTTTCACTTGATTCTAGCAGTGTAATGACCCATATTACTAAATAAGTAAACTAATAGTAATAATATATAAATAAATAAATAAATAAATAAATAAACAACATCAAAATAGAAAAGAGAAGAACTATTAATTAAAATATAATAATAGAATACTAATAATAGTAATTGGAAAGGAAAAGTTAATAAAAAGAAAGAATTGAATAATGACAAGTGGCCCCTAGCGATTGAGTTCTTTATCATGTATGGATTCTGTATAAGGTAGGGGAAGAAGGAGAAAAGGTTCTCTTTTGCTTGGGGCAATTGAGGGTATGGTTACGAGGAATTGGCATTGTAGTTGATTGAGGGCTTGTGGGTGGCTAGCTGTAGACAGATATGGTGCAGCTGAGCCTATGGTTGGGTGGAGAGTTGTCCTCCACATGTTTGTTGCGGTTAGCGGGATCAAAGCAGCACAATGGTTCATGACATTATTAGTAAGTGGATTGTTCATCTTGCGGGTGAGTTCCACCATTCACTGCTCTCGTGGATTTTGATATTGGAATAAACAAATCTTTATTTTATCAATCAATTTTCAATGAATTTCTTTGTATATGAAAATTATTGTAATCGGGATATTTTGGAGCTTTGGCCCTAACCTTAAGGACCTATGGGCCTTTCCAAATAAGAAATCTCTTATCTTCAACATATCTGTGACTTCAAATATTTTCACTGCAGGTAGCTCCATTAAATTCCATCTATTTTGTAAAAAAATGGATAGCTATGAGATGAATTTTCTTGAATTTCATTTCATTTCTCATCTTTCTAAAGTGACTTTCTAAAAAATAGAAGTCATGTCTATCTTTGCAGCCATGACTTTCCCAAAATAGTAAATCACCTTCCGTCAATTCGTAATCATATAAACATGATGGAAAATCACTTAATTTGTCCTTAATTAATCTCAATTGTTTAATTTTCAACTTAATCGTCAATATTATTATTATTATTATTATTATTAATATTATTCTTTTTATGATATATTATGTTATTATTAAAAATAAATTCAAGCCTCTCAATCATGTCATGTGTAACTCCCCTCAATTAATGCATATGTTACTCTCTCTCTTAATGGATTCATTCCTCTCTCTCTTTAATGCTATTACACACCTCTTACACTCTCTTACACACTTTAATGACTCGTCATAAAAATATTCCTCTTACACCTCTTTAAGGCATAAGTTACACTTCTCTCCTAAATGCATAAGTTACACTCCTATTTTGGCATGCGTAACTCCTCTTCAAGGCATAGGAGTTACTCCCTCATGAATTCGACCTCCTTGCTCTTCCTATATATTTGTGCCTTTCATCCTCACTTGACACACTTGTGCTTGTGAAAGGAGAATTTGAACTTGAGAAAGAGAGAGTGGGAGAGTCTAGAGGAAGATTGAGAGAGAGAGAAGGAGAGTCTTGAAGAGCAAGAGCAGATCCTGGAGAGACAAAGTGATTCAGTGTTTGCATCAACTACTGCTATCAGAGATCATCTTTAGGTTTTGGTGAACTTCCTCATTCTTTCATTGTACTTCGTATCTTTGTTGAACAATTGATTTTTAATAGAAGAAGAATTTGGTTGGGTTTTCCCCTTGTGGGTTTTGCCTTAGTCATTGACCTAACTTCTCTGTGTCTCATTGAGTTCTTAACTGTCTTCCATTGTGCATATGGTTTATATAGTTTATGTTCTATCTAAAATTATTTAACTTATTTTGCAGCATAAAGAAGTTCTGGATTTAAGTGATTGTAATAACTTCGACCATCAGAATTTCAGCATGGCATCAGAGCTTTGGTGAAGACAAGCTCCTTTTGCAGCTCTGTTTTTGCTAGAATATCTCTTGTTGTCAACTCCATTTCCAACTCTCTTTCTGCTGGGATATCTCTTGCTGTTTGCTCCATTTGGAGGTATCTTTTTGCTGAAATATAGCTTGCTCTCCGCTCCATTTGCAACTCTCTTTCTGCTGAAATATAGCTTGCTGTCCGCTCCATTTTACGTTCTCTTTCTGCTGAAATATAGCTTGCTGTCTGGTCCATTTGCAACACTCTTTTTACTGAAATATCTCTTGCTGTTCCTTCTACTTGTTGCTCATTTTCTGCTGAAATTTATCTTCCCTTTTACTGTTGAAATATCTCATTTACAACAGAAATATCTCTTGTTGCCCCTTTCTATTTGCATATAAAATTTTGAGCAGAACAAGATGTTTTCCTCCTACTTTAAGAATGAAAAGAAGGTGGTTGATGCTTCTAACTTCTTCCCTTGGAAGACCAAATTAGATATTACTCTTGAAGGACATGATGTTCTAGAGTATTTTGAAGGAGAGGTAGCAAAACCAACTGAAAAATCCAATGTTGTTACCAAAGCCAGATATAAGAACGAACAATTCAATGCTAAATAGATTATCCTTGATTCTCTTGGAGACCACCTCATCAATTATGTTTCCAATTTGAAGAGAGCCAAAGAAATGTATGCCAAGCATATTGAAATGTATCAAGTGAACAACTTGAGTCAAATTCTTGCTTTGAAGAATCAACTCAAGGATGTTAAGATGAAAATAAGAGAAACCATTCAAGCATACTTCATGAGGATATCAAAAATCAAGGATCAACTGTCAACTTTTGGTGAATTTGTTTCTGATAGAAAACTGGTACTAATTACGCTTGAAGGTCTTCCTTCTTCTTGGGAAACTTTTATTACTACCATTATTAATAATGACAAGTTTCCTACATTTGATGAGCTCCTGGGAAAGTGTAGTCAAGAAGAAGCCAAAATGATTTCCAAAGGGAGAATTTCCAACCATGAGGAGGGAGAACCTACTGCCTTTGTTGTACAAGGCAAAAAGAAGAAAGGAAGAAGAGGATTGCACTATTCGAGAAAGTTTGCTCCCAACAACTCTTCTCAATGGACCAAAGACTTATCAAAAGTCCAATGCTACAATTGTCACAAGCATGGCCACTATGCTTGTGATTGTTCAGAAAACAAAAGAGCATCAAAATCCAACTTCAACAATCGCTCACAGAGGAAACTATCGTTCCTCAAGGAACCAAAGGTATGATAATAATGCAGTTGAGACTCAATCAACATACTTACTTGTTTCTGTTCTTTTTAGTTCTTCTCCTTTAGATTCTTGTGATAGCTGGTTGGTTGATGGTGGTGCCTCAAGGCACTTTACTCGTTACAAATAAGTACTTTCTATTCTGGTTGAGAGGGAGACAAATTTGAAGATCATTCTTGAAGATAACTCTACATATCCTATAAAGGGATCTAGTTCCATTTCTTTGCATCTAGATCAAGGTAAAGCTTTGTCTCTTGAAGAAGCTTTATATGTATGTGGTTTAAAGAAGAATCTCGTGTCCATTTCAGCTTTAGAAGATAAAGGAATGAAAATTGCTTTCATAAATAATAAAGTTCTCACTTGGCCATTGAGATCCAACATAAGAGATGCCCTCACTTTGGGATCTAGATGTGAAGGTCTATACAATATCAACAGAAGACTTGCTGGTCAATAATTGTCATTGATGAAATATAAGCTCTCTTGATGGCAAATTGATGGATGCTGCGATATGACATATGGTTGGTGACATATCACTGCACTATCACATGATGACACTATGATGCAGGATTTGGAGACCATATGATGACATGGAAATGATATAATGACATAATAAAAAACATGACAATGGAGAAGCCCTAATGACCTCTTGCTGTCCCAATCACCTTATATATATGTAAATTCAAGAACAACAACAACGAAATTTATTTTTTGACACCTTAGGCATCTTACCACAATGAGTCCTATACCATCTTAAAGAGGAATTTTCCCTCTTTCTAACAAGCCCTCACTCAACTCTTAACTCCAAATATCCTAAGAGAAATTGATTTTTGAATGATATATATCCTTATTTTTGACTTAGCCGACCTACACTCGCACACTCATCTCGATCTCCCTCCATTAGTCATGTCTCTTCATTTCCTTAGCAAAAACACTATAAATATACAATTCGGTCCTCACTTTTTAATCATCCATTCGGTCTGCTAATACAGAGAGGACAATTACAGTTCACAACTCGTGAACTTGGAGAGAGGAAACATAATACTAAAGGAGAAAAAGAGCAACGGTTGATGTTTTTGGGCTACAAAACAGAGTTTTAATACCCCAGATCTATTGTAAGAGACTTAATGGAGCTCGTTTCTATTGTTGGACAGACCAATGCTTAAGAGTCGAGGTTCTTATTGACTGTCGTTACAGTGGAGACCCCGCTACAACTTAAATCAACCTTGGTCCATTCTTGCTGTAACTAAATTCTTGTACAACCTCTTCTGTGGCTCGGACCTAATTCCCTCAGACTTGTTGTAGCTTGTAATACCCTTGGGTTGTGTAGCACCATCATCCTTGGACTGTGGAGAAGACTCAGACCTTGTGGCATTATCACCTTCGAACTGTTGGCGTTCGCTCGGACTGTGCAGCAGTGCTGTAATCCTCGAATTGTTGCTGTTCGGACTGTGGAGACCTACTATAAATCTCGGGTATGAAGATTAACAAAGGCTCATGTTAAGTGAAAGTTAAACCTGTGATCATTCTTGTGATAAGTTAGATTGAAGAGCTCATAAGTGGAGGAGGGCGCAAGCCCAGATTTACACTCTCAGATTTAGATTGTGATTGCAACATTAATACTCTCGGACTTTCAGTGAAGAAATAACTACAACACCAAGGATTCAGTGATTCATTATTGAAGCAACTGTAGTGGCAACATTAAGATCAATGGTGAAGACCTATAGTTTGAACAATATTGGACGATCAAGCACAAGTTGTTTTTGGATCTAATTGAACAAATGAAGAGTTGAACAATGCAGAATCTTGTGGAAGATACTCAAGTAAGTGTATCATTTATTTTTATCAAGGAAGGTTGAAGTATTGGTGTCCTAGGGTTTGGAGCCTCCAAAAACAGGGTTGGAGCCTTGAGAAGGATATGGTTGGAGCCCTAGAGGTTGGAGCCTCGCAAAAGTCCAAGTTGATGCTTGGCAACAGGCTGAAGCCTGGAAGGTTGAAGGGTTGGTGCCCTCAAACATCATTGTACCCAAGTTTTTGTAAAAAAAGGATTCATGTTTTCTCTTGCTTATAATAAAATCTTTATTATTCATTTCTCTGATTATAATTGTGTAAGAATCTTAACTGGTAAACATAACAATTGAAAAGAAATACTGATTCACCCCCCTCTCAGTATTTCCAACAAGATTTATTCATGCCCTAATCCATGACATCAATCATCAAAGTGAACTTTGGCGCTGAAGGCTTGCTCTCTTACACTACTGTTGAACACCTAATCCTCTATGGGTAGGTGTGGAAGACAGAGTCACAAAGGAGTCCAAGTGACCTTGGAAGATGAATCCAAGAGTCACAATATTGTATTATAAATGTACATCTATGTGTAATAAAGATGCAACAAATGCTTATCTTTCTATTGTGTGTGTTGTGTGTGTTTATCTTTCTCCATACACCATGTGTGTGTTTAACATGGTATCGGAGCTAATACGTTCATAACCAGCTCAACCTTGAGTGAGCCATTTGTTTTTGTCGCCTGTGTATATCTGCAAAAATTCTGGTCATTTTTGTAGCATTCAGAGATTCTCTGCAGCATTCAGGAATCAGTCTTTTGCAGCATTCAGAAATTAGTTTTGAAGAAGAGCAACATTTTGCATCTTAAACCCTGCAGGTTTTCTCACTGCTCATTCCAATTTTGAATTTTTCCTACAATTTCTGCCTACTTTTAATTTCTGCACATTGGAGAGCTGCTGGAAAGAAAAATATTGTGGTGAAAAAGAAAAAATTCTGGGTTTTTTTATTGAAAATTCTGCAAATTCAGCTGTACATTTGTGAAATTCTGCTCACCCTCTGCAATTCTCCAATTCTCAGCTGTATTTCTCTGGCGAAATTTCTTGCAATTTTTGCAAATTATTTTACAAATTCTCTGCTGTATATTCAACACCACTCCCTCAGAAAATTCTGCAAATGCTGCAATTTCCCTCTGCTGTATTCTACTCTGCTGTGTTTTACTGTTCAAAAAAAAATAAAAAAAATAATTTTTTTTTTCTTGGCAACTCGGCCCCTCGGCCCCTACAGAGCCCTCGGCCTCTGCACTCACTTCCTCACAGCTCTCACGTAATATGCATTACGCCTCACACATCGACCCTCCCCCTCTCGGCCTCTTCCCATACGCATTATGCCTCACACATCGGCCCTCCCCCTCTTGACCCTTCTCCCCTTACTCCCTCATGACCTGCACACTCGCCTACACTACCCGACCCTTCCCCACGGCTCAGCCGTCCCCCTCACCGCCCCCTCACCCATCTCCCTTTCTCACGGCCCTCGACCGTCCCAACCCACAGCTCCCCCTCGCCGCTTCACTCCGCTGATCCACAACCCACTCTACCCCAGCCCCCTCACCTCTCCCTCCCTCCTCTCGGCCTCATGACCTGCTCAAACTCCCCCCCCCCCCCTCCTCACACCCAACCCTCACCTCTCCACTCTCCCCCCCGCCTACACTCACCTGCTCCCCCTCTTCCTCGCTCACCCGCCCCCTCTGTCCTTAACCTGCTCCCCTCCCCCTTACGGCTCTCCCCACCCCTCCCCCTTACGACTCTCCCTCCGCTCCCTTACCCCTGCCCTCCCCCTCACTGTAATACACTCTCCTCCCATGCTCGGCCCTCCCCTCCCCCATACGCACTACATCCCTCCCAACCTTGCGCTCTTCCCAACCCATGCACTTGCTCTCCCACGACCCTCGGCCTCCCTACCCAGCCACCCATTCCCATCTGCGTTCATTTTTAAAAATAATTCCCCCTCCCTTTTTTAAATTAATCCCCTTCCTTTTTTCTGTAAATGATATTCTTTTAATTTTTTTACAGTTTTAACCTTCCCCAAAAACACCTTCCTCATATAATACTTCCCCTAGTTAAAACTTGCTTTAGGTAATACCTTCCCCAGTTTCACCCTCCCCTAGTTAAAACCTCCCCTAGATAAACCTCTGTTTTTTTCCCCTAATAAAAAAAAAAATACAGCAGAGAGAGAGGAAATGGTATATGAGTAAATGGACTGTATACATAGAGGAGAAAAGTGAAGTTTGTATTGAATGATTTGTGGCATGTATAGAAGGGTAATTCAATCAAAGAGATTGACAATCTGAAGACAAATGTTGTAAATTGGGCATCATTTTCAAAACAGCAGTGACGTCATAGTTTGGCTACACAAAGTTTCCGTTTTTTGGAGTTTCTCTTAGTCTTTATTGTGAAGCAATACAACAAGGTCAAACATCAAAGTTTTTGAATCTCCTTCTTTTGTTGAGTTGAGTTGTTGTTGGTGTAAAACAACTCTTTGAAGAAGAGAGAAACCAGCTGCCTTAAAGGGTTATTGCACAACGTTTTTTGCTTCACATTTACAAAATATTTGCAGTGACATTGTATTGTACTCACATTGTGAGTGGATATTGCTTCTTCATTCATAGTTGCAATTAGTGTTTGAAGTGTAAATTTGAGTTGTTGAGAAATTGTTGATGTAAGACATTGTTGCTTGCCGATTAGACAACCAAGTCTAACCTTGAGGTCCTCCATAATTTGAGCAGTAGAGTTTGTTCTTTGGGAATTCCATAATTGGAAGTTCTTTGAAGTCATTTGTATTCTTTTGAAAGGAAGTTGAATCACATTGTAAACGGGTGCATTATCGGTTGAAGCCGACACCCTTTATTTCTTGAGCCTAAGTTGTTGAGAAAAATGGCTAAAATCAATGAGGCATTAGAGTTGTTGAATAACCTCATTCATTTCAGTGTTCATGATATGGTAAAAATGAGCAAGAATGCTCTTTGTAATATTCAAAGTTGTTTGCAAGATGCACAAGACAAGATTGAGTTTTTGCAGTTGGAATCTCAGCTTCAACAAGATGAACTTCAGCAAAAGAGTCACCATTCTGAACCTGTTTTTGTTTAGAAAATTGAGAAGGACTCCCATCAACAGCAAGAAGATAAAGTTGCAGTTGATTCACATTCAGTTCCTTGTACAAGAGCAGATTTACATGTAGATGCAACAGTTCAGTCTGCACTTCCCAACCCATCATTAGACCTTGGGAAGAGCTTGTCCATAACAAGCACAAAACTGATCTTGGATATGACAAGGAGTTGTCCTTTCATATTCCAGACTACACCAAGCCCATCAAATTTCAGAGTGCCGTATTTCTTTATGACAGTTCACCTGCAATTGTTCCAAGTCCTGCTCCACTTCCACAACAACAACAAATTGTAAAATGCCAACACTGTGATCGAGTTGGCCATATGAAAAATCACTGTTTTGATCTTCATCCATGCAAGTACTGTGGTCGGCACACCCATTCTTCACAAAGATGCTTCTGAAACAAGCCTCCTGCAAGAACAAAGATTCATCTTGGATGGATCGCTTTTTGGCAATGGGCATCAACAGCCAAGAAGATGTTTAAATCACATGTCAGAACTTGTTCTCGAATATTGAACAAACTTGCAGTTGAGTTTTCGCCATCTTCTCACCTTGTACCTGACAGGGGGGGAAATGGTGGTCATCTACAAGCTTCGACGTCAGATCAAGCGAGCCTGAGCCACAACCTGTCATTGCATATTCAGAGTTGTAGCCAGAGACACAACAGTTCAAGCGAGCCTGAGCCAGAATTCGTCATTCTAGATTTAGAGTTGTAGCCAGAGACATGGATGCCCATGAGCATGCCTTTGGTTGATGGACCACCTTAAACCATCTATGTGAGGTTGATATTCTTCCTCTTTCAGAACACTTCCTCTAGCAGAAGACTTCAGCTTCTTGCTAGTGTTGGTTGAGTTCTAGGAATTGCATCAAGCATTCCAGTGTTCGTGGTCATCCTTAAACCATCACAGGTTGTAGACTTTCCTTCTTTTAGGTTGAAGGTCTCCTTTTAAATATGAGGGACAATTCCTCTAGCTGAAGCCCTTAGCTTCTTGCCAGTTTTGGAAGAGTTCCGGGAACTGCAATAAGCATTGCGTTCCAGTGTTGGTGGTCATCCTTAAACCACCTCTTTATGACAACATTTTAGAGAGCTGATCCAGCCTAAGTGCTGCCATGCATACTTTGCAGATTTGTATTACAACTCTCTTCTTGGACTCACACATACCCCTTCGGATTAAGGGGGGAATGTTGAACACCTAATCCTCTATCGGTAGGTGTGGAAGACGAAGAGTCACAAAGGAGTCCAAGTGACCTTGGAAGATGAATCCAATAGTCACAATATTGTATTATAAATGTACATCTATGTGTAATAAAGATGCAACAAATGCCTATCTTTCTATTGTGTGTGTTGTGTGTGTTTAACAACTGCAAAGCATTACCTCTTGTGAGAAAGATGGTTTCAGGAATGCCAGAAATCATATCTGGTCATGATGCGTTTTGCCAAGGATGCATAAGTGGAAAACAAGTGAAGGGACCATTCCCTTCAAGCAAAAGTTGAACCAGTCAGGTATTGCATCTTTTACTTTCTGATTTATGTGGACAAATGTCTATAACTTCTCTTGGTGGTTACTTGTATTATATTATCTTTGTGGCTAGTTTTTCTCACAAAACATGGAGTTATTTTCTGGAAAATAAAAGTTAAACTTTTAACATGTTCAAAGATTACAAAGCTCAGTAGAAAAACAAACTGGAAAGCAGATCAATTTTTTTAAATCTGACAATGGAGGAGAGTTCACTTCAATGATTTCATTGACTTCTGCAAAGAAGCTGGAATCAGAAAAGAGACCACTGTACCATATAATCCAGAACAAAATGGTGTGGTCGAGAGAAAGAATAGAACTATCATGGAAGCGGTGAAAGCTATGTTGCATGATTAGAACTTGACAAAGTTTCTATGGGGAGAAGTTGCGAACAGAGCTCTCTATGTTCAAAATTGATCTCCTCACTGTGCCCTAAACAACAAGACTCTTGAAAAAGTCTTCATTGGCGAGATGCTTGAAGCTAGGCACCTGAGGATCTTTTGTTGTCCTATCTACTTCCATGTCCCAAAAGAGAAAAGTAACAAGTTGGAAGCTTCACGTAAGAAAGCCACGTTTGTTGGTTATTGTGAGAATTCTAAAGCTTATAGAAGATATGTACATGGTCAAAAAAATATAAAATTTAGCAGGGATGTAATATTTGATGAAGATGCAACTCTTGGAAAAGCAAGAGACACTCCTCTTCCTCTTGCTAATGTTGACAGTCAAGATGATGTATTTTAAATACAAGAAGATCCTGAAGCTATAATTGAACTTGCTGATGAACCCATGGAGCCCTTGGATCCTTTGGATCCTCCTCCATGTGGTCCTCCTTCTAAAAGGAGACCTTTATGGCTTTGTGACACTCTTCAAGATGCTCATAAACATTCTACCCCAGAGGAACTTTCACAGAAAGCAAGAAACCTTGCCAGTTCCAAAGATATGTTGTAGCCATGAGCAATATTATTCAAGCCGGACCATGCACATTTGAACAAGTTGTAAAGGCTTAAGTGTGGAAAGATGCAATGGCTCAAGAATATGAATCCATCATTCATATTGATGTATGGGAAGTGGTTCCATGACCACAAGGTAAATTTTTTGTATCTTCTAAATGGTTGTATAAAATTAAACATGGTGTTGATGGCATTATTGAAAATTATAAGGCGAGATTTGTGGCTAGAGGTTTTCCTCACAAAGAGGGAATAGACTATGACAAAAGTTTTGCAATTGTTGCCCGTTACACCACCATTCGATATATTGTAGCTGTAGTTGCTAGCCAAGGATGGGCTCTTCACCAAATGTATGTGAAAACTGCTTTTTTGCATGGCTTCCTTAAAGAAGAAGTATTGGTGGAACAACCACAAGGCTTTGAAGTACGTGATCCAAAACTCGTGTGTAGGCTGAAGAAAGCCCTCTATGATTTGAAGCAAGCTCCAAGAGCTTGGTATGCTTGCTTAGATAACTTCTTGTTGAAGCTTGGTTTTACCAAAAGCAATGCAGATCCAAATCTTTACTTTAAGACAGACCAAGGTATGCCTTTGATTTTGGTATTATATGTTGATGATTTATTTATGATCGGTAGTGAACCTCTTATTCTCCAGTGTAAGAGAGAGTTAACTTCTGAATTTGAAATGAAAGGGCTCCCCTGCAACCATGCTCCATTCATTGTTCATATTCCACACCGTAACCCTTCATGGATTAGGTGTCCAACATTCCCACCCTTAATCCAAAGGGGTAGATATGAGCGCAAGAAGAGAGCTGAAATACAACAAGTTTAAAAATGCATGCCAACAGATGGCTGAATGTGCTCGCCGAAATGGTGGTTTTTAAGGAAGACAACAAACTCAAAGGTGGGAGAACTGGACGTCTCAACTGTCGGTGGTTTAAGGATGACCACCAGCACTAGAACTCTTAGTGCACTTCCTGGAACAATTCTAAATCTGACTATAAGCTGAAGTCTTCTGCTAGAGGAAGTGCCCCCTAATGCTTTGAAAAGGGAGACCATTGGGGTCTCAATCTGGAGCACTTGATGTTGTTCCCGAAGGCTGGAACAACTCCAAATTTGGCTAGAAGCAGAAGTCTTCTGCTAGAGGAAGTGTTCTGAAAAGGGAGACCATTGAAATCTCAACCTGTGGTGGCTTAAGGAAGGCAATGCATGCTTATGGGATTCTCTGGATACAACTATGGATTTGGATATGGCTGAGTCTGGTTCTACGCTCTTGCATGCTCAAGCTTGCTTGATGTATCTTTGAAGCTTGTAGAGGACCATAAATTCCCCCTCTATCAGATAAAAGGTGAGAATATGAAGAAATCTCAATTGCAAGACTTGTCAATACTAGAGAACAAATTCTGTGGTATGACCGAAATATCTTCTTGGCTGTTGAAGCCCATTGCCAACAAGTGATCCATCCAAGGTGAATCTTTGTTCTTGCAGGAGACCTGTTTCTGAAGCATTTGTTTGAATGATCAGTATTTTTATGACAATGCTCACATGAGTGAAGATCAAAACAATTATCTTTCACATGGCCAACTCGATTACAGTGTTGGCATTTGACAATCTATGGTTGATGTAAATGAGGAGCAGGATCTGGAACAGGTGAATATGAACCATTTTGAAGAAACCCAACAATTTGAAACTAAATGGGCTTAGAATAGTCTGGGAGTAAGAGGACACATCCCCGTCATATCCAAAACTGATTCTATGCTTCTTGCTGACAAGCTCTTCCTAGGGTCTGATGATCGACTTAGGAAGTGCAGCTTGAACTTCTGCATCTTTGTGCACATATGCTCTTGAAACGGGCACTTGATGTGAATCACCCTCAACTTCAATTGCTTGTCGTTGATTGGAGTATGTTTCAATGTCAAACATAGGATTGTCTAAACAAAAACCAGTTCAGAATGATGTCTACAGTGCTGTAACTCATCTTGTTGAAGCTGTGATTTGAGATGCAAAAAATCAATCTTGTCATGTCCATGTTGTAGACAGGTTCTAATGTTAATAAGAGAGGCCTTGCTAATTTTCACTGTCATCAATAGTAGATTGTGTCAGAATTTTCAGGAACTCTAATACTTCACCAATTTGAGCCATTTTCTAGACAGCTCAGGTTCAATAATTGAAAAGTTCCAACTTAAACAAAAAATGCACAGTAGGGATAGAATTAGAAAATTGTGGTATCAATGCATTAAATGCTCTATTCTAGACAGAGAAGGATTGACCACTCTTCAGTTGTGCCCCACCCACGATAAAGACTCACTGAAGTTTGTGTAGTTCAAGGGATCACCGAAATATCTTGAATAATGGACTTCTGAAATGGATCTGTGATGATTTTGAAAATCAAAACTGTTTTACTTTCATTCAGGACAGAGAACTTGAGGATCTCGTTGATGGCTGGCTTGATCACATCATTATTGTGATCCTTGTGTGTAAAATCAATCTTCTGCACATTAATCTAGATGAGTCTGATGCACAAAATGACAGTTATAACTATTTATCTATCACTTGAATCTAGTACCTCGTATCCACACTGCAAAATTGATGTGCACATTGAATTCTACTTTACCAAGAAATTTGTTGAGCACTTGTAGTTAAAACGAAGAATATATTTTATCCTTATCGCAGCTGTACCTGCACACAAACGTATTCATGTAACATATAGCATAATATTGCATTGATCGCTGGTATTTATCTATGCACTGTCAGAATTTTTTTTTCATCACCATCAACGACAGTTTTTCATGCATATGTGGCACATAGTCTTGGCGAGTTAGAGTTATACATTCTCGAGGAGATATAATATTTGAAGTTTTCTGAATGAGGTCGCTTCCAGACATATTTGAAGGGTTTCATGACCTTCCATCAACATCAATCGCCCTTCCTCTTGGAAGATAGAGCGATCACCCTGTTCTGCACGTTATAACGCTCAGGTAGTCCAATGTCAAACCAATGCAAGAACCACTCACAACAGCTTCAAGAAACTCACTGCCTTTCTTTGTATCTGTTATTGCTCCTACTCGTATGAGTCTTCTGTTATAACTGATAAATACTCGCAAGATAACTCGTGAGATCTTCTATGATTTCTTATTTTGCTAATACGACACCTCAAGAAATATGATTACCTGAGCACCATCACACGATAATTCCATTTCAAAGACATGTAGATAAACCAGGGAGGAGGAATACTCACACTATATCAAATGAGTATTGTTGGATGCAATCCCAACTCTTCTAGTGTGACTACCTGGTCTTTCTTGTGGCCTTCTGGTTGCTCTCCAGGACTAATGGGTCTACAATTTCACGAGAAATCAAATTTTGAAAGGAGATTCCAAATAAAGTATCGAACTCCTCAGACTATCATTGGCAAGGACTGCGCCCTAAGGTAGGCTTAAAACAGACAGACATTTGGGAATACCAAGGGTTGCTTTGCTAGAGCCTAGAACAAATGTTACCAATTCTAGGAGAAACATAGGGCATTATTATGCATAGGAAAAAAAAATGACTATACAGAAAATGCTCGCAGAAAATAACAGAGTAACAGAGCTCGTCACTAATACGAGTCGTTTCTGAATTGCTTTTCAGAATTGTATGCAACAGGGACATAGAAAATCGACAGAGAATCATGTGCAACATTGACAGGGATGGAAAATAATAGGTAGCACGACAAGTTAAAGTGGCAGATCTGCTATGCAGAGGTAGGTCTGAGACGCCTGTCAAGCTAGAATGGTAGAAAGACTGAGGGCAGAATTGGCCACAAAACTAGTGGCTCAAATTTGAGCAGGGAAGGAATTCGCTCACTCTAATACCATGTTAAACACACAAATGCAAATAGCAAGAGTAAGATAAATCGTTGAATGCATATTATTCACAGTGATATACATTTTATACATTGGCTAATGACACTTGGTTTTCATACTCCAAGTGGTCTCATGGACTCCATTGACTATTCATATTCCACACCATAACCCTTAGCGGATTAGGTGTCCAACATTAAGTGACCCACTTTAGTCACTTTATTAATTAAAAGTCACTTTAATAAAAAAAATTTGAATTTATTAATTAATTAATAAAGCGAACTTTAAAAAAAGGACAGGATGCTTTTAGTGATGATTTCCATAAGTAGACATCCTCATATAAATACCTGTCTGATTATATCTTTATCTAAGTTGCATTGAAACAAATGCGGGAACGGATACAAAGACGGAGTTTGAAACGGATATGGCAAATTTTCAAAATATCCAGATATGATACAACAAGGAAACGACACACACACACACACAAACAATTTGGACAAAATAAAAATTTCATATTACCATTCATCTTTTAGAATCTAGATTCTATATATAAAAGTACATCATTATCATCATGAATTCAACATAAACAAATCATCATCTTCAATTCAGCATCCAAAAACGATTAAAAAATGGCCCGAAACGTTCTGAATTGAGATCTTCCGTTTCCAAAAAAAGCGAAATGCTGAGGAAACATATCTTTGACTTTTCAATGCTGAATTGTACAAGTATTCATTTCCGAAATGCTGAACAGCGTTTCTGGGGGTTGGGAGGGATGTTTCCAGTATCCTAGATCTTTATTAGTTATTCATATCTTAACTTTTTCTTGTTACACCTTATTTGGCTTAGTCACAAAGTCATCATCTAGAAAGGAATATATGAAATGAAGAAATCAACCACCAAAACATTACAACTTTTCACCCACTTTAAAAACACAATCCCCAAATAATTTCCAGCAATGTTCACTACATCTTGATTTTCTCTACCAGGACATTACAGGGCATGAGATAAAGAAAACATATCCAAAGAATCAATCCCTCTATATGTTCTTGTGTATTGATTCCAATTTAATGCATAAAAACTTATTTATAAAATAAGTTGGTGGCTGTTAACTATCTCATCATGTCTCTTTAAGGTAGAGGAATTAAAGGTTTCTCATTCACTTACCTCATGTGCAAGAGCCTTCTTGAAGTCCTATATTTTATGGAGATCAGATCCATCTCATCCATTTGTGAAAGCCATTGTAACCTTTCTTGGAAACTTAGTACTCATAAAACAAAAGAACATCATCTGCATTGAGTGGAGCATCATACATGCAAATGTCAATAGCTGAGGTTGCGAGAAAGCATCCTTATCCTTCTACTGGATATTGGATTCTTCCAACATGGCAACCCACTCCTTAAGTTCTCAATTTTCTATCTACAAATAAGTAAGAGTGGTCTGAAAAATGACATTTGTATCGCACAAGGAGACAACTTGACGACAAGTTGAGAAACCAGATCAGTGACTTCAGTAATTGTTTCCTACATCGAAACATGATGAATTTCCTACATTGCCCTCATGACATTTCTGGATAAACAATTTTCCTCACTTCTGTTCAAGAACACCCATGTTTCTCTTAATAAATTATCAGACAAGTCAACTAACTAGATTCTCGTCTTGGTCAAAATCTCGCATAGAAAACATTGAAGAATAGATCAACTCGAGGGAATTTCACTAAGGTTGTGCACTTGGCCTTTCAGTTATCCATGTTACAATGAGTTACTAATAATGGTGACTCTCTAAGCACCATCAAGATTTAAGCTTTGTCTATGAATAACACCTCTTATTCAATTCGAAGTGAGATGTCCTTATAAATCACACATGAATTGCCACCTTCGTTGATACATGATGATAGGATCCTTGGAGTGATAAATAAATTTGTCGTATTGAGAAGGGATTTGACCTTCCTAAATCAATCTTTTGTGAAACTTGTGATGACTTGTTATCACCCGACTGAATTGTGTATACTTTAATATTCTTCAAAACACAAATTTATTGTTTATGTTCTAAATGATACATATTTTTAGATTGATTGAAGTGTTTATTCTTGTGATTCAGATGTAGATATGGAATTCTTTTGGTTTGTCTTACCCTTATCATGTGTGTGACAATGTTCTGATTTAATTCAGGTTCTAATGTCGTTGAGTTGGTTACAAAATCTTCACTTAGAATCATAGTTTTAAAAACTGGAACCGGTTACCGGACCAGTCCACTTAATAAATCGGGTTTCAAACCGGAACCGGTCAAACCGGGATTGGTCAACTCTCAATGAATCGGTTATAAAAAAAATACATTAAATAATTATTTTTTAATGAAAAAAACTATTTTTAAGATTTAAAAGCATGATTCCAAGCCAATAGAGACAAAATATGCAAATTTTGCTGAACTATATACCATGTAAAGGTGAATATATCAAAATAATACCGAGTGCAATACATATCATTGACAAAATATATATGCAGTGAGGTTCTAAATGGCCTATAACATCCAAAAATAATGCTACAAGCTATGAGGCCATTGGCCTACTATAGGACTACAAGTCTACACATGATCGATCATCAAATTCATCCCCACTACTAAACACAAGATCATCAATAATTGCTACATGGACGTCATCTGGATCAAAGTCTTAGGATGCCTCAGCCTCATCTGCAACCTCAGTAGTAACATTGCCACTAATAACAATAGAAGTTGAACTAATGAAAGCATAATTGGTCGAGCTGCACGACTAATGCCTTCCATTGGTTGTTTTCCTTTGCTTGATGCGGCTAGTAATCCTGGTTCTGGTGGCGCTACCAAATCTACTTCACCCCCCCTAACACCATGCCAATATCAAAATCAACTTCAAACTCAGATATTCAGTCTCCTCCACCCATTCAGATGTTGGATCAATATCTTCCAACACAATGGGATCTAGATCAGGTCTTCTGTTCATCACTTGGTTGCGCCTTAGTCAAAGATTGTATTGCAGGAAGACAATATCATTTAATCGTTTTTGTTCCAAACAATTTCTCTTCTTTTTGTGTATGCGCTAAAAAAAAGACAAATTGCGCCCACAAGTTTGGCTGAGGACTCCAATTGCAAACTTTTGTAATTGAGGACATTGGCTGCAAAATGCCTCCCACCAATGTGCTAGAAAGAAAAATACATTAATTAGTAACTTAGTTCATTTCATTGCTTATTTACAAATTACAAGTATTTATAGATATTTTGAATTGTAAATTTGTAAATAATGTAACTTGAAAAGAAAAACAAATTTGAATTGCTTACCTCGTTGATCCACATCTCTTTCCATCTTTGCTAAGTTTTTGCCAAAGGTACCAACTGCGATACTGAAAAGTGTAAGTTGTTTATGTATTTTCCCACTGGTCTGCATGGTCAGTGTCCAAGCAATCAATCAATCCATCTATGACCTCCCCAACCTGCAAGTCTCCTAGCCAAGCTTTATAATGATACTTTGGGTTCAAAAAATACCCAGCTGCATGTGTAGGACGTTGGAGTTTATTTTTCCATCTGTTATCAACGATCTCCATATACGACCATATTTAGCTAACTTATCCTTGTAAGCTGCCCGTATCTGGTCCTTTGCTTGATCCATAGCCTCATAAATGTAGCCCATGGCCAATTTTTTACCATCCACCATCCTTAGCACCTTAACTAGGGGCTCAATAATTTTCACAAGCTCTCTAGACCTTTTCCAAAAATAATTGTCAAAAACTTTCTTTTTGGTGTCTTTGCCATCTTGTCTATGAGCCCACCGAGATTCAGTGCAATCATCAGAAGAAAATTTTTTTGTAGGTTTTTTTGTTGAGAATTGAGACATTGCAACGTGAGGAAGTGAGTTGCAAATCCCGTAATTGCCGACCTAACAAGCTCTTTTCTCCTAATGTTTTTCCTGATTAGGCTCAATACCTAAGTCACCTGATACGGGGATACGGGGATACCGGGATTCGAAGTATCGGATACGGGTACGGTGACCCCGAAACATGATACTTCTGGGATACGTTACGTTATATATTATTTTATTAAATATATATATATATTTTAAAAAATATATATATATTAATATATTAAAAATTAGATATTTTTTGCACAAATTCATACAAATTTCATTGATTCAAACATAGATATTAGATACTCATGAGTCATACATCATCATTGATACTATAATACAAATTACAATGATACATTGATACACCATACATGATACAATCGTCAAATTTACTCAGAAAGACAAGATTGAAGATAGTAAGATACTGTAGTTTTTTCATTAAGTCATCGGAATCAAAATGTGTTACATAAGAACACTGCCAATGGCAAATAGAAATAGAAAATACAAAATCAACTACAGTCTACAAGACTACAAGCCTGAAGCCTCAATGAGTCAGAGTCATCAATCCCCATAATCAACATCACTGTCCAAATCCTGATCATCATGCTCACCACTGCTCTCCTCTGCCTCTGATGCATCCTCCTCCTCTATCATCTCTGCATCTGCTGGTGTGGAGGATGACCCCTCTAATCCATCATCAAATCTGACAGGCTCTAGCACTGGCGCATTGAGATCCAAGTTGGCCAATGCCAACTCAACACTGATGTCCAGACCCATATCATCAGGAAAGACATCCCACATCTTTGTCTTTTCCTTCAACCACTCCTCCCTCTGCCTGTAGATGAGACGAAGGTTGGTGTGCACATACACCATTGTCTCTGCCCTGGACTGCTCAAGCCTGCTCCTCTTCACACTATACAAATTCCCATATGTGCTCCAATTCCTCTCGCAACAATAGGATGAAGTCACCTGAGAGAGGAGCCTCATGGCTAACTGCTGTAGAGGAGGGCTTGTTGCCCCATGAGTTGCCCACCAAGAATGGGGCTTCTTAGCCCCCCTGTCTCTAATCAAATCATAGCCTCCAAATCGCCCCCTGCCAATGGAAAAATCTGCAAAGGCATCCTCCACCTCATCAAGGGATGCCCTATCTTGAAAAATCCTCCTCAATGCATCTTTCCTCCCCTGTGAGATTTCAGCATCCATGTGAGGAGGGAATCTATGGGAAGGTCCACCATTCAGCCACTCATGGCTGTAGTATTTTGGGTTCAAGGAGTGAGCCAAACAATGTAAAGGTGTGCAATTCTTGTCCCATCTGCTGACAAGAATATCTTGTATGATGGTGAAGAAGGCCTCAGGTGATGTCTCATACTCTGGGCACTGACTCTGTAAAATAATGGTCCTCACAGACTCAATCATGGAATCCCATCCCTCATAAACCTCTCCTAGGATGGGTTGGTCTGTATCTGCAAATCTAAGCAAGGAAATGATAGGCTCCATGATCTGAATAATTAGATCTACCTTCTCCCACCATATATCATCCAACACTATGTCCTTCACCTTCTTTGAGGTTGCTTGATCCGTCTTTCTCCAAAAAGACCAAAACTCTGAAATAACCATAGACCCAAGAGCGGTCTTGACCTCCCTCAACCTCTTCAACATGATGAGTGAAGAGGCAAACCGTGTATCTGCAATCTTCAACAATGATAGATTGCTGTACTCCTTGTAGATAGTGAGGGCATTTGTATGGTTTGTTACAAAGTTGCGGATATGTCGTGCATCCTCAATAATGGCTCCAATCCAAAGCACATCAGAAGCAATAGATTTCAGTGCCAAGTTCAATGAATGGACAATGCAAGGTGTTCAAAATACTTGTGGATATTTTGCTTCCACAATCATGCCAGCGGCCTTGCAAACAGGTGCATTATCCGTAATGATTTGCACACAACAATCCACACCTACACTTTCAATAACTTTGAGAAATAACTCACCCATATATTGTGCATCCTTGTACTGTCCAAGTGCATCCACTGATTTCAAGAAAACTGCACCATTCGTGGATGACACCATGAAGTTAATGAGTGGGTGGCGTGCTGGATCTGTCCATCCATCAGAAACAATGCTAACCCCAGATGTTGGCCATGCTAATTTAATAGGCTCAAGCATTTTGTCCACCTCTTTCTTTGCCTTTGTCAACAATGTGGTTCTGAGCTTCTCTGACCCAGGAGGCACATACCCCGATGGAGCCCCATGACAAAGAGCTCGACACATCTCAATAAATAGAGGTGACCGTGCAACATTAAAAGATATGAAGTTCTGATAGAAAAAAAATGCAATGGTGAGGTCAAGCTCTTCCCTTTTCTCTTTTTGGAAAATCTTGTCCATTGGACCAACCGCAGTTGCCTTTCTCTTTGCTAATTCTCCCCTGCTAGAAGTCTCAAAAGGGAACTTGCTGCTGCTTTTCCTCAAGAATGGAAGGGGGTCATCAGTCTTGGATTTTTTTGATTTTGCTGCCACATTTGCCTCACCAATACTCTGCTCTTTCTCCATTTTCTTCCTATCTGGCGATTCAATTGCTGTACAACATTTAACGCCACAACCTGGAATACCCAACAAATGAAATTTCACATGGAAATATGTGCCATTGAAATGGCCATTGCAAAAATTGCATTTCCATGAACAATTTCCTCCTCCCTTTTTTGCTGCCCCTTCCTCTCTTGTCGCATATTTCCACAATGGGTATTTGGGGTCAACAATTTGTTTTCCCTGCACATTTGAAGCTACTGTTGCAACCCCACTTCCAATGGATGGAATACTTGTAGACCCTGATGAAAGAGGGACAGGAGGGGCATCTCCAATGGAGACATTCTTCCCCTTTCTTTGCCCCTGTCTTGTTGCCTTTGATTGAGCCATGAATACTGTAAAAAATAAACAAAAACAACTAAATATATAAAACATATGCACATGCAAACACTAACAACAAACTAAATGCAAAATATAGAGGGACAATGCACTTACCGGATGCTCGAATCTCTTCGAAAGAACTCCCTTTCTCCTTGCTCACACTTGCTCCTTGCTCACACTAGCTCTCCTTCTCACTTCACAAATGAAATGGATGAAAAAATAGAGAAGAAAACCGCACTCTATAAAAAAAATAACGCGATTTTGCTTGCCGCTGGCCTGGCCGTACCCAGCTGTACGAGATACGGCGTATCCGACGGGGTACGATCAGGATACGACGTACCCCGTATGGACACGTCGTATCCCGACCGTACCTCGTACGGATACGCCGTATCCTTTGAATTGGGGCCGAATCCAGTACGGGTAGGTGTCTGACACGGGGATTCGGGGATTCGATGGCATTTTAGGAGTATCCGGTGACTTAGCTCAATACCCATGAGTGGTTGTAGATGTATTTTGTAATGCACTTGGCATGCTCTACAATGTTTTTTACCCACTCTACTTTGCCTATGTCCTCAAGCATGAGGTCTATGCAATGTGCAACACGTGGAATCCAAAATATGGTCTTATGTTTGCACTCAAGCATCTTTCCAGCACGAACATAGTTTGAGCCATTATCTGTGATGACTTGCACAACATTCCGCTTCCTCACTTCCTGAATAATATACTCCAAAAACTCAAATAGAAGGGTTGCATGCTTCACCTTATCAGATGCATCAACTTATCTCAAAAACATGGTTCCTTGAGGTCAAGAAACAAGGAAATTGATTATAGTGCGGTCCTTTCTATCGGTCCATCCATCTGACATGATGGAACAACCTGTTTTGAGCCACGACTCTCTATACTCAGCTAAATACTCATCAATGGAAGAAATCTCTTTTTGCAAAAGAACTCCCCTCAAGTCATGCATAGTAGGGCCTTCGAAGCCCTTTCCTGTAGCTATAACAGAGTCTCACATAGCTTGGTAATAAGGTGAGCGAGCAACATCAAATGGGTTATCTGCATCATACCACCATCTAACAATGTATTGATAAGAAGATTCTTTGCATTTTTTTTACCAATGTTTATCCAATGTGGGTTGACGACTTGGCTAGGAGGAAGTGGGATTAGCAGAGGCAGTGGTGGCAGAGGATGAGAAATAACTATGGATGCTTGTTCTCTTTGTTCCTCTAGATTTTTGGCCAAGAGCAGGAGTAACTTAGTGAAAGGGGTCATTGGTGGAAGGGATAGAAGAGGAGTCTTGAATCTCATAATCATCATACCCACTATTCTCTTTCAGGGCTTGTAATAATTCACTCTTCCTTGAAATCTCTTCTTGGATGGCCTTCTCCCTATCCTTATTCTCCTCAAACTTTTCAAACCTGGCAAGGTATTGAACCCTAATAGGACTTAACACTTCCCTTGGTGATTCACATGGCTTTACTTGGCCTCTTATCCTAGGCAAGTGTTGTTTCAATCTGAGAATATCCCCACCTCCAATAGATTTATCGCAAGATTTGCATATCATTTTTCCATCAATCACATCACAATGAGCCCATGCAACGTCCTTGGCTTTTGGTGTCATGTTGGCTTGGAATTATTAAAATTTGCAAAGAAATCTACCATTTAAAAAAAATTGCATCTAAGAAAAATGGAAATAAATTTAGGAAAAAAATGCATATGTAGTCCACAAAATTTGATAGCGTAGAACTAGAGAATTGATAGCATAGAACACAAAAAATTTAATACATGGACAACAGTGAAAATTGAAATGAGGAATTTTTCAAGTGAAAATCCTTACCTGGAAATGCAAACTAGTTTCCTTAGCCTCCCCTTGAAGATGCCAACTCTACTAACAGCTCCAAACTATCTCCAAAATAACTCCAAGTTCAACTCCAAGCCTCCAAGATGACTACTCCAACAAAAACTCAACACTCTCCAAGCTCCCAATCAAACTCACAAAAACTCCGAATGAGATATGTGAAGCAAATGAGAGGGTTGAGCTCCTTTTAAAGGCTTGGAGAGAGTTTTTTTGGAGGGAAACAACCCTTACTTTCCCTCCAAAACACCGAGGAAGCTTCTAAAAAGAGTCCATGTGGGTCCATCATTGTCCACTGCGGCCTTGGCAATGAATTCACTGATTTATGTCGAAACAGACCAGTTTGACCATAAATCGGCCAATTCTGACATAAACTTGCCGGTTTGGTCCGGTTTTTGTGATTTTTGGCGAAGTCAGCCCTTAAACCAGGTTTTTTTCCCAGTTCGACAGGATTGCTTAATAAATTGGTCAGTTTGACTGGTTTCCAGTTCATGTCGACGGATTTTTAAAACTATGCTTAGAATTTTCGTTGTTTGAACTGCAACATCTGAGTGTGTTTTTTCTTCAACTGGCTTATCATCTTTTTGAGTTGTGATATTCACTGTATTTGTATTCATTGTTTTTTTTTTTCAACTTGAATTTCTACATTCGATGCTTCCTTCTCACTAAGTTGTTGTACCTTGTTTTCCAATGACTTCTTGTCCTTAAACTTTTTAAGTTGAGTCAGTAAATTTTCACTATGGTCCTTAAGCCGAGAAACTTCTTCATTCTTGTCAGCGGTGACTTCGTCAACTTCCATTTTCATATTTTTTATCGCTTTTTGATTTTCTTTAAGAATTACTTTTGAGATATCTTGTATTTCTTCTAGCATTACTGCATTTGGTTTCAATGTGACATCTTGTAGCGTTATTTTTTTCTTTTTGTAGGAAAATGTCAATTTTTTTTTTTAGTTAGGATAAAGGACCCTAGGGTTTCCATCCAGGGTGAACCCAAAATAATGTCACCTTGGTTGTTCCATACGGTTTGAATGAAGAATTGTGATGTAAATGTTTAGTCAACAATGTTTCATTGTAAATTTATTATGTCATATTTTTTGTTGTCAAAACAATGTGATTTTTCGATTATATTTGACTCGAGAATCACTAATTGGTATTCAATTTTAGGCTTTATATAATTTTTATCTTTGGCAAGTAAGATAACAATAGTAACATCTTTTCCCAGAATAGACCCTTTAATTCTAAATAGCACTGAAGCATAATTACGTGAGGTTTTCTGAAATCTTCCTTCCTTCATTTCAAGATTAGAATCTGTTCTTTTTTCTTCAATGGTTGACTCCATTTTTTTGTTCTTTTTTCTTCAATAGGTTTTAAAAGTAATCCTTTGAATTTTTTATTAATCCTTCAAAACATAATAAAGAATCCTTGATAATCCTTTTTTTTTATCCTCAAATACTTTTTAAACTTTTTTTTTCTCTTTAAAGCCAAGTATACATTTTTGATATTAATGACTTGGTAACTTTAATACTTGTTACATTGTTGTTCTCTTGTTTGACTTAGCAGTCCTAATTTTCTAAACAACAATCCTTTAATTAAATATGAGTTGGTGAGTATAGTTAAAGGACACTTTCAAGAGTCACCCACGGATTCTATGAACATAATATTGTTGCCTGTACGAAAGACTTTGATAATTGTAAGATTGATAAATTAATATCTAGGCAGATCTGATTGTGATAGATTTCGTTGCGGTGGTGTAGTGTGGTGTGTGTCTGCTCAATGACAAGAAGTACAACTGCGATTGTGGTTTGCTACAGTTAAAGGCAGTGGCATGGAAAGGTTGTGGCGGGAGAGTGAACTAAGTGTTTGTCGATAGGGGAAGACAACTTGCTGTTGGACGACGATTGGGTATGGATAACAGATACAGGTGGTAGATGTGAGTGCTTGGTCGACGGGTTGACTTAATTAGAGGGGTTTGTCGAATGTCAGGCCAGTGGAATGGATGTGGTGAAGAAGAACTAGCGATGGATGGCGCTGGATGTTATTGCGATAGTGGATGGCGTTGAACATTATTGTGACGCTAGACGTTATTGTGGCGGTAGATGGCGCTGGACGTTATTGCAGTGGCGACTGACAAGGGCGACAAAATGGAATATGGACTACTGTGCGATGGTTGTTGTAGGTTACGATGTGGTTGACTGTGGCGACTGTGGTGGAGATTTCGGCAACGACGTTGGCTGTGAGCTGTGGTGGGCGAGAGTAGAGGTTGCAACTATTTGAAAGTGTAACTAGGTTCGGTTTTCATATTGACTATGTAATTATGTATTTTTGTAATGAAGAAGACAAAGATAATAAAATGTATTTTTGTTATGCTTGCTTCATGGGTTTCATGAGCAAGGTTTTTATTATAGGTCAAAAGACTTCTTCTTGATGTCTTTTAGGGATTTGTCATCTTGTCATAAATGTACTAATTAAGAGTCATGTATATGGAGAGTCTAGTCAAAGGAATATGCCTCAAGATCTTGTCATATGATGCTAAAAAACAACCCTCAAGACAACCTCCATCATGCTGGAAGATAAGCTCTGATGGGCCTATAATTTGTGGTGGTGGGGTGGAGTACAAGATTACTTGGAGTGTAAGTATAAGATGTATGAAAGGGTAAACTTCTCATGTGTACATTGAAGATTAGCTTGCAATGTTAAGTAAAGGTGCATGGTGTGCACAACAGAACATATAACAAGGTGCTAACAACAAGAAAGGATCTCACACAACCGGAAAAGGAAGAGTACAAGTAGAGATCGAGATCTCTAGCCTTGGTGCTGAAAGGTGCAGATCGGTGCAGGAAAGTGCATGAAAGAAGGATCATCTTAAGGAGCCAATGAAGAAGCAGTGACAAGTTCTTGGAGGCATACATAGGTTAAGGGCCTCTGTCATGGTGATGGTACTTGTCATCTGAAAGTCTATAAGAAGATTTTCTTGTGGGTTTTCCTCTCCAAGAGGGAGAGGTTTTGGCCCTGGCTTGAAGAGCCTAAATTTTTGTCTCGTGTGTTTTGGTAACCGACTTGATGAAACACATAATAAGGTAAGAAGAGAATACATAAGAAAAGTAAGCTCACAAATAATTATCAAGAAGAGAATTTGAATTAATCACCCCCCTACCTAATTCTCAACAACAACTGCGCGTTGTGGTGAGGCCAGTGCTAAGGGCATTCGACGATGACTGCGGTTACATACAGTCGCCCATCGAGCATATGTTTTACTTTATTTCTTTTAATTATATTTTTTAAAACTTTTTATTTTGTTTTTTATTTTTCTAAACTTTTATTTTATTATTATTATTATTTTTTAATTATTTTTTTCTTTATACATATATTCCCCTTTTTTCTTTTAATTTAATATATATATATATATATATATATATATATATATATACATATATATATATACATATTACTTTTTTTTCTATTTTTCTTTCTTTTTTATTATTCTTTTTTTAAAATTTATTATTATTATTATTTTTTAATATTAATGGCCAAGGGCCTGATAGTGAAATATGGAGAACCTCCTAAAGCTTGTAGCGAAACGCTGCAACGACAACAAGGTTGACGATTTTTGACGGCCAACAATTGGTTCAAACTGGTTCTCTGCAGCAATTGAGCGACCAGATGATCGAACAACTCTGTGTAGCGATGGAGCGGCCAAAGGATCAAATGACTCTGATACAAAGGTAACGAACAAAGTTTGTATATTCAGAGGAATGCTCTGATCCCAATGTAACGATGAAAGTTTGTACTCTGTAATGATCTTCCGAATACTTTGAAGACAAAGACATCCATTGTAGGACAAGTAATTGTATATTAAATATTATATAAAAGAATTGATATAAGATGATTACAAACGAGGGGGGCTTACTTATATACCTAGGCAGATACCTCTTCACCAACGATTATGTCCTTAGAGACATACCTCTTCATTAACTAATTACTAGTTAATTAATCATTTATTATTATTATTATTAGTATTATTGTTTATATATATATATTTTATTCATAACAAGAAGGGTCTATTACATTATGACATGGACAAAGATACTTGACAGAAAGCCTAGAAGCCTACAATGGAGGCTTTGACCTATAAACCATTGATCCAAGCATGAAAACCATGCTTTAATAAGTCAGTTTCTTTAATAATAATTTTTTCTTTCTTTCTTTTGACAAATATATTACATCATGACTTGTAAATTTTTGAAGATGTTCTATGCTTGATGCAACTTTACTTTTATTACAGCAATCACACAAACAATTAAGTAAAATGTTGATAGAACATACCAGAGGATCTATAGAAGACAAACTAGAAGCAGAGGAATGTGTTGGTGCGTTACGGCGGTCAGCAGGATGCTTCAACCAGCGAAGTCTTCTTGGTCAGCCAACCTAGAATGTGTCACAACAATCCTCAAATCAGTGACCCAGTCAACTCAAAGTCAACCCCAGAAAAGTCAACGCAGTGTAGAAAAAGTCAACGCAGGGCAACAACAAGAAAGTCAACGCAGCTCCAACTTTGGTCAACTTTTTGACCTCGATTTTTGTGCCAATGAGTACGGCCTACAAAAATTGAACTTTCCACAAAATTTCAGCTCAAACGGACCATGCGTTGACCAAAGTCAACGCTGGTCAAACTTGTCTAGAAACCCTAACTGCAGAAAATTTGCTGCGGTAAATTTCGTCCTTTAGCTGCAGTAGATTTCGTCCTTCTTCTCACTTGGGAGATGAAACTGCTTCTCAAATGCTTGTAGATAATCAAAGGAGAAGATGTGTGATGAGATGAGTGAAAAGCTCTCCAACGTTGACTGTATTTATATGCATCATTGAGGTGTGTGACACATCTGTTGGGGGTGTAAAACCTTAAGGCCGACCTGCACATATAATTTATTATAAATAATAAATTCAAAATAAATGTTCTGCTCATCGGATTAAGATCAACTTTATATTGATCTTACACCTCTCCGAAAGAGGAACCCAATAAAAATATCGGTATCTTCATCTGAGCATCACAACATGGAGTTTGGACCTAGTTGTCCAATTTTAACACTCCCTCTCAACTAGGGAGAACTCCATCCATCAGTGCAATCAAACATCGTGCGTCATCCCGTCGTAACTTGCTTTGCTGGCCTCTTTATTTCAGAACAGAAGTGGGTCAGTCACAAAGACATCATCCCCCGGCTGACAAATTCAGCCCAGAGGTCCGAAACCTCTATTGGACTCACAAAGAGTCTCCAACCAACCCGAAGTTGGTTCATCTGACCCGAAGTCAGGCGGAGGTCCGAGACCTCACTAGACTTGATCCCAGATCAAGTGGTTGGACCGTGCCATCCTAGATAGAGAGTACGACAATTTCTGATGCGTCCATCAGTCTTTGCTACTAGTCTCTAGCCTTTCCCATCTCATTGGCCAAATGAGAGGTACTTCCCATGAGCCCTAAACTCAATGGGTAGGATGCATACGGGGCATAGATAATGAGAGGTGAACCAACTCAATAATCACAACGGTGGGGTCCCAGCACACCAACAAGGTTCAGCAAGCCTAGCCTTGTGGTTTCTCATAGCTCCGAGAAGCTGTCCCCAAAGCCCCCAAGAGCTCCTAGAGCTCATCGTCCAACAAGACCCTCAGAATAGGGTCGTTCCATGATACCAAGTCTCTCACGGAAGGTTAGGAACTTGACCTTCCCCAGGGGCTTAGTGAGAATATCCGCGACCTGCTCATCAGTTCCTATATGATCGAGCCTTACGGCGCCTCGCTGTACCATATCCCGGATAAAGTGGTACCTGATATCAATATGCTTGGATCGGTCGTGGAGCACAGGATTCTCAGTCATACGAATCCCACTCTGGTTATCACAGAGTATCACGGTGGTATCTAGCACATGTCCAAACAGCTCACTAAAGAGCTTTCGCAACCAAACTGCTTCACAACAGGCCATACTTGCTACAATGTATTCGGCCTCTGCGGTGCTCAAAGCCACCGACTTCTGTGTCCTGCTCATCCATGAGATCGAAGCAGAACCAAGATTGAAGCAGCATCTCGATGTGCTCTTACGATCCACCACACTGCCAGCCCAATCAGCATCAGTATATCCAAGGAGTGTCACGCTCCCGGCAATGTATCTCAGCCCATGGTTTATCGTGCCCCGAAGGTATCTCAAAAGATTCCTGGCACCAACCCAGTGAAAGTGATGAGGCTCAACCATCTATTGACTCAAAGCGTTCACTGCAAAACATATATCTAGACGGGTGTTCACTAAGAACATAAGAGCCCCTACGAGTTGACGATACTCAGTAGGATTTGCCAATACGGGCCTAGCAGCGCTGCCACTTAACTTCTTGAAATTGAGTTCCATTGGTGTTGTCACAGACTTGCAATCCACCATACCAAATCTTTCCAGAAGTTTCACAATATATTTTCCTTGAGAAAGGAAAATCTCTCTAGGTCTCTGCCAGACCTCCAGGCCTAGGAAGTAGTGCATCAGTCCTAGGTCCTTCATCTCGAACTCAGCAGCAAGCTCCCTCTTGCATTGATGAATGAGAGGGTCAGCACCTGTCAGGAAGAGGTCGTCCACATACAGCACCAGAATGAGAGGCTTCCCGTGGACAACCTTGAAGTAAAGGTTCGGATCAGCATTACTTCGAGTGAAGCCCAGCTTCATCAAGTAGCTATCTATCCTCTCGTACCAAGCTCTGGGTGCTTGCTTCAACCCATAGAGGGCTTTCTTCAACCTGCAGACTTGAGTGTCCCGATCCTAAACTTCAAACCCTAGAGGTTGTTCTACATACACCTCTTCTTTTATTGCACCATGCAGAAAAGCGGTCTTGACATCCATCTGATGAAGACTCCATCCTTGCGTAGCAGCAAGGGCTATGATTGATCGAATGGTGGTATATCGTGCCACAAGTGCAAATATGTCATCATAGTCTATTCCTTCCTTTTGAGAGAAGCCACGGGCAACAAATCTTGCCTTGAACTTTTCAGCACTTCCATCAAATCCATGCTTGATCTTGTAGAGCCATTTTGCGGTGACAACTGATTTGTCCTTCGGTCTTGCAACCACATCCAAGACATCATTCTTCATTATGGACTCATATTCTTCGTGCATAGCATCCTTCCGGACTTGATGCTTTACGGCTACCTCAAAAGATCCAGGTTCAGATTGTACAATGGTACTCATGGCAGCCAGATACCCTTGGTATCTACACGGCTTCTTGCTTTCTTGGAATGTCCCCCTCGGGGCAGCATGTCCCTCAGCATCTTCGAGAGTGTCCCTGAGCCATGATGGTCTCTTTCTCAGTGAAGGAGATGGATCGATTGGGTCCATTGGTCCTTCAACATCAAGCATTGTCTCATCCTGCGGTTCTTCTTGATTTCCAGGCCTTGCTTCATGATTTTCCTCAGATCTCGGAAGATCTACTACTTTCTTCAGGGAAGCATCTTCGTCAAAAGTGACATCATGTCATATTTCTACTTCCCTTTGACCAGGTACATAGACTCTATAGGCCTTAGAGGTTTCGCTGTAGCCCACAAACATTCCTTTCTTCCCGGAAGCATCCAACTTACTTCTCTTTTCTTTTGGCACATGAAAATAAACAGGACATCCAAAAATTCTAAAATGTGAGACGTCAGGTTTCTTACCAGTGAAAACCTCTTCGGGAGTTTTGGAGTCCAGGGCGGAATGAGGGCATCGGTTTTGAATGTATACAACAGTATTCGCAGCTTCTCCCCACAGAAACTTCGGTAGACCCTGGTCACATAGCATGGCACGGGCAGCTTCCACAATGGTCCTGTTCTTTCGTTCAGCAACGCCATTCTGCTCAGGAGTGTAGGCAGTAGTAGTCTCCCTCTTAATGCCAGCTTCTCTGCAAAAGTCCTTAAACTCATTTGACTCATATTCAGTGCCATTGTTGGTCCTCAAAATCTTGATCTTCTTCCCTGTCATATTTTCCACCAAGGCTTTGAAGGTACGGAACCACATGAAAGCCTCATCCTTCTTTTTCAAGAAGTATATCCAGGTTTTGCGGGAGAAGTCATCAGTGAATGTCATATAGTAAGAACATCCTCCTAGGGATGTCACGGGTAGCATACCAGATAGATCAGAATGGACCAGTTGCAAAATATCAAATGTCTTTGTGACACTTGAGGGGAAAGGTCCCCTTGTATGCTTTCCTTCGGCACAACCCTTACATACACCTTCATGATTATTTCCAAAATTGGGCATCCCTGTCACCACCTTCCTTGCTTCGGGAAGGGCCTTATAATGAAGGTGTCCAAACCTCCGGTGCCATAGTTCAGTTTGTCGGATAGTATCACATGTCATAGCTCCTAGTGGACTTCCTTCAACCTGGTAGAGTGTTCCAACTCTAAAACCAATCACGATAGTTTCCTTGAGATTCTTATTTCACATGCGCACCTTTCCATCAGTGAATGCCACATTGAAGCCTTTGTCTTCGATGGCTGATATAGACACAAGGTTCTTTTTAAATTTTGGTACATAGAGTACATCATGCAAATGTAGGACTTGTCCTTGAGACAAGTGGAGGGTCACAGTTCCTGTCCCTTTCACGGGATATGTGGCATTATCTCCAAGGATAATTTCTAGATTAGTATCCTTCTCAACCATGTCAGAAAGTGCTTTCTTGAACCCAGTGATGTGTCTTGAGGCACCACTATCTATCAGCCAGACATCCATAGTGTCGGGCGGGGATGCAGCAGAGAGGGCAGATACAAGAATGTATTCATTTCTTTTATCAACAACATTTGACTCCTCATACCTGGAGTTTCTAGACCTTTGAAAGGTTGATTGTTTCCGCCAGAGGGAGCCTTCCTCTTTCCTTTGGACCTGTCGTTTCTTTGATTTCCATTCCTCCGGTTGTTGTTGTTGTCATCACTATCAGGAGAATCCTTCTTGAAGGGACATTCTCTAGCATAGTGACCAGGCCTATGACAAGTGAAACACTTGCCCTTATTTCCTTGGGCCCTTGCTCTTCCTTTGTTCTTAGGACCACCAGAGTTCTTCTTTCTAGAATGAGCAGCGTAGGCAACATTTCTGTCATTTTCGTATTCCTTCATTCTTGTCTCTTCTTGCATGCATCTGGACAGTAGCTCATCAAAGTTAGGAATTGTATTATTATTGAGAATGGTAGTGTTGAATACTTGCCATTCATGTGGGAGCCCTCTAAGTGAGGTGAGTACCATCTCATGATCGGCTATTGTCTCCCCAATAGCCAGCAGATTGTTCTTGATCTCGGTCAATTTCAGAAAGTATGTTTGGACAGACTCATCCCTGCCTTTCTTCAGATTCTTCAATTGATTCTTGAAGAATAGCACTTGGTTTGCATTGTTTACCTTGAACATTTGTATCAGCTTATCATACATCTCCTTGGATGTGCCTAGCTCAGATATGTAGGCAACCAGGCTTTTATGTATGGATTCCCTTATCATTAGCTTTGCTTTGATCTCCCCCTTCTTATACTTGGTTTTAGCTTATCATACATCTCCTTGGATGTGCCTAGCTTAGATATGTAGGCAACCAGGCTTTTATGTATGGATTCTCTTATCATTAGCTTTGCTTTGATCTTCCCCTTCTTATACTTGGTTTTAGCAGCAGCAGTAGCATTGGATGGAGGTTCTTGTATCTTACCCAGTACATAGTCCATGAGATCATGGTCTTCCAATTTGAGATCTAATATCATCTTCCAAGCATCTAAGTCATCCCTTCCAGTCAGCTTGTCATCCTCCTTGAAGCCATAACTTGTGGAACCCATTTTCTTAGATGGTGATTGCTATAAGTTAGGGCTTGTCTTCACCTCACCTCTGATACCATGTAAATTTTTGAAGATGTTCTATGCTTGATGCAACTTTACTTTTATTACAGCAATCACACAAACAGTTAAGTAAAATGCTGATAGAACATACCAGTGGATCTATAGAAGACAAACCAAAAACAGAGGAATGTGTTGGTGCGTTACGGCGGTCAGCAGGATGCTTCAACCAGCAAAGTCTTCTTGGTCAGCCAACCCAGAATGTGTCACAACAGTCCTCAAATCAGTCACCCAATCAACTCAAAGTCAACCCCAGAAAAGTCAACGCAGTCCAGAAAAAGTCAATGCAGGGCAGCAACAAGAAAGTCAACGCAGCTCCAACTTCGGTCAACTTTTTGACCTCGATTTTTGTGCCAATGAGTACGGCCTACAAAAATCGAACTCTCCACAAAATTTCAGCTCAAACGGACCATGCGTTGACCAAAGTCAACGCTGGTCAAACTTGTCCAGAAACCCTAACTGCAGAAAATTTGCTGCGGTAAATTTCGTCCTTTAGCTGCAGTAGATTTCGTCCTTCTTCTCACGTGGGAGATGAAACTGCTTTTCAAATGCTTGTAGATAATCAGAGGAGAAGATGTGTGATGAGATGAGTGAAAAGCTCTCCAACGTTGACTGTATTTATATCCATCATTGAGGTGTGAGACACATCTGCTGGGGGTGTAAAACCTTAAGGCCGCCCTGCACATATAATGTATTATAAATAATAAATTCAAAATAAATGTTTTGCCCATCGGATTAAGATCAACTTTATATCGATCTTACACCTCTCCGAAAGAGGAACCCAATAAAAATATCGATATCTTCATCTGAGCATCACAACATGGAGTTTGGACCTAGTTGTCCAATTTTAACATGACTCAAATACAATTATGAAGACCGACATTGGTTACATTCTTCAACAAAAGCAAGAGAGATTCAAGAAATAATTTTGAGATCTGCTTAGCAAAACCCTTCACCCAAACTTTCAAACACCAAATTAGATAAGAGAAAAAGAGAGAGCTTTAAATATTTATGATGTAAATATGATTTAGTTTAAATGGGGTGTGATTAAAACATATCTATCCGTAAATATGAAATAAATCTTTCAGATCTAACAAAATGAGCAAATCAATTTAAAATAGATGAATGTAATGGAGCTAACTGCAGTTAAAATACTTGATTATTATAAAGACGTGATTAATATAAAGAGATTTCTTATTTGGAAAGGGCCATATATCCTTGGGTTAGAGCCAAAGCTCTGATACCATATGTAATAGCTCAATTACAAGCATTTTCATATACATAGAAATTCATTGAAAATAAGGATTTGTTTAGTTCAGTAGTAAAATCCACATGAGTAGTGAGTGGTGGAACTTGCCTACTTGGTGAAGAATCCACTTACAATGCCATGATCCGTTGCACCATTTTGATATTGTTGATAGCAACCAACATTTGGGGGATGACTTTCCACCCAACCATAGGCTCAACTGCACCATATCTTTCTACAACTGACCACCCCCAAGCCCTCAATCAACTACAATGCGAAATCTATTTAGCCTAACCATCAGTTGGCCCAATCAAAAGAGTTAATCTTTTTTTATAATCTTTCTATGATAAAGAACTCGATCCATAGGGTCCACTTGTCATTATCATTACTATTATAATACTTTATTTATTATTTCTTGTCTTTTTTATTTTGATATTTATTTTATTATTATTATTATTGTTATTTTACCTATTTAGTAATAAGGGGCATGACATACTATCCCCCTTCAAGGAACTTTAATTATGTAACTTATAATTTGTTTATTTATTATTATTATTTTACTTCTTTAGTAGTATGGGACATAATAACTAGCACATAATGAGAGTGAAAGACTTTCTACAATCCAACTTTAAATGTCACACTGCATAATTTATAGAATCCTATTAATTTGTAAATTAACATATAATGTTGGCCCAGATACTTGAACTTATATTAATCACTAATTTTGTTCTATTTTTGTGCTGTTACTTATTAAAATGAAAATTCAAGGTTTGTTTTCAGTTTAATTTCTTAGGATTCATCACACTTTCATCATGTGCAGCGATGTCGCTACCCTGAAGCATATCAGATTCATAAAAGGCTTTGCGACTTGGAACAACAAAGCCAAAGTATGGATAAGAAAATGGTTGAGAGGATTGAAATTGTGTGTGCATGGAGAACACGGTTGATTGTGAGTAGATTCCTCTTTAAATTTTCCTTATATTGCTGTCATGCATGTGTAGCTCTGAGTAATGTTCTTTGTGCCCTGTCTGGTGAGAATACGTTACTTCTGTAGGATTGCAAGCTCTGTACATAGAACTGTTGCTTTCTTAAAATGTAATTCTGCAACAAAAGGGCCTTATGTCAGACATTTGTTTTGTAGAAAGGAAGTTAAATATGATTCTTAATTTATTGATCACTGGGTTTAAGATATATTTCAAATTTTAATATGATCATTCTATACAGAATTAGTGATGCAGGTTAGTAGAATTTTTGACACAGGAAAAAACTGCTTTCCACTGCGAGGAATTGAGGGCATTAGAAAAATAACAAGGACATTTTCTACATTAGGAAGTAGGTGATAGTGCAGAATACCTATGGAAAATTTAAAGATGGCTATTATGGGGATGTCTAAAACACTTATCAGGGTTGGTAGTATACACTACATTTATTGAGTAGCTCACATTAACAAATAGTTTTAACTTTTCATTGTATTACACAGCAAAGGATCATTTAAATAGCACCAAATAATTTGGAATGCCTTTGAGGGAAAGGGCTAGTAATTATCTCCAGGGATTTTTTTAGTAAGTAGGCTGTTGTTTCTGCCCATTTGGAGGGCCCACACTTCCAGTCCACCTGCATAATGCACTTCTAGAGTACCGCTAGTCATACTGTGGCCTTTTCTATTCTTGTTTATAAAAATGTTACTACTTGGTAATTTGTACTTTATAGGTATGGAGTTGGATTTTACACATGTAGTTGCCTGGAAGTTGAATACTTAGTTAAAGGAGATTGGATATCAGGAAGTTAAATCCCGGTGAATACTTGGTCAAAGGAGATCCCGTCGTATTGGGTTTGCACAACAAGAAGAGAAATCTCATTTCAAAGCATGAAGTGAGACAGAAGACATGAAAGCTTTGGTCAAATTAAAATTATATTCTTCAAGATCTTTAAAGGCTGCTGAAAATTCAAATTTTGAAAAACAGGACCAAAGGTTAGCTGAATGTCATCCTGGAAGCTAGCCACAGTTTATTCGGAGCTATAATTGGAATGAACTCAATGTCATGTTGGAAGTTTTGCATGACATGTTCCATAGACAATCCACAGACATGTATGTGCAGGATCCTCACCTCTTCCAACTAGAATTTCATGTGCTCTGAAGCCAATTTGGCAGGATTCGAACATAAATTTTGCTATTAACTTGCAAATCTAAAAGCATTTTGAGTTTTGAACTCAACAGGGCAATGTAATGAAAATTAAGTCTCCCAATATCAAAAGACTATGGTCTGGTACCTTTCTGCTATAACTTTTCTTGGTTTAAACTTGAAACCTAAGTTACCAGGATTCGTATATGGATCCAGATGTGGATCCATTAGATTTTTGAAAAACAGGATCTGGATACAGTGGGAAAATGACAGGTGCTATATATATATATATATATATATATATATATATATATATGTTTTTCATAGCAGCAAAAAGGCTACAATACTTATGGCTACTAACCTAACCACTGTTGATACAATTTAAAGACCCCAACATGCAACTGCATCTTTCTATGTTGACAGAACCTGGCCTCCTGAAACATGTTGTTGGTGGTATGTAAGGGGGCAGAGTACAATTCTTGTTAGATGCCCTTGACTTTTGAGCTGCTAATCTTTTTCCGTATTTTTGAATAAGACAAGCTCATAGCCAAACAAAAAGCAGAAAAATCTCATTATTAAGTTATTAACACAATCAACGAATAAAAAAACGCAATCAAACCAACCAAAAGAATTATGAATTTAAACTAGCACTGTCTGAATATATAAGCTAGTTTAAGATATTAAATTAAATTTATTATTTCTGGTGAAAGGAATAAAACACACGAAATTGTAATGCGAAAACACTTTCCTAGCCTGATACATTCATTAAAATTTAATAAATAAAAACAATTTTCAAGTAGTAGTATTAAAATATTACAGCTCTAGGTTCAAGCATAAAATATGATTTATCATTTATGGTGTCAACCTGCATTCTTGTTTTCATAGAAGCTTATTCATTCATTAAAATTTAAGAATAAAATAATTTACAACACCAACCTTCTCTGTTTTTTACTTGCATATTTTATTTAATAACATAAAAAGTGGTCTGCAATAGGCATACATAGTTGAAATTAAACAATTTATTTACATTGGCGCAAAGGCAAAATAGAAAGTGGCCATTGAGTTGACAGGAACCAGGTCATTCTTTACTGGAGGTGACTCTCTCCCGTTGTTGGAATGGGCAGAGAAAACACTGAAAGTTTCATCGAGTCAACGGGAACCAGGTAATTCTTTGCTGGAAGTGATATGCTCCCACTGTCATAATGATCTTTGGCATATTAAGGTTTATTAACTATGTTCCACCAAGTTCCTAGGACGGGTGAGCATGCATGCAGAAAGTCGCACACGGGGGATGGGGGGGAGGGGAGGAGTCGGGGTTCTGTTTCTAAAATAATAAAATATAAAAATAGTAATGATAAAGTCCCAACAATAGCAATTCATACCATGCAAATTCATCTTTGTGCAACATAGTGGAAATGATATAATCCTTCCAATCTTGAAATCCTGAACACTGTTAAGTCTGCTGGATTCTGAATGGGATATGAAATTCTATTTTCTCCTTATGATGTTTGATGAGGTTGGAACCACTCTCAAACATCTTGAAACAATTAGTGGTAATGTTAAAAAATTAAGTAACTTTAATAATTTAACATTACCATTAATTACCAAGGTCTTAGATTCTTCAAAGCTCCATCTCTTATTTTTTTCTATCTTCATGGGTTGCTAGACCAAAAATCTTGGGGGAAGAGGGGACGGTGGGTGCTCAGACATCCCCATTTGGGAAAATACGTCGCCAACACTGGTGAAACATCTCACCATGATATCCTCAACTTTTCCCAAAAGGGGGATGTCGGGAAACGTTTCCCTAGGTTTGCCCCTGTCCCTGCAGCACGGGAAATGTGGGGGGTGCCTCCTCTTGTAACAATCTATTAAATATAGTTATATGAAGAAAATGATAGTTGGCATGATGATGGAATCTTTAGAGGAGAGATGTAATCATTAGTGTTTCAATTCATATTTTAGAAAGCAACAACTTGCATGATTTGGAGATGAATCTTTGGATTCATTTTACAGTTGATGGATATGTTTCCATTGGCACATGAAAACCTTATGAAAGGGATCTCAGGTAGGAGGATCTGAATTTCAATCTGGATTCCATCTGGGGATCCCTAGATCTATCGCCTCGTGTCCATGAGTTTGGCAACATAAGTGTGAACTTTAAAGTAACTTAAATGTTGAAGTATAGAAGCTTGTTATATAGATAGTGACGTTAGCAAGTTGTTCTGATCTTATGTTTTTTTCTGAATTATTTAAAGTGATACATAGCAGATGGACTTTGGTTAAATTTCCAAGGAGCAACACACAAATTCTTTTTTGAGTAATTGCATTGTTGTGTAGAGAAGTCAAGCTATGGATTAGGGGATAGGATGCTAGAAATACTGAATGTTTAGCAACTAGGGCCAAATTCCACCTTGGGACAACTCATTTGATGGAGATGATGATTGCATTAAATTCCTCTTTTCGAGAGGACCAAACTTGATATAAAGATCATCAATTTGGACAAGCAGAAGTGTGTTTTTGAATTTATGCCCACACATGTTGAAATTGTTTAGGTCGACCTCATCATCATGTAGACTCATGAAGCCCAATGGACGTGACTATTCACCCTTAACGACTTGTATAATACAAGTGCCCTCTCACCTCATTTGGCATCATGATTGCACACATTTCTTCTCTCTCCCACTCCCATTGGTTCGTACAGGTATTGGGCAGATCTTCTCTCTCTCACACGTGTGGCAGAAGGACGATTTTTTTGGGAAAATTACAAGGCTGAAATTCAGGACTGTTGCAGAAGTTTGACCAGCGTTGACCGAGAACTTTGACTCATCCTTTGATTAAGATTTTTGTGGGAAAATTTTCGTTTTTGGTAGGCTGTACTGTTTGGCACAAGAATAGAGAATTTCTAGGCACTTTTGACCGCAGGACTGATTGCAGTGTTGACTGTAGACTTGACTGCAGAGTTGATTGCAAAGTTGACCAAGTTTGACTGCAGTTTTCAAGACTGCTTTGTGCTGACTTTGACCACCTTATCAGTCCGAGTTTGACTGGGTATGATTGAATTTCAAAGAGGAAGATTTGTCACTATGTTGACCATCTTTGTCTTTCATGTTAGGGCTAAATTTGACTGTAGTTGATTGCAGATTTTACAGGGTTTTATTGGACAGTTATTTGGCAAGTCAATTTTGAGTTTAACTTTCTATTATTGTACTCTCTCTTTGTAGTGAACATTTCATATAATAATAAGAAGATTTGATCAAAGGGTTTTCCCCGCTGAAACCGGATTCGTAGTTAACCCCTGTCGTATCCCGAATCGGGTGAATCAGACACGGTTGGTGGGGATTCGAGTCCAACTGCTCGGATTTGATCGTGTCCATATAGGACACGACGAGTCCCGATTGTGTCCTGTACAGACATGATCGAATCCCTTTTCGCCAGATTCAAACAACACGAAAAAGCGTTCAAACTCTTATAAATTTGTGATTTTCTCTACTGTTTCTCACAAATGCTAGTGTGTGAGTTGAGCAAGGAGCAAGGAGTAGCAAGGAGCAAGGGAGCGTTATGAAGGAGATTCGACCAACCGGTAAGTGCATTGTCTCTCTATGTTTTTGCATTTGGTTTGTATTTGCATATGTTTTACAAATTTGGTCATTTTTGTTTATTTTTTACAGCATTCATGGCTCAATCAAGGGCAACAAGGCAGGGGCAAAGAAAGGGGAAGAATGTCCCCATTGTAGATGCCCCTCCTGTCCCTATTTCGTCAGGGTCTTCAAGTGTTCCATCTATTGGAAGTGGGGCTGCAACAACAACTTCAAATGTTCAAGGAAAACAAACTCAAGACCCCAAATATCCATTGTGGAAATATGTGACAAGTGAGGCAGGGCCAAGCAGCAAGGCGAAGGGAGGAGGCAATGTTGCTTGGAAATGTAGTGTGAAAGCTCATTTGTTGGCTTTACCCTGTGAAAGCTCAGTTGTTGGCTTTTCCAAGTTGTGGCATTTCAGCTTGTACACAGGTGCCATTAGCAAAGAGCAAGGAAATGGAGAGAGAGGCATTTGTTGGTGCGGAAAATGTGGCATCAAAATCAAAACAAAACAAGAATGATGACCCCCTTCCATTCTTGAGGAGAAGCAACAACAAGTTCCCATTTGAGAGTTTTAGTGGGGGACAATCAACAAAAAGAAAGGCAATTGCACTTGGTCCAATGGACAAGATTTTCTAGAAAGAGAAGAGGGAAGAGCTTGATCTCACCATTGCATTTTTTTCTATCAGAACTTCATATCCTTCAATGTTTCACGCTCACCTCTATTTATTGAGATGTGCCGAGCTCTAACTCAAACAACTCCATCAACGTATGTGCCTCCTGCATCAGAGAAACTTAGAACCACATTGTTGATGAAGGCAAAGAAAGAGGTGGACAAAATGCTTGAACCTATTAAATCAGCATGGCCAACATCTAGGGTTAGCATTGTTTATGATGGATGAACATATCCAGCACGACACCCACTCATCAACTTCATGGTGTCTTCCTTGAATGGTCTAGTTTTCTTGAAATCAGCGGATGCACTTGGACAGTACAAGGATGCACAATATATGGGTTAGTTATTTATTAAAGTTATTGAAGATGTAGGTGTCGATTCTTGTGTTTGCAAGGCTGCTGGCATGATTGTGGAAGCTAAATATCCACAAATATTTTGGACACCTTGCATTGTCTATTCATTGAACGTAGCACTAAAATCTATTGCCTCTGATGTGCTTTGGATTGGAAGCATTATTGAGGATGCACGACATATCCACAACTTTGTACAAAACCATAGAAATGCCCTCACTATCTACAAGGAGTACACCAATCTATCATTGTTGAAGATTGCAGATACACGGTTTGCCTCTTCATTCATCATGTTGAAGAGGTTGAGGGAGGTCAAGACCGCTCTTGGGGCCATGGTTAGTTCAGAGTTTTGGTCTTTTTTGAGAAAGACAGATCAAATAGCCTCAAAAAGGTGAAGGACACAGTGTTGTACGATGTTTGGTGGGAGAGGGCAGATCTACTTATTCAGATCATGGAGCCTATCATTTCCTTGCTTCGATTTGCAGATATAGACCAACCCATCCTAGGAGAGGTTTATGAGGGATGGGATTCCATGATTGAGTCTATGAGGAGCATTGTTTTACATAGTCAGTGCCTCGAGTATGAGACATCTCCAGAGGCCTTCTTCACTAGCATACAGGATATTCTTGTCAGCAAATGGGATAAGAATTGCAAACCTTTACATTGTTTGGCTCACTCCTTGAACCCAAAATACTACAACCATGAGTGGCTGAATGATGGAACTTCCCGTAGTTTTCCTCCTCACATGGATTGTGAAATCTTACAGGGGAGGAAAGATGCATTCAGGAGGATTTTTCATGATAGGGCATCCCTTGATGAGGTGGAGGATGCATTTGCAGAGTTTTCCACTGGCACTGGGCGATTTGCAGGCTATGACGTGATTAGAGACAAGGGGCTAAGAAGCCCTATTCTTGGTGGGCAACTCATGGGGCAACAAGTTCTCCTCTGCAACAGTGAGCCATGAGGCTCCTCTCTTAGGTGACTTCATCCTCTTGTTGCGAGAGGAATTGGAGCACATATGAGAATTTGTATAGTGTGAAGAAGAGCGGGCTTGAGTAGTTTAGGGCAGAGACAATGGTGTAGGTGCACACCAACCTTCGTCTTATTTGCAGGTAGAGCGAGGATTGGTTGAAGGGAAAGACAAAGATGTGGGATGTCTTTCTTGATGATATGAGTCTGGACAATAGTGTTGAGTTGGCATTAGCGATACAGTAGAGGGGTCTTCCTCCACATCAGCAGATGCAGAGATGACATTGGATACAGAGGAGGAGGATGCAGCAGAGGAGAGTAGTGGTGAACATGATGATCATGATGAGGACAGTGATGCTCATTATGATGATGAGGATTGATGACTCATGAGTCATCATGAATAAAATGAATTCAATGAATTTTGCAGAGAGGTTAGCACTAGGAGGGAGAGAACTGTTCCATATACTTCTAATCAAAATGGAGTTGTTGAAAGGAAGAATCAAACAATCATGGAAGCCTCCTGTGCCATGCTCCATGATCAAGGCTTACTGATGTTCTTAGAAGGTGGAGCTTCCAACACTGTCGTGTATGTTCAAAATAGGAGCCCATATCAAGCATGTTTAGATTTTCGGTAGCATCATATGTGCTCTAGCTCTGAAACTTTGTGGCAGGGCTAGAACACATTAGATCTCCAAGACTCGGAAATCATTTGGAGAAATTCCACTCGATGTGAAAGTTATTAAATAAATTAGTTATTATAATGGAGACTCTATGTCTAACTTGGGGAAATAAAATAATTAAAGGGAATTAATTTAAACATGTGGTTGAGAATGTTCTAAGTAACATGGATCAAGTATTTTATAATCTTAGTCATTGATTAGAGATTAGTTCACGACTGTTGATTTCTCAACGAGAAAAGTATTAAAGGAAGGCTTGGGGTCAAATGGAGAAGGCACACAGAGTGGTAGCGCTTGAGCTAAGTCGAAATTTTGGGGCGCGGTTTGCTGAGAATTTTCGAGAGAGCTTGCAGTGCTTGAGAGGAGCAGATCGTCGAGGGATTATTTTGATCCGAGGCCGAGAATATTAAGGCAGAGAAGCAAATCCGTACCAGGCAGCACAGAGAGCAGCAAGAGGGACACAACCTTGCCAGGCTCACGCAGAGGCAACACAGAGGCTGATGCAGGGCCTTCAGGGTGATGCAAAGGCAGTGCTGAGCCCAGAAGGGTGACGCAGGGGCAACTTGTGCGAGGCAGAGGCTGCACAATGGCTACACTGGTTAGAATAAGCCGACACAGAGTCTGGAGGAGAAGTGCTGGGGTTCCAGTGGGCCAGAAGGTGCTTGTATTAATTGTTTTTCAGAGGAGTGCTTCCTCGGCTGAATCAACCATATTTTTTGTCTTTGAGTGATAGGTACATCTGTCTTGAATTCTCTGTTGGGAAAACGACTACTAGTGCCCTTGATTGTATACAGATATTCTACTTAATAAGCAAACCCTCTAAGAGCTGTTACAGTGGTTTTCCCGTATTGCATTTTTTCGGGGACATTGTCCAAAAAATACCGTGTCCTTTGTCATGTGTGCATTATGCTTCAGTAAATGATCAACATGTATGTGTAGACTGCAGTTGTGTTTGCTTTGATATTTTACAGAATATTCAGAAAATAACTTGTTAATTAAATCAAACAAGTAGGAGAAATAAATCAAGATATTGCAGTAGGGTTTCTACATTAAAAAATTTTCATATGGTATCAGAGCGATCGTAGATCAAGTTGAAGCCATTAGCATAGGGCTGAAGATTTTTTGCTGTAGGAGGGTAGCTAAAGCTGCACAGATTCATAAAGAGGTAGTGCAACACCAGAGGAACATCGCAGAGGCCCTGCAGGGGTGACGCAGAGCTGATCTTCTCATGCAGAGCTGACGCAACCCAGAAGGGTGACACAAAGCCTATCAAGCTCACGCTGAGCTGACGCAGGCCGAAGAGGGTGACACAGTCCACGCTGTTGCAGAACAATGCCTAACAGGGTGACAAAGTAAGGGGAAACAGTTCCTCAGCAGATTTTCTAGCCATGAAATTTGAGATTCGATCAAGTGGAGTGATCGTAGAGGGCTGATTTGACAGAATTGGTGAAGGAATTTCGGGAGGGAAATCATTTTTTAGAGGAAGCATAATCTCTAGAGGGTTTCTATCACCAAGAAAGCCAGATCCGATCTTTTGCTGAGTGTAGAAGCAGTAGAAGGGAGAAGAGCACTTGTTTCGACAATTTGAGCAGAGATGGCCCCATATGGACTGAGAGATCAGGATAGGTTAGACAGTGTGTCTAACTTTGCCATCTGGAAAGCCAAAATACTGATAGTCCTTGCAGAATATGGCATCAGAGACCATGCCGAGAACGCCCTTGTTGTGCTGACCGATGCTGATGTTCTAAAGAAGTTTAATGAAAATCAGGCACGGGCTAAACACTTAATCATGGATGGAGTGAAAGATCATGTGGTTTCACATATAACTGAGAAGAAGACGACAAATGAGGTGTGGACAACATTAACCACGTTGTATCAAGGTAGCTCCGTCCAGAGGAAGATGCTTCTGGAGCATCAGATATGGATGTTCCAGATGCATAAGGGAGAGGAGATGGATCCTTTCCTCTTTAGATTGCAGACTATCTGAGACGAGTTGATTGCCACAAGGAGAACTCTTGATGATGGACTCATGGTGAGGACTGCCCTGAATGCAGTCACTGATGAGTGGGAGACCTTTGTCCAAGGAATTTTGGGGCAGAGCACAACTTCCAAACTGGGGGAACATGTGGGAAATCCTTCGACAGGAGGAGATCAAGAGAATAACCAAGAGGGAATTCAACAACGGAGGAGTCAAGATTAACAAAGAGGAGGAGAAAGATGCAGCCTTAGCATCTAAGGGATGGAGGTAGCAAGGGAAGAAGAAGGAGGATGTATCCAAGTTCTGGTTCTTCAGATGTGGCAAATTGGGACATTTTGGCAATACTTGTCCTGAGAAGAAGGGCAAGGAAGATTCAGATTCCAAGGCAGCAGCAGCGAAAGGGGATGACGATAACGATAATGGTGTGGCCATGAGTGCTCATGTACCTCAAGAGAAGAGGTTGGGCGAGATAGATATGTACAATGAGCTACAGATGTAAGGCAGGATCTTGGAGGTGCCCAAAATCTTGGATCACATACGAGCTACGAGAGCCGTTAAAGACAGTAGCAGGATGACTGGAGTCGGTGGATGTAGAGGATCATGGAGAGGCACAAGGCAGTGCTTGAACGCTGAAGATTGGAGCAGCGCAATGCGGTGGCAGCAACAACGCAAAGGCTGATGGGACTGAAGCAGAGGAGAGGGGCAGTGCTTACGCAGTACATAGTAGCAGCAACGCAGAGGCTCTAGAAAGACAATGCATAGTAGCAACAGAGGGTGCTTCAGTGATGAGATGCAACCAGACTGTCTTTTCTATCAGTTGTTGGGTGATGTCCTTTAGTTGCTTACTTCTCTTTAACTGAGTTGCAGTGCAACAGTTAGCAGTGGCAGTGCTATAGGTAGCATGATGCAACAATTTGAGAGGGAACTGCAGTACAGATGTGGTAGAGTCATGGGCAATAGTACACAAAGCAACAACGCAATGGATGGATGGCAACAAGCCAAGCATTAACAACGCAGGGGATCGATGCCAAAGATCAGAGTAACGCTTCTGGAGTGAAGTGTTGCTAAAGCACATTCCTCGCTAAGAGGGAGTGTTGAGATTTTGGGTAGCATCAGATGTGCTCTAGCTATGTAACTTTGTCGAGGGGCTAGAACACATGAGATCTCCAAGACCCAAAAATCGTTTGGAGAAATTCCACCCGGTGTGAAAGTTATTCAATAAATTAATTATTTTAATGGAGACTCTAAGTCAAAGGGAAGTGGAAATAAGCCATGATGTCACTTTTGATGAAGATACTGGCCTTGGGAAAGCCAAAGATATCCCTATCCCAAGGAAGGACAATGATGATGTTGCAACAAAGCCGGTTGAACCTTCGACAAATGAGCCGATGCTTGATGTTGGAGGCTCGATGGATCCCATTGATCCAACTCTCGGTGATCCATATACCTCAAGGAAAAGACCTTTGTGGCTCAAAGATACTCTTAAAGATGCTGAAAGACATATTACTCCAAGAGGGACATTCCTTGAAAGTAAGAAAGCCGAACAAGTATCAAGGGTACTTAATTTCTATGAGTACTATTGTTTAATCTGAGCCATGTACCTTCAAAGAAGCCGTAAAACACCAAGTCTGGAGGGGCGAGATGAAGGAGGAATATGAATATATTATGTAAAATGATGTCTAGGATGTGGTGCCTAGACCGAAGGACAAATCCGTAGTCACCCCAAAATGGATATACAAAAATAAACATGGAGTTGATGGGAGTGTTGAAAAATATAAGGCTAGGTTCGTTTCTCCAGGCTTCTCTCGAAAGGAAGGAGTTGACTATGACGAGATATTTGCACCGTTGCCCGATAAACCACTATTCGATCTATTAATTCTCTAGTTGCCACTCAAGGATGGAGCCTACAGCAAATGGATGTTAAGACTGCCTTTTTACATGGCTTGCTCAAGGAGAAAGTATACTTGGAACAACGACAGGGGTTCAAAGTACAAGATCAAAGGACACACATATGCAAGTTGAAGAAATCCCTATATGGGTTAAAGCAAGCCCCTAGCACTTGGTATGCGATGATTGATATCTATCTTATGAAGCTGGGATTCACAAGGAGCGATGTTGATCCTAACCTATACTTAAAGGTTGAAAAGGACATGCCTCCCATCTTGGTCCTTTATGGCTATACAAAAATAAACATGGAGTTGATGGGAGCGCTGAAAAATATAAGGCTAGGTTCGTTGCTCGAGGCTTCTCTCAAAAGGAAGGAGTAGACTATAACGAGATATTTGCACCGGTTTCCCGATATACCACTATTCGATCTATTATTGCTCTAGCTGCCACTCAAGGATGGAGCCTACATCAAATGGACGTTAAGACTGCCTTTTTACATGGCTTGCTCAAGGAGAAAGTATACTTGGAACAGGCACAGGGGTTCGAAGTACTAGATCAAAGGACACACATATGCAGGTTGAAGAAAGCCCTTTATGGGTTGAAGCAAGCCCCTAGTGATCCGGTTTTATGCAGGAACACAACAGAATATAGAAATAACCATAAACATAGAAATACAATGGAAATAAGGCTTCATTTCATTAATATCAAATCACAGAAATATGCTTACAAACATGATGGAAATAAAATAGCTAGGGTGCTGGTAGCGAATCTTTGAGAAGAGATGTGGGGGCTACAGACCTCTGAATTGTGCTACAATGAGGCTCGAGGGCCTATTTATTATGGAGAAACAATGGAGAACTCTAAACATCAAAAACCTAATCCTAGGAGATGAAGCGCCAAAACTATGGGCCCCATTTGGGTAAATTGGTGTTTCAACTTCTCGGGGACGTAACGTCGGCATACTATCTCCGTTTGGGGCTTCAAAACAGCTTCAGAGGTTCAGGACCCGAAAAATTGCTAAAAATAGTAAGTTGTGAAAAAAACTGAAAGAGACAATAGTGGGTGCCCAAGTGGAATAGGTGGGTGGCCACCAATATCCACCTGGATCATTCCTGCCCCCTTAGGAAGCAATGGTCCCCATTGCGTTGAGTTCCTCCATGAGATGAGGAAACTTCTGTTGAACTTGATCCCCGGTGAACCACTTGCCTTGGTGCAGGAGTTGGCCAGCTTTGACAACCCGATACAGTTGGATCTTCTGTCGGCGAGTGTTCTTGATTTGCATGTCCATGATACAGTCTGTGGTGGCCCGTTCCATGCAGTTTGGGTTTAACTCTTTTGGTGTGAGTTCTTCTGCAATGTCAGAGGTGTCCAATAGAGGTGGGAAGTAGGGACGAAGGCGGTCTACATTGAATACTGGGTGCAGATTAAGGAATGGTGGAATACTGAGCTCGAAGGCATTGTTCCCTACAGCCTTGGTGATGGTGTACGACCCATATCGGAGTGGGCGAATCTTGCGGTGGGGTCTAGTGAGGCCTCCTTCTGCAAATGTAGCCACACTTTTTCGCCCACCTGGAAGTTGTGTTGCACTCGATGTTGATCATGTCGTTGCTTGTACTTAGCATTGGCTCTGTCCAATATGTCATGAACCTGTTGGCGGATGTGTTGAATGCACTCAATGAAGTTGTTTGCTTTGTCAGCTTGTGACTGGACATGAGTCGAATCGGCCTGAGTAGCTGCAAATGGCATGGCTACGTCAATGGGACATAGTGGCTGGAATCCCAAGCCCACCTAAAAGGAGCTGTGGCTGATCGAGCTGTGGAGAGCTCGGTTATAACTGTGTTGTACATAGGGAAAGCTCTCATCCCATGTGCGTGGATGCTTTGAATTGTACATGCGCAGAATGTGTACAATCATCTTGTTGACGACCTCTGTCTGGCCATCAGTTTGGGGATGGAAAGCTATGGACTTGGTGAGCTTGGTGTCCAACATTGACCAGAGGTTGGACCAAAATGTGCTGAGGAACCTGCTTTCGCGATCTGATATGATAGACTGTGGGATCCCAAAGTGCACCCACACTCGTTCAAAGAAGGGTTTAGCAGTGGCTTCTGCTGTGATATTCTTCTTGCAGGCCGCCATAATGGCCATCTTTGAGAATCTGTCGACGACCACGAAAACACTGTCATTTCCATGCTTAGTAGAAGGAAGGCCTCACATGTAATCCATGGAGATGGATTCCCAAGGTCGACTAGGGGTAGGTAGCGGAGTATAGAGCCCTTGCTTCTTGATGGTCGGTTTGGCAATGGCGCAAACAGTGCAGGATCTGATGTACTTCCCGACATCTTGTCGAAGGTTCGGCCAATAGAAATACTTCTGCAGTACTGTCACTGTTTTCTCGACACCAAAATGCCCAACGACTCGACTGTAGTGCGCTTCCCATATCATCTTGGCACGCTCGCTTGAAGGAACACAAAGGTGTCCCAGGTGACATAATAGTGCATCTTGGAGGTGAAAATTTGGAACTTGCATACCCCCCAAGAGTGCCTTGTATGTGTAGCTGAATTTTGGATCACTCTTGTAGAGAAGCGGCCAATCAGAAGTCTCAGGCCCACAAGAGTTGAGAACGGTGGTTATGGCCACGATCGGTGGTCGGTTGAGGCAGTCTGCAACATTATTGGTGCTACCCTTCTTGTACTTGATGTTCAAATGAAATTGTTGTAGATATGTGGACCACTTCTGATGGCGATGGTTCTGCAACTTCCCTTGTGTCTATATGAACTGCAAGGGTTGGTGGTCTGTGTGGATGATTGTCTCCTTCCCCAAAATGTAATGCTTCCATTGTCGACAAGCTTGCACAATGGAATACATTTCTTTGTCATAAGTGGGATACTTTCGAACTGTGTCGGACAATGTCTCACTGTGATATGCCATTAGATGCCCCTGTTGAGTAAGAACTGCCCCAATAGCATAGCTAGATGCATCCGTCTCGATCTCAAATGGTAGTTGTAAGTCTGGTAATGTGAACAATGGGGCAAAACAGAGGCGATGTTTCAATTCTACGAACGCCTTCTGTTGAGATTCCGGCCAACAGAATTTTGCTTTCGCTCCTCCCTTGGTGACTTGACTCAAGGGCCAAGTGATATGAGAGAATCCCAACACGAACCTGCGGTAGATATTAGCAAGACCCAGGAAGCTGCGAAGCTCTATTAGGGTGGTTGGGGCTGGCCAATCCCGAATGACTTGGATCTCCGCTGGATCCACATGCACCCCCCTTTCATCAATAATGTATCTTAGATACTGAACCTGGATCATGCAAAGGTGCACTTCTCCAAATTGACACACAACTTGTGTTGCCGCAGTGTTTGGAGGACTTCTCAGATGTGGTGGAGGTGCTCTTCCCAAGTCTGGCTTAAGATCAGAATGTCATCCAAGTATACCACTACAAATGAGTTGGTGAATGGACGCAAAATGTCATCCATCAACCTCATGAAGGTTGCGAGAGCATTTGTCAATCCGAAAGGCATGACGAGCCATTCGAAAAGGCCCTCCTTGGCTTTGAAGGCAGTCTTCCACACATCAGAGGGTTCGATTGTTACCTGGTGATACCCAGATTTCTAGTCGATCTTGTTGAAATATTTTGCCCATTTGAGTTGGTCCAAAAGGTCATCAATCCGTGTGATCAGGTACCTATTCTGGACAGTGATCTTGTTCAGCGCCCGATAATCAATACAGAGTCTCCAAGTCCCATCCTTCTTTTGTACCAACACGATCGGGCTCCCACAGGGCGATGAACTTGGCCGGATGTGACCTTTCTGTAGCAGCTCCTGAATCTGCCTCTTGATTTCATCATTCTCTAGAACAAAGCGCCTATAGATCGGTCCATTGGGTAGTGGCGCACACAAGGGTGGCAGTCGATAGGGTGTGACGACAATGTAGAGCTTTGTGGGTGAGGGTGAAGATGTCCCCGTGCTCCTCCCGCTTGTCCCATTTGTTGTTGTCGTGTAGAGGAGCCATGTCGGGAGTTCGTGGCCACATTCTTCTTCTTCCCTGAGGCGGATCATTAGGAAAACAAATTTCTGGTTTTGGGAAATGAGCTTACCTCGTGTTTTGCAGTAACCAAAGAGATAGTGGGAGGCGGTGGTACCTCTGGTATCCTGTACAATTTATTTCCCAAAGTAACAATAATAGCGCTGGGCGGGGACTCATACACAGCATGTCGCTTCGACAAGTATGGTTAGCCTAATAATACATCAGAAACATCAATAGGAGCAATGTCACACAATACCTCATCCGTGAAGGGCTTGATGCTATAGGGAAGGCGACACTGCTGGCTGACGCGGAGATCCCGTCCTTGGTGAAGCCACTCGATGGTGTATGGTTGTGGGTGCGCTGTGGTCGACAAGCCCAACCGCTTCACGACATCTGCTGAAATGAGGTTCTTTTGGCTCCCATTGTCGATAATGAACCGTAGCGGGGAACCCTTTACCCACATCTGGGAGTGGAAGAGACGCTCTGCCTCTAGATCTTCTGGTTCCTCCTTCTGGATCTTCGTAGTGGCAACAGTGGCATTGGGTTTCGCATCAATAATCTACTTCCCTTTGTCATTCACCTTGTCAGGTTCTGATTAAGAGTTGGAGCATGCATCTGATTCAGAAGCCCTGATCTCGGCCACCAGTGACTGCTTGGCCCGACAATCACTTGTGTTGTGAGTGGAGCTCTTATGGAACTCACACCACTTTTCCGTGTCCTTCTTTGGCTTCGCGGTGTTGTTCTTTGCTTGTGTCTTTGGCAGGTTGTCTTGGCCGCCATGCCTTGGCTTTGTCCTTTGTTCTGCGGTTTTGGGGCACCTTTCCCTTGCTTTTGATTCGCAGATCCAAAGTCTTGCTTGTTTTGTTTGAATTTCTGCTCAATCTTAGGAGCATACCGGTATGCAGTACCAAGCAAGGAGATGTCGAGGAACTCCATTTCCTCCTGAATGTATCTATGTAGACAACTGCGATACTTTAGCACCAAACGTTTCTCTAAATCTTTGATACCCAACTTTGTGCGTAGGGTATGGAACAGATTCGGTAGCTCCTGCACATCTTGATCTCTTTGTTGTTGCAACGTGGTCCATTGTATGTTCTTGTTGTCATAGCTCCCCACGGGATAGTATTGTTTCTTGATGGCATCTCGGAAAGAATTCCAAGTGGGTATGATTGAGAACAGAGAGGGTTCTGTCTTGTCCTTTTTGTCACAGTAGGTTTCCCACCAGTCCTTGACATGGAGGGTAGCTTTGAGGAGTGCAAAAATAATCTTCTCCCGATCGGAAAAATCATGAACCGAGAAATATCCTTCTAATAGATTCAACCATTTATCTACGACATCTGCATCTATTTGACTCTCAAATATGGGAATGTCAAAGTTTACTTGTACCTTAAAGGGAGTCGTGCCTGCAGAGTGGCTGTTGGATGCAGATGTGCCGCTGGTGGGCAGTCGTTGAAGGATTTGGGCAAAGTTATCCATCATCGTGTTCCTTTGTTTTTCGAGGGCCTTCTCAAGCAATATTTTGATAGGATCTACTGCTCCCTCATCTTTCTTTTCGTCCCCCATGGGCGTCCGTGAGGGTTTGCGACGCTGATCTTGCAAAGGTTCCACCAGATCGAGCCCTAACTCCTTATACCCCGACCTCGTTGGGGACATGCAAAGAAGGATCGAGAAAAAGCAGATCGCTCTGATACCACTGATCCGGATTTATGCAAGAACGCAACAAAATACAGAAATACCATAAACATAGAAATACAACGGAAATAAGGCTTCATTTCATTAATATCAAATCACAGAAATATGCTTACAAACATGATGGAAATAAAATAGCTAGGGTGCTGGTAGCGAATCTCTGAGAAGAGATGTGGCGGCTACAGACCTCTGAACTGTGTTACAATGAGGCTCGAGGGCCTATTTATTATGGAGAAACAATGGATAACTCTAAACGTCAAAAACCTAACCCCAGGAGATGAAGCGCCAAAACTATAGGCCCCGTTTGGGTAAATTGGTGTTTCAACTTCTAGGGGACGTAACTTCGGCATACTATCTCCGTTTGGGGCTTCAAAACGGCTTCAGAAATGCAGGACTCGAAAAACTGCTCTAAATAGTAAGTTGTGAAAAAAACTGAAAGAGACAATGGTGGGGCCCCAAGTGGAATAGGCAGGTGGCCACCAATATCCACATGGATCACCTAGAACTTGGTATGAGAGGATTGATATCTATCTTATGAAGCTGGGATTCACAAGGAGTGATGTTGATCCTAACCCATACTTCAAGGTTGAAAAGGACGTGCCTCTCATCTTGTTCGTTTATGTAGATGATCTCTTTCTGACAAGTGTAGATGTTCTCATTTATTAATGCAAGAGGGAGTTGGCTTTCGAGTTGGAGATGAAGGACCTAGGACTGATGCACTACTTCCTAGGCTTGGAGGTCTGGCAAAAGCCAGGTGAGATTTTCCTTTCTCAAGAAAAATCCTTGGTGAAGTTGCTCGAGAGATGTGGCATGGTGGATTGCAAATCTGTGTCTACTCTGATGGAACTCAATTTCAAGAAGTTATGTGGAAGTGTTGTTGGGCCCAGTTTGGCAAACCATTCTAAATATAGACAACTCATGGGGAACTTGATGTTCTTGGTAAACTCCCTTCCTGACATATGCTTCACTATGAATACATTGAGTCAATTTATGGTCGAGCCTCATCACACACATTGGATTGCTGCTAAGAATCTCTTGAGATATCTCCGTTGCACAATCAACTATGGACTGAGATACACTGCCTGGAATTTGAGGCTACATGTATATATTGGTGCTGACTGGGTTGGTAGTGTGGTTAATCGCAAAAGCACGTTTGGATGTTGCTTCTGATTGGGGTCTGCTTCAATTTATTGGATGAGCAGGAAGCATAAATTTGTTGCTTTAAGCACCATCGAGGCGGAATACATTGTAGCTAGTATGGCCTGTTGTGAGGCTGTTTGGTTGAGGAAGCTCTTTAGTAAGCTATTTGAACATGTGCTGGATACCATCGTGATCTTCAGAGAATCTTGTGTTCCGCAATTGCTCCAAGTGCATTGATATCATGTACCACTTTATCCGGGATATGGTACAACGAGGAGCAATAAGGTTCCAACACATTAGGACTGATGAGTATGTCGTAGACATCCTCACGAAGCCCTTAGGGAAGGTCAAATTCTTAGCCTTCTGGGAGAGACTTGGAGTCATTGCAAGATCCTTCCATGAGGGTCCCATTTGAGTTGAACATTGAGCTCTGAGAGCTCTTGGGGGCTTCGGGTACTTCTTGGAGCTATGAGCGACCATAGAGTGAGTGGTTCACCTTCCCCTGTGATATCCCATGATGGTTGACATGTGTGTAGGTTGAGTGGTTCACCTTCCGCTATGATTGATGACATATGTGTGTAGGTTGAGTGGTTCACTTTCCACTACGATTGACATATGAATAGGATGAATGGTTCACCTTCTCCTATGGCATATGAGTAGGATGAGTGGTTCACCTTCTCCTGCAGATGCCCCAACATCCATCCTACCCATTTAGTCTAGGACTCATGGGAAGTACCTCTCATCTGGCCAATGAGTTGGGAAAAGCGGATAGTGACCATAGTACTCCAGATGAATGCATTGTGTACTGCTGTACTGCTTATATCTAGGATGCATGGTGTTCAACAACTTAATTTGGGATGAAGTCTGATTGAGGTTCTACCTTTGGAGTCTTGGACTGACTTTTGTTAGTGGAGAGTGGTAAGGTCTTGTGACTCACTCTGGATCGATTCTTCTTCATTATTCGTATCAGTGTTCAACAAAGCAGAGATGAGATGAGATGCGATACAAAGATGGTACATGACGACAGGATGGGATGATGATGATGGATGGATTGGTAGGTGGAATTCTCCCTAGTTGAGAGGGAGTGTTAAAATTGGCAACTAGGGCCAAATTCCACCTTGGGACAACTCATTTGATGGAGATGATGATTGCATTAAATTCCTCTTTTCGAGAGGACCAAAATTGATATAAAGATCATCTAATTTGGACAAGCAGAAGTGTATTTTTGGATTTATATCCACATATGTGCAAATTGTTCAGGTTAGCCTCACATCATGTAGGCTTATGAAGCCCAATGGATGTGACTCTTCACCCTGAACGACTTGTATAAATACAAGTGCACTCTCACCTCATTTGGCATCATCATCACACATTTCTTCTCTCTCCTTCTCTCATTGGTTCGTACAACTATTGGGCAGATCTTCTCTCTCACACACGTGGAGCAGAAGGACAAATTTTCTGGGAAAATTGTAGGGCTGAATTTCAGGACTGTTGTAGGAGTTTGACCAGCATTGAACGATCACTTTGACTCATTCTTTGATTGCGATTCTTGTGGGAATTTTTTGTTTTTGGCTGGGCATACTGTTTGGCACATGAACCAAGAATTTTTGGGCACTTTGACCGCAGGGCTAACCGCAGGGTTGACCGCAGACCTGATCGCAGAGTTGAGCGCAAAGTTGACTGCAGTTTTCAGGACTATTTTGGGCCAACTTTTACTACGTTCTCACACCGAGTTAGACTGGGTATGACCAAGCTCCAAAGAGGAAGATTTGTGGCTACGTTGACCATCTTTGATTGTTTGGTTAGGGCTGAATTTGACTGCAGATTTTACAGGGCTGTTTTAGACAGTGATTTGGCAATTCAATTTTGACTTTGACTTTGTATTATTGTACTCTCTCTCTCTACTAAACATTTGATATAATAATGAGAAGATTTAATTAAAGGGTTTATTGTACTCTCTCTCTCTCTCTACTAAACATTTGATATAATAATAAGAAGATTTAATTAAAGGGTTTTCTCCACATTGGGGTTTTTCCCTGGCATCCACCAAATATGGTGTCCTCTTGTCTTGGCTTGTCATTTTATTTTATGTTTTATCTACAATTACTGTCAATGTGATTTATGGTTGTTGTGATTGCTATTGGAATCTAATTTGGAAATTGTCATTAGGCTGCTTAAAGTACATTGAAGTAACTGTGCAAACCATACAACGTACCATTGTTATCTAAAATTAACAAGAAGCTTGTTATAGAGATAGTTCTGTTAGCAGGTTGTTTTGATCTTATGTTTTCTGAATTCATTAAGGTGATACAGAGCAGATGGACTCTGGTTAAATTGCCAAGGAGCAGCACACAAATGCTTTTTAGAGTAATTGCATTGTTGTGCAGAGAAGTCAAGCTATGGATTAGGGGATAGGAGACTAGGCTAGTTTTTTTTGCTTTTTGTTTTTTGTTTTTCCACAATTTGAAGACCAACATACCAGGTATCTTCCAATCCTATCTCAAGGTAGGGTAATTGAAAGCTTCTTGGTTTATCAAAATGGAAATAGGGTCATATATTTTGAATGCTTGTAAGAAAGAGTTGCCTGCATGTAAATTTTGTTTAAAAAACTAGAAATAGCATATTTTTAAATATTATTCTTGGTAGGTGGAAAATATTATTTGTGGTAGCTGGAAAATACTTTTAAATAGTCAAGCTTTCCAAATTCAATATATAACATTTATCATCATTGATTCATTGATTTCAAATTTCAATATATAACATTTATCATCATTGATTTCAAAATTCAATATATAACATTTATCATCATTGATTCATTGATCACCATAGTTGTACTTGTAAGCTAAGTGTACCCAATAACCATTACAACAAAGAATATGTAACATGAAATGAAATGTTATAAAATGAAACGAAATGAACTTTCATGAAGCATCATATTCATAATTCATAATGACTTATAAACTTATAAATGCCAACTTCAAAGTTTCACCTTTCAAATTCAAACTTCAAACTTCAAACTTAAGTTGTCCTATATTGTTTACAAAAATTATCATAATAAATATGAAAGAGTCAAGTTTCAACTGTTCAACAGTTATAAAAGTTAAAAACTACTAGAAAATACAAAAGACTAGTAAACAACAAATCTATTTTATCTATTGGTTAGCCTCTTGCCACACCCACGAGAAATGTCTAATTTGTGAGAACCACGAGGCAATGGTGGTCTTCTAGTACTCTCAGGAGTACCACGACCATAACTAGAAAGCGGAGGGCAACATGAGGATGTAGGTGGAGGCTGAATCTGCAAAGGAACAATAGTTGGAAATCGAGCATTGGCACTGGCACTTGCACTGCTACTGGATGGTGGGACTGGCCCTGTGTGTGGCGGTGGCATGGCTGCTGTTGCTTCATCATCATCGCTCAGAAGTTTTGCTTCCAATTATTCCACATGTACAGTGCCGTCCTCAAAATTATCATCCTCTGGGTTGTAGTCCAAACTTTATATGATTGATCCTCATATGCCCGATCACAGTAATGACTCAACAACCTCAAGTTGTAATGCTCATAATCCAAGCTTTCTGCTCAGTTTTCATTCAGCCTGTGTCTTCTCACATTATGTATGAAGCTGTAGGTGCTCGAACACCTCTCTGCAGAAGAAGTATTTACAACTTGTGAGAGAACTTTTTTTGCCAACTTTGGCAAAAGTCCTATGCCACCATATGCTTCCCGCCATGTGAGAGCATCAAATCTGTCTCTGTCTTCCATTGCATGGAAAGAACCTAAGTTACCAGTGCAACTGAAGTGTCTGCTTAATTCAAGGCACAGTCTAGCACACTCCTCCTTGTTGGGGACCAACTTGTCTAATGCGTTCATGTATCCCTCTTGTACCTCTAGATCTGTGTGAGGTTTGATCCTAAGCCCACCTCCAGTTGCAGGTTCGCCCAACCAAGATGGAGAGTAGTATTTTGGCATAAGGATATATGCCAAGGGATGTAGTGGAACATCAAGTTTATTCCTCCGTGCACAGACATTTGTGAATCATTGCATACAAGTTGGGATCATTTTCCTTAACACCATTTTTTATTTGCGCCTTCATGCTATCCATCTGCTCATACACCTCCCCAATCACTGGTTTATCTGTATCTGAAAAACGAATTATGTAATAAATGGGCTTGGTGAAATTCAAAATTTCCCTCACATGTGCCCAAAACAAAGGATCAAGGGTCGTCTCCCCCACATGTTCAAAACCTTGCTTGTCAACTATTGTTGCTGCCTTGTCGTTTAATACCTGCCAGTGTGGACTTGATACCATGGTTGCCAATGACACTCTTACCTTCATAAGGCGCCTGAAGGTGAGGTAATAGCTAGCAAATCTAGTCTTTGCTATCTTCAACAACTCCAATTTTGAGTGAGTACGGAAAAGCCCATGGGTATTGCGATGATTTGTAATAAAATTTATCATTTTTTTACCTCTCTTGTACAAATCACCAAGCCATTTGTATTGAGGTTGTTTGTTTTTAATGATATCATGCATCAAAAGGTTCATTATGTGAACCAAACATCGAAACCAAAATATGTTGGGGTATTTATCCTCAATAATTGGTCTCGCAGCCTTACAGTTAGCAGCATTATCAATGATGACTTGGATGACATTGTATGGCTCAATACTTTCAATTGTTTCAAGTAATGGTTCTGCAATGTTAATGCCGGTCTTGAATTTGTCTGAATAATCATATGCTAAAAGGAATATTGCACCACTAACAGACAAAACCAGAACACTTATCAATGGCTTTTATTTTACATTGGTCCATCCATCAGATACAATGGACACCCCATGCTCATTCCAAGAATTTTTCAGTCTAACCAAAGAATTACTTATTTTAACTTTTTTATGATCAAGTCCCACGGTTCTGGCCTTGTCATACCCAAGGCTCCTGTATCCTTTGGGGGCATCATTAATGGCAGAAACCATTTCATGCCAATAAGGTGAGCAAAGAACATTGAATGGCACCCCACATGCATAGAGAAACTGGAAATTTTTTGAATCCACATCATTCCTACACCCTTCGTCAAGGAAATTGTAATGAATAAAATAATATAAATAATGATTAATTAGTTAATTAGTAATTAGGTTGAAAGGCCATGTCTGATGGGACATGACCTTTCGTGAAGAGGCACCTGCTTATATACCTAGACTCTCAAGCTCTTAAGCTCTCTCTCTTGCTTTCAAACTAACAATGATAACAAACAAATGAGGAGGAGGGTTTTTATTTACCCAAACCCCCTCCCTTCCAAATTTTTTTGGAAAATTCGCTGTTGGATTTTCTTTCCACGCTAGGCAGCGTTTTTTTGCCGGGGAGCGTTCGGGAGTGAACGCTCCCCGACCACTCCCTCCATTTAAATAACACTCCTGAATCTTTTTTTTAATGGAGGGAGCGTTCCCTGAAAAGCTCTCGAGAAAACAGGGAGCGTTTATTCAGGCTTGGAAGCGCGCTCTCGAAAACGCTCCCCTCAAGAAGCGTTTTGGGGAGCGCGCTCCCAAAGCACTCCCGAACAGAGTGCGTTTTGGGAGCGGGATCGAGGGGGGAGGGGACGATTCCCAACAACCTTGGTTTGGACAACAGTGTTGAATTGGCATTGGCCAACTTGGATCTCAATGCACCAGTGCTAGAGCCTGTCACATTTGATGATGTCGATACAGTAGAGGCATCATCCTCCACACTAGCAGATGCAGAGATGACAAAGGAGGAGGATGCAGCAGAGGAGAGCAGTGGTGAGCATGATGATTATGATGAGGGCAGTGATGCTGATTATGATGATGAGGATTGATGACTCATTGACTCAGACTCATTGAGGCTTCAGGCTTGTAGTCTTGTAGACTTGTAGACTGTAGTTGTTTTGTAGTTTCTATTTCTATTTGTGATTGGCAGTGTACTTATGTAACACATTTTGATTATGATGACTTAATGAGAAAACTTCAGTATCTTACTATTTTGTCTTTCTGAGTAAATTTGTAAATTGTAATATGTATGATTGACAATTGTATGATATATCAATGTATCATGTATCACTGTATGAGTATCTAAGATGTTAAATCTATGTTTGAATCAATGAATTTGTATGAATTTGTGTAAAAAATATCTAATTTTTAATATGTGTATATATATATATATATATGCATATTTTTTTTAAATAAAATAATATATAACATATCCGGATGTATCTTGTTTCGGGGTTCATCATGTCTCGAATCTGATTCTCGAATCCCCGTATCCATCGAATCCCGAATCCCTGTGTCAGGTGACTTAGGAAGCTCTACCTTCCATCTATTTTCTGCTGGCTACAACCCACAAGAGGCTCCTACTTCGACCAGCTACAATTGGACATCTATCAATCTACAATTTGATATGAAAGCACCAACTTCCTCGCACTACAATGAAATCATATGCTGATTTACTTGGATATCAACTATGTTTTACTCCTTCAATGCTGCCCTTCCAGCCTTCAAGTCTACTTCATATCAGCTCTGGATCTGCACAACATCTCTATCTGATCTCTCTCATTCTTCCACTCTTTAACCTCCCTATGCATATTACAATAACATCATTTATAGAGATCACTTCATGGCTGTTTGCATTCTATATGGGAATATGAAGTGAACATACATGACTCTTGCTTTCCACCCACTCAAAATATTCTGGATGTTACAACAATATATACACTAGTTTCAGTATTAAATTGGAGTTTTGCTTTGCCTTAGAGACTTGCCTTTGCATCACAAACAATACAAAATAATTAATGCATTTACAGTTACAATCAAATATTTCACTCAACCCTTTCAGCTTCTTAGGTTTGCTGTGTTTTTGTCCTTTTTTGCTTGCTGTCCCTTTGTCTTCTCTGCCTACTGTTATATTTCTAACTATGCTGCAGCATTACTATCTTAGCCTTCATGTTTTACACCGCCTCTGCCTATTGCATATCTTACCTGCAACGTTCTATGCTCTCCTCTGCTCCTTTGCTTTATGTCGGGTTACTTACTCGAGTCTCCTTCTGCCCACGTTCAGTCTTTGTTATCAAACTACCGCTGCAGTCGCATAACACCTCTGCACGAGTGTCGAGTCACTTGCCCAGAGTCTTCTCTCTTGCATTTAGCCTTTTCTTTTTAACTCACAACCTTATCTACATGTCACTGTTCTGCACTTAGAGTCGGGTCTTACTCGAGTCTACTCCCGTTTAGTGTTTTCTTTCAACTCGCTGTTGCAACATTTTTCTTCATATAACCGCAGTCGACTTCCTCTTCCATGGTTTTCTTCATAAAACCAACACAAACACATTAAACCTTGGACCTGAAATATATTAATATTCACCTCTGAGCCGCATCGCATCCGCTTCACAAATCGCACTTCGCACGTCACGTTCCTTAGATTTTACATTGTACTCTGCTTGTCCTCCTCTAGCGATTTGACAAAGAAAAGGCTCTGCATACACTCTTAACTTTGGTTGTAGGGTCTCACAACACCTTGAACCAATCACAGGAGATCGCACTTCGCAACCTTTATGATTTAACTTAGTGGTTAAACCTTATTCCTTGCGATCTGTGATATTGCGCAGTGCCGACACGTGCTTTCTCCACTTCGCATCGCAAACAACTTAACTTACCATGCGATGCATTAACACTAAACTCTAAAAGTTGCGATTTACGAAATCGCTCCTAATGCTATTCGATCTCCACCATTGGTCTTTGAAGGATCAGACAGTCCACACTTGTTTCGCTGATCAACTTCGCATCGCAAACAACATAACTTACCATGCGACGCCTTAACGCTAAACTCTAAAAGTTGCGCATTACGAAATCGCTCCCGATGCGATTCGATCTCCGTCGTTGGTTTTTGAAGAATCAGACGGTCCACACTTGTTTCGCTGATCAACTTCACATCGCAAGTTAAATAACTTACCATGCAAAATCTTAACGCTATCCGCTAAATTGTGCGATGTGCGAAGTCTTCACGAGTTTGCGAGATGATTCCCACCATTGATCTATGCCTGATCTAACGAACCTCGCTGTTGCTTGCAAATCTGATTGGTCTTCGATCCCTATCACATAAACACTATAATGCCGATTTGTGATGTGCGCTTTCATTCTTTGCCCGACATGCGTCCACATCTCTGCTGTTTAATATTAAGATTTCAATTCTGCGATTCGATCCTCGTTGTCCGATTCCTCCTTTGGAATTCTTCTAAGTCTTTTCTGCGTTAGTCGATTTCTCTGCTTTCTACGACCACCACTGCTCTGCATCTCCGCTATCCTTCCTAAGCTTTATTCAGTTTTTAAGAGCGCCGATCTCTCCTGAGCTTGTTCTTCTGTTTGTTATTCACTCTGACTTGGGATTATTACGCTTGCTACACACTCACGACTTGCCCCGCGTTGACGACTTGACCCAAACATACATGAGTTGACCCAAGACGTTCATAACTTTGCCCAAAACGTTCACGATTATGCCTTTGCTGTTTTGTTGCCTTTGCTCCTTTGTTGTTTTGCTGCTTTAACTTCCTTTGTTGCCTTTGCATTTTTGTTGCCTTTGTTGCTTTTCTACCTTAACTTCCTCTCTTTGTTGCCTCTCTTTTATGCTTTCTTACTGCATTATTTCCTGATCTGCTTCTTTGCCTTATTGTTGCTGCTTCTCTGCTCCTTTGCTTTAATGATAGTTTTGGTGCTGCTCCTTTGTGCTCCTTTGCCATCAATGACCATATTTCCAACAGTCTTCTCCTTTGGCTTGATTGCAACACATTCACCAATACTCCAATTTTTCCTCCAAGACTTCCTCCCCCTTTCATTCTGAGAGGTGTCTTTCTTCCTCTGCTTGCTTTTTAGAAGAGCCTTTCTTCTTCTGCTTGCTTTTCCTCCCCCTTTGACATCAATTGCAAAGGGTTGCACATTTCCCAGTGTAGTTTCTATCCTTGCATTAATTCTCTTTGAGTTGTGTATAGGCCTTCTTCTTTTGACTTTATACTTTGCTTCTCCAGGCTGGTGTATAATAGTTGTTGGGAGAATATTTTAAAATTTATTGAGATTGCATGAATGGAGGGCATATCACCATAAAATGTTTTGTACTTATGTCCCTTACTGCTTGATAGAGGTGATATGTGCTAGAATTTTGATGTACTTTTGTCATAATACTCTGATTTTGAGGACCTGTACTATACCACTGCTCCACTAATAATACTTTGTATTCTACTGAAAGGCAGGCTGCTTGCTCCAAATAGCAATTGATGAATTATGTAATGATATAATTGTGATAACCATTTCTCTTATTCATCTTTCTTAAGAACATTTTGTTTCATTATTAACACTTTTTAGAAAGACATACAGTGTAATTATCCTCTATAGATCTTTACCAGCTCCATAGCTCTAGTTCTTTTGTGACAACTTTTATGTGTTGCTCTCCCCCTGGAATGATGCTTTTTGTCTGATACTAATTGGTCTACTGCACCTTTTTTGTTCCTTATATGGCAGCCTTTGCTGGTGTATTTCCATCATCATTTTTTTTTTAATTTTTTGTTTTTAATCTGATCATATTAGAGAGTATCATCTGCAAACACTACCCCTAGTTTGTCTCTTAGATTTCTCTAGCAAGAAGTGTTGTGAATGTCTACTGTTTGCTCCTTTGTTGGTACATACTCCATCTTTACTATTTTCTCTGCTACTTGTTTTTTGAGAAAGTGGTACTTTATTGGGATGTGCTTGGTTTTCGAGTGAAGTACTGGATTTTTTGATATACTTATTGCACTTGTGTTGTCACATTTGATAGAAATAGGTTCAGTGATGCTTACCTTCATGTGTTGGAGATTTTGTTTCATCCACATTACTTGTGTGCAACAAGCTGCTGCTGCTATGTATTCTGCTTCTGCTGTAGATAGAGAGGTAGATGTTTGCTTTCTCCCAAATAAAATGCATCTCCACTTGTGCTTTTCCTGTCATCCACACAACTGGCCCAATTTGCATTTGTATATGCTGTCAATGTGAAGTCTTTGCCTTTCAGATACCATAGGCCATGGTGTGCAGTTCCTTGCAGGTATGTAAATATCCTCTTGATTGCTAGCAAGTGATTTTGTTTTGGCGCTGCTTGATATCTTGCCACAAGTCCTATTGCCAACATAATGTCTGGTCTAGAGGCAGTTAGGTATAGCAGACTTCCTATCATAGATCTATGAAGTCTTTGATCTACATCTGCAGATCCATCATCAACACATAACTTGCATCCAGTGATCATGGGAGTTGACACAGGTTTGCAGTCTTCTATTTCTAATCTTTTTAACATGTCTTTTAAGTATTTTTCTTGTGAAATGAATATGCCTTTGATCTTTTGTAGAATTTGAAGTCCTAGGTAGAAGGTAAGCTCTCCAATCATCGACATCTCAAATTCGGACTTCATCTCTTTTGCAAATCCTTTTACTAACTCGTCCTTGTTGCTACCAAACATGATGTCATCTACATATACTACTACTATTAAGAGTTCATTTTCACCAGCCTTTATATACAGATGGCTGTCTACTCCCTTCTTGAAACCTTGTTTTTGAAAGTACTTGTCCAACCTAGAATACCATGCACGTGGTGCTTGTTTGAGACCATATATGGCTTTCTTTAATCTCCACACATAGTCGTGTTTATCTGCTAAGGAAAATTGTTCAGGTTGTTCCATGTAGACTTCTTTGTCTAGATCTCCATTCAAGAAGGCTGACTTCACATCCATTTGATATACCTTGAAATCATGATAGCATGCAAAAGCCAAAAACATTCTAATTGCTTCCATTCTTGCTACTGGGGCAAAAGTTTTATCATAGTCAAGTCCTTCGATTTGAGAGTATCCCTTACGTACAAGTTTGACTTTATTTCTGATTACCTGACCTTGTTCATTCATCTTATTCTTGAATATCCAGTTTGTGCGAATGACATTTTTCCGAGCAGGTCTTGGCATTAACTCTCAGGTCTTGTTCTTCTCAATTTGGTCTAATTCTTCATTCATAGCATTTACCCAATTTTTGTCTTTGTTGGCTTCATCAAAATTCTTCGGTTCTATCTGTGACAACCATAGTATTAAAAATCGGTCGGCTTGAACTAGAAACCGGTCAAATTGGTCGATTCATTAGCTGACCGAGTCAAACCGGTAGAAAAACTGGGTTCAACCTTCCTCTTCGCCAAAAAAACCGGTCCAACCGATGCTAAGCGACCGGTTTAGGATGGAACCGACCGGTTTATGGTCAAACCGGCCGGTTCATTGTCAGGCCAACTATGGACCCCAGATAATGAATTTTTTTGAGTTTGGGAGCTTTTTTTATGGAAATTTAGGGCTTTTTGCTCCAAAAGTATCCCCTCTAAGAAAAACATGCCTACCCTCTCATTTTCCTGACACATCCTGTTGGAAATTAATGGTAATGTTAAATTCTTAAATTAAAAGTGACATTTCCATTATTTTTCATTTTCATCCTTTTACTTAAATTTGTAAGATTACCATGAAATGACTCAGGATGTTTAAGAGTGGTTTCGACCTCATTGGATTTCATATGGAGAAACTAGAATTTTAGATTTTACTCAAAATTCAGCAGACTTAATGGTTTTCAGGGTTTCATGGTTTGGGGGTTTGCAATGTTTCCATTTGATTCTATCATGTGTAACGGTATGAGATTGGCATTTGATCAAGAGCATGAAGCCCTTTAAGAACCTTGATTGTTGAACTTTGTTTATGTTGGTGGTATTGATTGTTGAAGTCCCCTACCATGGCCTTAACAAGAATGTACCCTTCACTCAAAGGAAAACAACTGGTAGGCATGCTAATCTTTTTCTACCGCATTTTAAGATCGAGGAGATGAACCCTTCACTCAAACCAAAATCATTGGTTAGCCATGTTAAGCTTTTCAATTTCTATCATGTTATAAGGTTGAGCAATCCAAGTCTGAAGACTTTGAGCTAGATGATGTTTATGTATCTCTTGTTGATGATCCCATTTCTAGTAGCGATGAATCAATGATGAGTTTCATGAGAGATCATGTTGCTCGTTGATTTGTAGTTTTGATGTCTATTTTTGCTACTACTACTACAACTACTACTACTACTAATGTTGTAGAGGAGTTTTAGCAGTCCTCAAACTCTGAGCCATGTTATTTATGTTGCTCATGTTGATGATCCCTTGTCTAGTAGTGGTGATGATTTTGATCATGACGAGGAGTGATCATGTCGTTGATCACTAATATGTAGTCTTGTGTTAGGCCAATGGCCTCATAGCTTGCAGTATTGTTTTTGGAATTTATAGGCCATTTGGAGCCATAGTGCTTATGTATTTTTTCGATGATATGTATTGCACTTGGTGCCATTTTGATATATTCACCTTTACATGGTATATAATTGAGCAAATTTTGCATATTTCGTTTCTATTGGCTTGGAATCATGGTTACAAATCTTACAAATAGTTTTTTTTTTAATTAAAAATTAATTATTTAAAGTATTTTTTAAATTGGTTCATTTAGACATGACCAGTACCGGTTAGACCGATTTCGGTCAAAAACTAGGTTCATTAGGTCCACCGGTGCGGTTGCCGGTTCCGATTTTTAATACTATGGTGACAACATGGCTAGGTAAACTTCTTCGGTCTGTTCAGCTAGTTGTCTTCTAGTTTGGATTCCTGCACTCTTGTCTCCAATGATTTGATCTTCAGGATGGTTCTTCTGAGTGTGTCTCGAGGGTCCTTTTGAGTTTATTTCTGTATCTTCTCTTGTCTTACTCTGTTCTTCATTTTCTTGATTCTCATCTTCATGATCATTTGGAGGATTGGAGTAGTTTGTGCTTCGGGTTTTGTTTGGTAGATCTTCGTCGAATCTCACATCAATGCTTTCCACAATTTTATGCAGTCTTTTATTGTAGCACTTGTATCCCTTACTCTTGGATGCTTATCACAAAAATGTTCCTTCATCAGCTCTTGCATCATACCTCCCCAATTTTTCATCATTATTCTTTATGAAACATTTGCTACCAAAGACTCTAAAGTGCTTGATTAATGCCGGTTTCCCAAGCCATAATTCGTATGTAGTCTTGTCACAATTTGGTTTGAGATGAGCTTTGTTGAGAATATGAGTTGTGTGTACTGCTTCTGCCCAGTAGTTTTGGGGAATGTTTCTTTCTTGCATCATTGCTCTGACAATCTGTTGCACTGACTTGTTTTGTCTCTCTGCCACTCCATTATGTTGAGGTGTACCTGCAACTGTAAATTGTTGCTTTATCCCACATTCATTGCACAAGTTTGCAAAATCATCGTTTGTGAATTCACCTCCTCTGTCTGATCTGATATATTTTAGTTTACATCCAGTTTGATTTTATGCCAGTGCCTTGAATATCTTAAATTTCTCAAACGCTTTGGATTTGTATTTGAAAAATGACACCCATGTTAATCTAAAAAATCATCAATTTTCAACATGAAATACGATTCTCCACCTGGTGCATTTGTTCTTAAAGGTCCACACAAGTCCATGTGTACAAGCTGAAGAGGCTTACTTGTAGATAGTTGGTCTTTAGCTTTGAACATTGTGCAAGTTTGTTTTCCCAGTTGGCAGGACTTACATATGGTATTTGGTGGCTTCTTTATTGTAGGCAAATCTCTGACAGCTCCCTTTTTACTCAGTTTGATGATGTGGTCAAAATTTAGATGTCCCAATCTTCTATGCCATAGCCAAGATTCATCAAGTTTGCTGATGCGACATGCTTCATTATTTTCTTCTACTATATAAACATTACTCTCTGTTCGAACACCTTTAACGAAGGTCTTTCCTGTGGTAATTGACCTTACTTCACAATCTTGGGCTTTGAAAAGGACCTCAGCCTTCATTACACATTTGACTGACACTTAGCAGATTGGCTTTTAGATCGTCTACAAACAGTACATCTTGTAGTTTGACTGTGCCTTTTCCCTTGATTTTCCCTGCTTTATCAAGTGTTGATAATATCGGCGATATTTCGCGAACTATGGCGATATTTTCCAGGAAACGATATTTTGGCCTGAAAATATTGCGATATTTTCAGATTTGAAAATATCGTTGATATTTTGAAAATATTGGCAAATATCGGCAAAATATCACGATATTTTCAAAATATTGGCTAAATATCGCCAAATTTTTAAAATATTGGCTAATTTTTAAAAATCCGAAAAAATGATTTTTTGCTTGTCAATATTTGTCGATATTTTCGCTGATAAGATGTTTTCTTGACCCTCGCCGATATTTTTCCAATACCTATATTATCAACATTGGCTTTATCATTATCGAATGTTACATTCCCAAATTTCTTTTCATCAAAAGTTACAAACCTGCTTCGGTCTCTAGTCATATGTTTTGAGCACCCACTGTCCACATACCATTGATTGTTCTGATCTTGAGTAATTAGAATCAGATCACATTTATTTAGCTTCCTTTTCCATTGCATGCAACTGTTATCTCTTTAATCTTTCTTTGGGGATGGATCACAATCTTTGAGAGGACATTCGTTAGACTTGTGCCCATTTTTATGGCAACTAAAACATTTGATTGTATTTCTGAATAGATTGTGTACACGAGTGAAACCATCATTTGTTCTTAATTCCCCTTGAGTTTCCATGCTCCAGTCTCTGTATATACACTCTGCACTCCATGGCTTTATGACCGAACCCTTTACAGCAAAAACAATACCCATGGAAGTAGTATCGGTCTCTGGGAGAGAGAGTTGTTTGAGGTAGTCTTTTCGTTTGTTGCATCTTTTGCTGGTTGGACTGCATTTGCTTTGTCTTACAGTATGCCACAATATGTCCAGGTTTGTGGCAGGCAAAGCAAGTGACGCTTCTCACAGGGGGAAGGAACCTCCTTTGACATCTTCCGAATTTGTACAATTCATCCTTAGGAGCGTATGAGCCTTTTGTAGTTGACTATTTCTTCATTTCTTTCTTTCTCACTTGAGGTTGCTGTTTGTTTCTATTTGTCTTTTTATATATCATGGTCTTGCTGGTTTCTAATTCTAGGGATTCCCTTTTTGCTGCTTCATTATCCTTTACAACTTTTACAAAAATGATATTCTTGTTATCTTCTGCCTTGGATTTGTTGGTTTCTCCTTCATAGCCTATCCCAGCGTTTATATGAGGAGGTCTTTTAGCATTTAGAATTTTGTCCAATTGTCCAGAGCTTTTCATTTGAGAATTATTCATAGTTAATTCAATTCGGGCCTTTTCTAATTTCTTCCTCAGGCTTACCACTTCTTCTTCCAGTTTTTCTCGCTCCTGATTTTTCTCCTTCATTTCTCTTTTCAGAATATCCTCTATTTTCCTTGATTCTTCTAGTTCAATCTTCAATTTAAGAAGATCCTCTGAATCTGGTTTTGTCTTTGCATATTTCAGAAGAATCTCTTTTTGTTTCTTACTCTTAAGTTTAAGTCTGTCTATTTCCTCCAGGGAACTAATTAGCTCCCCCTGAAGATCTACTACCTCACCTTCTTCTTCAAATTCTCGGAGATCTTCTTCAAGTTCTTCCTTGGCCATCAAAATGAATTCTGATGTTCCTTCTTCACTGGGGGATTCATCTGAGATTCTGAGCTCTCAGATGCATTGCTATCTTGTTGAGTATAGAATGATCTTCTATTAAATCTGTTCCCTTTTGGCCTATTGCTGAAATTGGTTTCCTCTTTCCCTCTTCACTGATTTTCTTTTTTCTTATGAGGACATTTAGATGCATAGTGCCCCACTCTTTCACAGTTAAAGCACTTAAATGGAAGTTTACCTTTATACTTACCTGTGCCTATATCCGATCTTCTGACAAATTTGGTCTCTTCTTCATTAGGGCAGGAGCATGTGCTTGTAGAAATTTCTGTTACCCACCTCGGTTTTCAGTTTCACCTTATTTCTCGATATAGTTAAATGCCCATTCCCATAGCCTTACATTCAACAAGCTGAAAAATCATATTTTCTGAAAACACAAATTCTTGAAATTTTCACAATGCTGGAAATGCAGAAATAAAACCCAGCAAAATAAATCAGCCAGACAGAAAAATAGACACGTTGATTTTTGGTCAATGTGACCCTAGAAAAACCCCCTACAACTCTTGGGGAAAACCACTTCGAAAACTTCTCTTTATTCTTTGAATATTGCTTTTATAGTGAAATAGGAAAACACAGTGGAAAATTCCAGCAACCAAATTTACAGACTTATCTCGATTTTCGTGCTTGCACACTACCTCAGAAATTGTGCCAAATCAAGAACTTGAATAACATAAAATATTACAACATTTATGACAACAATAAATGCTGTACGACCACCTCGGGAAGCATGCCGGAACAGTCTGTACATTGTTGTACGGACTGTACGGATTCGTACAACAACCCTCCTCGAAATCCGTGCCAAAAAACTGCATTGTAGCTGCTATCCTTTTCTCGATATTTGTGCCAAAAATAACAGCAATACCTTTCCTCGAAAATCGTGCCCAGTTTTGTGCCTTGAACTGTGTGCTTAATGTTGCTGCCCTCTTCCTCAATTTCTGTGCCTCCTCTCTTGGAAATAGTGTCTCTCTCTCTTGCTGTACGGATTTTCTGCCATGGTATTTGTGCCAATAAACGCTGCTGTACCTTTTGCTGAATCTCCTCACTGCGGTCCTCTTTCTTCTCACTGCTCAGAAAAACTCCTTAGCTTTCTCTCCTCCTCTCTCAATCTGCTCATGAAAAAATGAATGACCTTTTCCCTCATTTTCCTCCTTTAACTAACCTTAAGTGACTTTTGGGGAATCCCTAAATCCAATGGCTGAAAAAGCTTTAGATCTAGGGCTGAGATTAAATGCTCATTTAAATCTCTTTATATTTTTTAATTCACCGCACTTTAATAAAGACCCACTTAGTCATTTATTTCCAAAGTCACTTTTCTTTTCTAATTTCACATTGAATTTATTAAAGTCACTTTAAAATTAGACTTTAGTAACTTTATCACTTGAAGTCATTTTTAAATTAGATTTGACTTTATAACTTTATAAAGTCACTTTAGGAGAAAAATTAAATTCTTTTGGACACTTTTCCCTAGGCCAAAGATCAAAGCCTTAGGGAACCAACTGTCCTCCGGTAACCAAATTTCAACAGTACTTTCCTTCTCTTCTATGCACTTATATGCCTTAAAGGTTGTGTCCCTCACATTTGACTTCCCCTTTGGAAGTCTGATCTCATAAGCCGTCAAGTTTCCAAGCAATTGGTTCATGGTCAATGTTTCCCAGTTTGTTGTTTCTTCTATGGCAAAAACTTTAGGATTAAACTTGGATGGTAAATCTCTCAATATCTTTTGTACAATTACACATTCCTTAATGGTTTCTCTTAGAGCTATCGTGTTATTCACAATTTCTGCAACCTTTAACAAGAAACTAGCTACATCTTCATCTTCATTCGTTTTTACATTTTCAAACTGAGTTCTATAGGCTTGCAGTTTGGCCATCTTCACCTTTTTATCTCCCTCATGGATATTTTCTAATGAATCCCATATATCTTTGGCAGTCTCACTGTGCATTACTTGATAAATTTTGACTCACACAGACCCCTCAAGAGTGTATTCATGGCTTTTGCATTAGCTATGAAATTTTGTTTGGCTTCTTTCTTTGTGTCAGTACCCTTTGCAGCATATCCTTCTTCCACAACAGCCCAAACTTCTATTCCTAGAGACATTATGTATGTCCTCATTCTTATTTTCCAGAAAGCATAGTTTGTGCTAGTAAGCAATGGGGCTTTATTTGTTGAGCATCTTTCTAGGCTAGCCATTTTGGGGACCTAGGATCACCTTCTAGGTGTTAAACTGATACAGAAGGAACTGGTTCTGATACCAATTGATGAACCCTTAGTTAAACTGAGACTTGGGGGGCGGGGGGGGGAGGTGAATCAGTTTAATACTTTCATGGACATTTAAAAACTTTTTCATTAAACTCATTTACACCTTCATTTCATAAGCAATTGAATACATAATGGATCAAAAAACATAATGTGTGGACAACAAGTAATTAAACAGATTAAAACATCACATCAACACTTAATCATCAAGCACATAGACAACAGATATAAGTGGAAACCCATAAGGGAGAAAACCACATCTTATTATTGTTGTGATGCAAAGGCAACCTCCAACTCCCTCTCACAACTGATTTTCTGTAGGCTCCAACCTACAGGAGGCTACTGCCTCAAATTCTACAAGCTACCACTTGGAAGGAAGCTCCAACTCTCAACTATTTTCTGCAGGCTACAACCCACAGGAGGCTCCTACCTCGACCGACTACAACTGGACATCTATCAAGCTACAACTTGATATGGAAGCACCAACTTCCTCACACTACAATGAAATCATATGCTGATTTACTTGGATATCAACTCTGTTTTACTCCTTCAATGCTACCCTTCCAACCTTCAAATCTGCTTCATATCAGCTTTGGATCCGCACAACATCTCTATCTATGCTCTCTCATTATTCCACTCTCTAACCTCTCTATGCATATTAGAATAACATCATTTATAGAGATCACTTCATGGCTGTTTGCATTGTATATGGGAATATGAAGTGAACAAGCATGACTCTTGCCTTCCACCCACTCAGCATATTCAGAATGTTACAACAATATATAAACTTGTTTCAGTATTAAATTGGAGTTTTGCTTTGCCTTGGAGACTTGCCTTTGCATCAAAAACAATATAAAATAATTAATACATTTACAGTTACAATCAAATATTTCACTCAGCCCTTTCAGCTTCTTAGCTTCGCTGTGTGTTTGTCCTCTTTTGCTTGCTGTCCCTTTGTCTTCTTTGCCTGCTGTTATATTTCTAACTGTGCTGCAACATTACTGTCTTAGCCTGACTTGACCCATGCATTTATGTTTTACACCACCTCTGCCTATTGCATATCTTACCTGCAACGTTCTATGCTCTTCTCTGCTCCTTTGCTCTGTGTCGGGTTACTTACTCGAGTCTCCTTCTGTCCATGTTCAGTCTTTGTTATCAAACTACCGCTGCAGTCGCATAACACCTTTGCACGAGTGTTGGGTCACTTGCCCAGAGTCTTTTCTCTTGCGTTCAACCTTTCCTTTTTAACTCACAGCCGCGTGTACATGACACTGTTCTGCACTTAGAGTCGGGTCTTACCCGAGTCTACTCTCGTTCAATATTTTCTTTTAACTCATTGTCGCAACGCTGTTCTGCACGGGCTCTAGGTCCTTTTTCATGTGTTCAAGCCTTTCCTTTGTAACCCGAGTCGACCTCCGCTTCCATGGTTTTCTTCATAAAACTAACGCAAATACATTAAACCTTGGACTCGAAATATATTAATATTCACCTTGAGCCGCATCGCGTCCGCTTCACAATTTGCACTTTGCGTTCCTTAGATTTTACGTTGTACTCTCCTTTGCCTCCTCTGATGTGATTTAACAAAGAAAAGGCGCTCTGCATACACGCTTAACTTTGGTTGTAGGGTCCCACAACACCTTGAACCAATCACAGGCAATCACACTTCGCAACCTTTATGATTTAATTTAGTGGTTAAACCTTATTCCTTGCGATCGACGATATTGCGTAGTGCCGACACGTGCCTTCTCCACTGCGCATCGCAAACAACCTAACTTACCATGCGACGCCTTAACGCTAAATTCTAAAAGTTACGATTTGCAAAATTGCTCCTGGTGCGATTCGATCTCCGCCGTTGGTCTTTGAAGGATCAGATGGTCCACACTTGTTTCGCTGATCAACTTCGCATCGCAAACAACTTAACTTACCATGCGACGCCTTAATGCTAAACTCTAAAAGCTGTGATTTGTGAAATCGCTCTCGGTGCAATTCGATCTCTGCGATTGGTCTTTGAAGGATCGGATGGTCCACACTTGTTTTGCTGATCAACTTCGTATTGCAAGTTAAATAACTTACCGTGCGAAATCTTAACGCTATCCGCTAAATCCTACGATGTGCGAAGTCTTCACGGGTTTGCGAGATGATCCCCACCGTTGATCTGTGCCTGATCTAACGAACCTCTCTGCTGCTTGCAAATCCGATTGGTCTTCGATCCTTAACACATAAACACTATAATGCCGATTTGCGATGTGCACTTTCATTCTCCGCCCGACACACGTCCACATCTCTGCCGTCTGATTCCTCCTTTGGAATTCTTCTAAATCTTTTCTGCCTTAGTCGATTTCTCTGCTTTCTACAACCACCGCTACTTTGCATCTCTGCTATCCTTACTGAGTTTTATTCAGTTTTTAAAAGCGCTGATCTCTCTTGAGCTTGTTCTTATGTTTGTTATTCACTCTGAGTTGGGATTATCACGACTTGCTCCGCGTTCACGAATTGTCGCGCATTCACGACTTGACCCAAACATACACAACTTGACCCAACACGTTCATGACTCTGCCCAACACGTTCACGATTCTGCCTTTGCGGTTTTGCTGCCTTTGCTCCTTTTCTGCTTTTACTTCCTCTGCTGTCTTTGCTTATTTGTTGCCTTTGCTGCCTTTGTCTTTTTGCTGCCATTGCTGCCTTTGTTCCTTTTCTGCCTTAGTTGCCTCTCTTTGCTGCCTTTGCTTCTTTGCTCCCTCTACTACTTCTCTTTTATGCTTTCTTACTGCATTATTGCTTGATCTGCTTCTTTGCCTTATCGCTGTTGCTTCTCTTCTCCTTTGCCTTAATGATAGTTCTGGCGCTGCTCCTTTGTGCTCCTTTGCCATCAATGACAATATTTCCAACACTCTGTTCGTCATTGACCTACCAAGGCCATCAATCAACCAATTGTTGACAGATTCTCGTTCGACACGCCTTCGACCGACCAACCATCGACAAATTCTCATTTGCTTCTCCGCCATTATCGCCACATTCGTGAGAAGTTGCACTGTGCTCCACCCACAGAAAGCCTCCTTGCAAATCATATTCGTTGTCGTCCCTATCAATTGTCAACAGACCATCGCCTCCCACGTTGCCCATTCATCGCCATATAGTCCATCTGCTGACGTTTTCTGCATCGGTCGTTCAATTGCTGCCCCTATAAGCGTGATGTGTGTAACCACAAACTTGCAATTTCGAATTCTGCACTTACAGATTAAAAAAAATTCGTCCATATTGTTAATAGCTAAAAATTATTGAGAGTTCTATCCACTACATTGGTAGAACTAGATTGTGCTCGTACGAACCACTTGACGTGTTCGTACAATGTCAACAATTTTCCACTGTTTGAATAATTAAACATCACATCCGTCCAGAGAAGAGCACAACCATTGACATCACATCCGTCCAGAGAAGAGCACAACCATTGACAAATAACACTAACACTCTTGGATAAAGAGAATCTGCTAGTTTTCAATATCTAAGGGTCATGTTGGTCGACCACAACATTGTTATTGACGTAGAAGGACTAATCCAAGGGTAAATACAAATTGTAGAAATTGATCGGAACAATCACATCCATATTCACAATTCATGCCTTCTCATTTTAATTTTTGAAAATAATTAGTTAAGTTAACAAGGTTATTGGGAAGGTAATAAGTTGGATGTTAAAGAATAAAGGGTCATTCCGAAAAAAGAAGGTGAACATTTTTATAAAGTATTATTTACAGTTAAAAAAGGAATGAATTTGGAGAATGTTCCAATTGATAGTTAAGTGTTCACAATTTATCAAATTAGATGGGATTTTATATATTTAGAGGGATAGGTCTCAACACTTATTACAAATAATAGATTAAAATTGTAATCAAAGTATCATTGGATAAAATTATCGACAAAGATGATTTCCATAAGGAATTGTGGTTTCTTTGCAATATGTCCTTTTCGTTCACAAGGATATTCTAATTGTCAAGAGTTATTCAGAAGTCAAAACGTAGTTTGCATAAAATGTGACATAGTTTTTACTTTAGTTGAATGTCTAAGTGATACAGAAAAACAAACATTAGCAAGACAGATGAAAGAATTAGTGGCAATAGTTGGGAAACAACATACAAATTTTAATAAGGAAATGAAGAAGGAAGAATCCCAATTACAAGATAAACACCCCTCATCACCCCTACAATATGATGTAATCCCATGTATTGAGAAATTGCAGTTGAAAGATCGAAAGAAAGACATAATAGCCGAAATTTGGCAAAACAAGAAAGTGTTACAATTACAACGTTTTTACTTTAGTTGAATGTTTAAGTGATACAGAAAAACAAACATTAGCAAGACAGATGAAAGAATTAGTGGCAACAATTGGGAAACAACATACAAATTTTAATAAGGAAATGAAGAAGACAAAATCCAAATTACAAGATAAACACCCCTCATCGCCCCTACAAAATGATGCAATCCCATGTATCGAGAAATTGCAGTTGAAGGATCAAAAGAAAGACATAATAGCCGAACTTTGGCAAAACAAGAAAGTGTTACAACAAGAATATGAAGATCTTGCAGATATACATTACAAACAAGTAATGGAAAAGGACGAAGAAATTTCTTGCCTCAAGGACCACATTGAAAAATTAATTGGTTAAGTCAAGAAGGCTAAGGTCACAAAGAAGGAATTCAAGAAGCACTTATCAGAACAAGAAGAGGAAAATTTACATTTAAAGCACCTTAATAAAAATTATTAGAACAAATCAAAGGTTTAAAAGATGATGAGAAGAATACTAAGGATAAAGTCAACAATTTAGAAAACGAAGAGTTTTTACATCTATGTAATCATAATCAAAACCTTCTTACACAAATAAAGAAGCTCAAAAGTGAAAAGAAGCTATTTAATGTCAAGTTAGAAAAACTTGCTCAAGAAGAAGTATCGAAGTCTTTAGTCCATGTTGAAGAAAAAAATCCAAACTCCGATCTAGTCAGTATCCCAACTGAAGAAGAGGACAAACTAGATGAAGTAAATATGTACTTAGAAGTTGCAGTTCCAACAACAAAAGATTCAAGTGAAGATCTAGAAATTAACCATTCAACTTTCATAACTGAAGGAAATCAGGTACTTCAAATGTTAATTTGAGAACATGTTCTATGCCATTTCAGGTTAGGGCACAAAATACTGAAGCAAATAGAACATACCAATAGATAGATGGAAGACAAGACAAAATAGAGATAATGAATGGTGGCGTTACGACGATCGGCAGGATGCTTCTACCAGCAAAGTCTCCAATAGGTCATTCAGCCATGTGTGTCACACACAACCCCAAGACCACCCAGACAGAGAATACTCCACAAATACGCAACACCAAGAACGCAACTCCATCGCCATCAAGAGAGAAGAAAATCCTCCACACATGTGTGTATAATGAACTCCAAGTCTCTCCAATATATAGGCATCTTTGGGGGTGTGTGACACGTCCTTTAAGACATTTAAGTCTATATTATATTCTAGGCCGACCTAACAAATAAGTGGAATAAATTCAAAGTACATGTTCTGCTCATCCGATCGAGATGATCTTTAGATCAATCTTACACCTTTTCGAAAGAGGAATCCAATAAAAATATTGGGATTGTCATCTGAGCAGCACAACCCGAAGTTTGGACTTAGTTGTCCAAATTTAACACTCCATCTCAATTAGGGAGAACTCCATCCACTAGTGCAATCCCAACATCGTGCGTCATCCCGCTGTAACTTGCTTTGCTGGCCTCTTTATTTCAGAACCGAAGTGGGTCAGTCACCAAGACATCATTCTTGGCTGACAGATTCAGCCCAGAGGTCCGAAACCTCTGTAGGACTCATAAAGAGTCTCATACCAACCCGAAGTTGGTTTACCTGACCCGAAGTCAGTTGGAGGTTTGAAACCTCGCTAAACTTGATCCCAGATCAAGTGGTTGGACACGTGCCATCCTAGTCATAGAGAGTACGACAATCTTCGATGCATCCATCGGTCTTGCTATGGTCTCTATTCTCATTTCCCACCTCATCGGCCAAACGAGAGGTACTTCCCATGAGTTCGGAACTCAGATGAGTAGGATGCATACGGGGCACAGATCATGAGAGGTGAACCAACTCAATCATCATTACGGTGGGGAAGAAGCACACAAACAAGGTTCGACAAGCCTAGCCCTGTGGTTGCTTATAGCTCCGAGGAACTATCCCCAAGGCCTCCCAGAGCTCATCGTCCAACAGGACCTTCAGAATAGGGTCGATCCACAATTCCAAGATTCTCACGGAAGGTTAGGAACATGACCTTCCCCAAGGGCATTGTGAGAATATCCGCGACTTGCTCATCAATTCCTATATGATCGAGCCTTACGGCACCTCGCTGTACCATATCCTGGATAAAGTGGTATCAGCCATCAACATGCTTGGATCAATCGTGGAACACGAGATTCTTTGACAAACGAATTCCCCTCTGGTTATCACAAAAGGATAACGATGGCATCTAGCACATGCTCGAACAACTCACTGAAGAGCTTTCGCAACCAAGTGACTTCACAACGGGCCATACATGCTGCAATATATTCGGCTTCAGCGGTGCTCAAGGCTATCGACTTCTGCTTCCTGCTCGAAGCAGACCCAAGTGTGAAGTAGCATCGATATGTGCTCTGGCGATCCACCACACTGCCAACCCAATCGCATAAGAATATCCATGGAGTGTCATACTCTCGACAGTGTATCTCAGCCCATGGTTTGTCGTGCCCCAGAGATATCTCAAGAGATACATGACACCAACCCAGTGAATGTTATGATCAACCATGTGTTGACTCAAAGTGTTCACTACACAACATACGTCCGGATGGGTGTTCACTAAGAACATCATAGCCCCTACGAGTTGACGATACTCAGTAGGATTTGCTAACACAGGCCCAACAGCGCAGCCACTCAACTTCTTAAGGTTGAGCTCCATCGGTGTCGACACAGACTTGGAATCCACCATACCAGAAGCTTCACAATGTATTTTCCTTGAGAAAGGAAAATCTTGCCACGTCTCTGCCAGACCTCCAAGCCTAGGAAGTAATGCATCAGTCCTAGGTCCCTCATCTCGAACTCAACAGTGAGCTCCCTCTTGCACTGATGAATGAGAGGGTCAACACCTGTCAGAAAGAGGTCGTCCACATACAGCACCAGAATGAGAGGCTTCTCTTTATCAACCTTGAAGTAAAGGTTCGGATCAACATTACTACGAGTGAAGCCCAACTTCATCAGGTAGCTATCTATCCTCTCGTACCAAGCTCTGGGTGCTTACTTCAACCCATAGAGGGCTTTCTTCAACCTACAGACTTGGGTGTTTGGACTTCGAACCCCAGAGGTTGCTCTACATACACCTCTTCTTTTATTGCACCATGCAGAAATGCAGTCTTCATATCCATCTGATGAAGATTCCATCCTTGCGTAGCAGCAATGGCTATGATAGATTGGATGGTGGTATATTAGGCCACAAGTGCAAGTATGTCATCATAGTCTATGCCTTCCTTTTGAGAGAGGCCACAGGCAATGAATCTTACCTTGAACTTTTCGGCACCTCCATCAAATCCATGCTTAATCTTGTAGAGCCATTTCGAAGAGACAACTGCTTTGTCCTCCGGTCTTGGAACCACATCCCAGACATCATTATTCATTATGGATTCGTACTCTTCGTGCATAGGATCCTTCCATACTTGATGCTTTACGACCTCCTTAAAAGATCCGGGTTCAGATTGTATAATAGTACTCATGGCTGCTAGATACCCTTGGTATTTATATGGCTTCTTGTTTTTCTTTAGGAATTTCCCCCTTGAAGCCATATATCTTTGAGCCATGAGGGTCTTCTTTCTTTCAACAATGATATTAGCTCAGGAGCATATACAGTTGTATTCTCCCTCTTATTGCCAACTTTTCTTGTGAGAGAAGACGTCTATTTTAAATGAGGGCATCCTAGACACCAACTTGGAAGAGAGTTTTGTACTCAGGGGTCTGAATGTTATTCTCCCACAGTCAAAGCCATCCAAGACTCATAGCCATATACTGTCATATAGCTATCATGCATCTTGGCACGTATCATATACAATATTTGTTCAAAACTTCACAAGCTTGTTGATCATGGTTCAAGACTCCCACAATGTGACTGAAGGTTGCAAAAACTTCTCAGATCACACTTCCAAGCTTATCATTACGCTCCAATGTAAGACTGATACTATGACAAGCTTACTGCTATTTCGTAAACATGGGTGACTGTCTATGTCACTGTCCACATCTTCCTACACATTAAGAACAAATAAAGATGACTTACATGCAGAAGATGCTTTCTTCTTACGTTCCTTTTGCCTCTGTTCGTGATGTACCAAACAGATCTTTGCAGAGAATATTGCTGCTTTAAACTCTGCCAGCCCATCTTAGATTCGGCCAGTGCTATTCTTACTGCTTGTACATAGTTTGCGACTTGTTACAGCTACTGCGTATAATTCATATGACCGTCTCTATTGTCATAGTTATGATATATACTACTTCAAAAGTCTTCTGTCAAGGATACATCTTCAAATCACTGTTTGCATCACTGCCACTGAATTAGGATTTACTATTCCATGTCCTGAATAGTACATATTCCTTACACATTCTCACAGTGATTTTGAATGTCATAGTGAGATCCTCTTAGAAACATTCAAAATAATGATGAAATGATTCCCTTATAGTGACTTCTGGAACTGATGATGCCTCAAGTTCTCTTGGAGCAGTTATATCAACATCTTTCAGGAAACATCCTATGAGAAAGTATAACATCAGTTGTTATACGCAAAATCATGTTTAGGAGAAAGTCTATTTCTTTTTCATGATGGAGATAGATATGAGGATTATTAAACATATATCGTCATATCTAGATGTCTATGCTTTGGAGGAGAGATAGATTATCATCATATCCAACTGATTCGGCTTGCACATCAAAGCTTGGTCCGAGGCTGCTCCAGCATCTGCTACAAAGCTTCAAGGCCTGCTTGCTAAGGCAGCGTCAAGTACTCCTCAAGAACCGTGAAAGCCTTCTATAGGTCTGAAATTAATGAGTACAAAAGTTTTCCTACAAAACTCTGATCCAGAGAGTTCAAGCACCTTCTTCAAACTTGCATTAACTTGCCTTTGACACTCAGGTAATGAACCTTGTCACAAGAATCTCTACCTTTGCAAATTTCAGACTATACTCTGAATTAGGGTTGCTATAGATGAGGTCTGCTACAAATCTCATTCCAAGATCTGTTTCAGATCGTTATAGGTTTTCCACTGGTCTGCTGTGTTCACAAAATAGCTTTGTTTTTCCTTAGAAAGATGCCACAGAACACCTTAGAAAAGGGACCCATGAAACAACCTTATTTTGCCTTAAATATACCTCAGATCTGCCTTGTAAACTGCCTGAGAAGCCTGCGGAAAATTTATTACATCAAACCATTGATTCAGGACCATGAACCTGGGTGCAAACATTGAACCAAAATCTGGAAGTGGTATATTTTGCAAGGACAAAAATGTCACGCTGCTTGAAATGTCTTTGGGTATGATTAAACACATACAACCACGATGCCACATATACTCTGTTCGTTTTGCAATATTCATCGCTCCTGACAACGTCAAAGATTTCGAGCATCAATGTGACGATGCGTTGGCCACGCTGAATTAACGTGGGTGTGGATCTCGCCCGCTGCGCAAAGATCACCTCTGACTCCACACCGTCACCATATGTGGTCCCCTCTACAATCGTGCTCCGCTTGTCACAACCTTACTTTCCCGTTTGCAGCCACATATTGTGCCCTCTGTTTCGACAATCGACGGGGGTAACCAACAAGGAAACCTGTCGTTCTATTTCAAATAGTCGACAATCTACATACAATGCTAATCCCGTCAATCGTTGTGTCCGCTGGTCATACCGTCAAAAAAGGTGTGACGTCTAGTCTCATGGGTTTCTATGAACGTCGAGGTAAATAGTCGCAAATGGTGGAACAGTTGTCGTGGTGCAATTGGAATCCTTCATCTCCAGTGAATTCCCAATCATCGAGTTGCCAGCGTGGCTGGTTAGGCAGAGTTTATGTGGCAGTTCCTCTTCCTTGTTCTGAAAACAGAAAATTCAATCTTGCCCTTTGACTTGCGTGATAAAATAAGTGTAATGGAGGTCAACGCTACAATTATGTATCCACTATTATGAATTGTGGCTCTGCTCTTATCTTCTTCATCCACGAATGAATCCCTCCATCCATCTGCAATTATATTACCTCACTACTCTTAATAAATTTTCCACATATGCTGCCCTTACGCTGTCTTCTTCACGATTAAATTTACACTCCGACACTTGGTGGTATGGCCTGTTTTGGTGAGGCTAGGCCTACAACCTACCTTAATTTGTTGCGACTCCCTAACAACCCTACAAAACAGCCTCTTCATACCTCGACCTCCCTTAATTCTTTGCGGCAAGCTTCAATGAGGCTTCAGAGGCTTGCGACATTTTCGTTTTGGGAGAGACTACCCATAAAACAACCCTTAAGCACCTCTGAATGTGATCCTGTGCCTCGGCCTTCTATCCCTGCAACTAGGCCTTCATAACAGTCCTCAAAGATGCCCTACAAAGCCTAGACAGAGGTATCCCTTTCCTTCTTCATCGAGCTCTTCTCTTGTGATGTGTTGCACTTTATTCAACACAAATTGGGCTTTGTCTTCACCTCAGCTCTGATACCATGTTAATTTGAGAACACGTTCTATGCCATTTCAGATTAGGGCACAAAATACTAAAGCAGATAGAACATACCAATAGATCGATGGAAGACAAGCCAAAACTGAGATAATGAATGGTGGCGTTACGACGATCAGCAGGATGCTTCTACTAGCAAAGTTTCCAATAGGTCATTCAGCGAAGTGTGTCACACATAACCCTAAGACAACCCAGACAAAGAATAATCCACAAATACGCAACACCAAGAACGCAACTCCATCGCCATCAAAAGAGAAGAAAATCCTCCACACATTGTGTGTATAATGAACTTCAAGTCTTTCCAATATATAGGCATCTTTGGGGGTGTGTGACACGTCCTTTAAGACATTTAAGTCTAGATTATATTCCAGGCCAACCTAGCACATAAGTAGAATAAATTCAAAGTACATGTTATGCTCATCCGATCGAGATGATCTTTAGATCAATCTTACACCTCTCCGAAAGAGGAATCCAATAAAAATATTGGGATCGTCATCTGAGCAGTGCAACCCAGAGTTTGGACCTAGTTGTCCAAATTTAACATCAAATAAATCAAGAAGATGACAGAAATGAGATCAGGGAAAATCAAATCACTAGGATTCCTTATCAACATCCGAATCACGAAAGTAGACAACTCAATCAAGCTATGTATTTAGAACATAAACAAAAATTTGATGTTCCGAAACATGCTAAAGTGCACACAACTCAGAGTAGTGATAACAGTTCATCACAACTTTTTAGTAATGAAAAAAATCGACAGAAGATTGATCTAGGATGGTCTGATCCCTTCTTAGTGCGACAATTTTGTTTGTCACTTAGAGGATCATATCAACTTGTATCAACAAGGATGACTACCCCGAGAAGAGAAGACATTCATAGTAGAAAAAGTGATCAAGGCCTTTCATCAACAAGCTTTGAGGACAAAGCTTTTTGAGGAGGAAGGCAATGTTATGAATAAAATGATGATATAAATAATGTAAACAATAAATGATGATTAGTTAATTAGTAATTAGGTTGAAGAGGCATGTCTAATGGGACATGACCTTCCGTGAAGAGGCACCTGTGTAGGTATATAAGCATGCCTCATTTGTAGCATTCATATCATTCATTCCTCAATGGATATTTTCATATTTCAAGTCTTTTGGAGTATTTAACGAGAAGTACAAACTTTGTTCACTTCACCAACAATTGAAATGAACCTACTACTCTTTTCATATGTAGAGAGGAAGAATGATGGTGGTACAAGGAAACAGGGTCAAGGATCTAGGAAGGGATTCAAAGGAAGAGGCAAAGGAAGATGGTACAATTGTAACAAGTTCAACCATTATCCTAGAGTGTGCCCTCACAAGAAGAATCCTTCAATGGATGATGACAACAACAACAACAATTACAAAAGCAATGGCAATCAAAGGAACAATAGGTTCAACAAGAAAGGAAAAAGTTATGCTCCAATTGCTCGAAATGAAAATGGTCGACCTGCCAAAAGGACAAGAAATGCCATGTATGATGAAAGTAACATTATAGAAAAACAAGATGACTTTTATCTTATTTCTGCTCTATCTACTGCCTTTCCACCGGATACTTTGGATCATTGGTTGATTGATAGTGGAGTCTCAAGGCACTTTACTAGATACAAAGAGGCTCTCTCAAATTTGATTGAGAAGAAAACTATTCTAAAGATTACTTGGAGATAATGCCACCTACCCTGTGAAAGTAATAGGAATTGTTACTCTTCACTGTATTATGGTCAAAACATACTTCTATAGGAAGTGTTGTATGTGCCCGATTTGAAGAAGAACTTCGTGTCTATTTTTGTGATGGAAGACAAAGGCTTCAAGGTAGAATTCATTGATGAAAAGGTACGCATTTGACATAGAAAACTTAAAGATGCATTTACTCTTTAATTTAGGGTTGATGGTCTCTATAAAGTTGGTGGAAGTCCTTTGGGAGCCATGGCAAGTGATACTTCTCTTCAATGTGCGCTGTAGCATCAAAGATTTTCCCACTTACATTACAAATTCGGATGGTCACAAGGACACTCGACTTTCACATGAACCATGAAGGAGTATATCAAGGATGTGCAGCTAGGAAACATAAAAAGTGACCATTCCCTTCTAGTGAAAGCATAACAACTGTTATTCTTCAATTGGTCCATTCTGACCTATCTGGTGCCTTGCCCGTAACCTCATTGGGAGGATGAACATATTATGCAATCTTTGTGGATGAATTGTCACGCAAAACATGGATCTATTTCTTGAAGAGCAAGAATGAAGTGTTCAAATGGTTGTGTTCTTTCAAAGCATTGGTGGAAAATCAAATAGGGAAGAAGATAAAGACATTGAGGACCGATAATGGAACAAAATATGAATAAAATAAATTCAATGACTTTTGCAGTATGTTGACATTAGGAGGGCAACAATTGTTCCATACAGTCCTGAGCAGAATGAAGTTGCTGATAGGAAAAATAGAATAATCATGGAAGCCACCTTGACCATGATCTTTGATCAAGGTCTATCGAAATGTTCATGGGGAGAAGCTCTCAACACTGTCGTATATGTTCAAAATAGGAGCCCACATCAAGCTTTGGATTTCAAGGCACCCGTGTTGGTCTCCAATGGTAACAAACTTGATGTTTCTCATTTTAGAATCTTTGGTTGTCCTGTATACTTTCATGTGCCTAAAGAGAAAATGAATAAGTTGGAAGCTTTCGGGAGGAAAGGTATATTCGTCGGCTATAGTGAAAATTCAAAGGCATATAGAATCTATGTACCTGGTCAAAGAGATGTGGAAATAAGTCGAGATGTTATCTTTGATGAAGATAGTGCCCTCAAGAAAGCCAAAGATCTCCCCATATCAAGGAAGGACGACGATGATGCTGCTAAATAGCAAGCAAAACCTCCGATGAATGAGCCTATGCCTGATGTTGATGGCCTGATGGATCCTATTCATCCACTTCCATGTGATCCTTCTACCTCATGGAAAATACCATTATGGCTCAAAGATACTTTCGAAGATGCTCAAAAACATACTGCTCCAAGAGGGACATTTTGTGAAAGTAAGAAGCTTAACATGTATCAAGGGTACTTGACTGCCATGAGTACCATTATTCAAGAAGAACCTTGCATGTTCGAAGAAGCCACAAAGCACCAAGTATGGGAAGATGCGATGAATGAGGAATATGAATCCATCATGAAGAATGATGTCTGGGATGTGGTGCTTAGACCTAAGGACAAGTCTGTGGTCACTTCAAAATGGCTTTACAAAATTAAACATGGAGGTGATGGAAGTGCTGAAAAATATAAGGCCAAGTTCATAGCTCGTGGCTTCTCTCAAAAGGAACGAGTGGACTATGATGAAATATTTGCACTCGTTGCTCGATATACCACTATTTGAATTTTGATCTATTATTGCTCTCGTTGCAAATCAAGGATGGAGCCTACATCAAATGGATATCAAGATTGCTTTCTTGGATGGCTCACATAAGGAGGATGTCTACTTGGAACAACCTTAGGGGTTTGGAGTACAAGATAGGACACATAGATACCGACTGAAGAAAGTTCTCTATGGGTTGAAGCAAGCCCCTAGGGCTTGGTATGCAAGGATTGATAACTATCTTATGAAGCTGGGATTTACAAGAAGCTATGTTGAGCTAAACCTATACCTTAAGGTTGAAAAGGATTTGCCTCTTATTTTGGCCCTATATTTTGATGATCTCTTTCTAACAGGTGCAAACCCTCTCTTTTATCAATGGAGTTGATTTCCGAATTCAAGATGAAGGACGTAGGACTGATGCATTACTTCCTAAGCCTGGAGGTTTGGAAAAATCTAGGAAAGATTTTCCTTTCTCAAGAAAAATACATTGTGATGTTGTTAGAAATATGTGGGATGGTGGAATGCACGTCTGTGACTACTCTAATGGAACTAAACTTCAAGAAGCTATGTGGAAGTGCTGCTGGGCTTGAATTGGAGAACCCTAATGAATATAAACAACCTGTGGGGGCCCTGATGTTCTTGGTAAATCTCGACCAGACATATGCTCTGCTGTAAATACTTTGAATCGATATATGATTGAGCCTCATCACATATATTAGGTTGCTACAAAGAATCTCTTAAGATATCTTCGTGGTACTATCAACTTATGACTGAGATACATTGCTAGGAATTTGAGGCTATGTAGATATTCTGATGCTGACTGGGTTGGCAGTGTCGTCGATAGAAAGAGCACAACATGATGTTGCTTCTATTTGGGATTTGCTTCAATTTCTTGGGTGAGCAGGATGTAGAAATTGGTTGCTCTAAGCATTGCAGAGGCCGAATATATTATAGCTAGTATAGCATGTTGTAAAGCTGTTTGGTTGAGGTAGCTCTTTAGGGAGCTATTGGGGCACGTGCTGGATACTATTGCGATCAAGTGTGACAATTAGAGTGGGATTCACCTTTCAGAGTTTCATGTATTCTAGAACCGCTCCAAGCATATTGATATCAAGTACCACTTTATCGAGGATATGGTACAACAAGGAGCAAAAAGGCTCCAACTGTTGATTTTTATAGCATCTGGAAGTGTTCCAAGTCTCAAAATTTGAGGAGAGGCTTGGACAACAATATTCCAGAGAACCCAGAAATCGTTTGTGTAAATTCCACTTGGATTTTGCTTTATTAAAATAATTAATTATTTTAATGTGATCCCTAAGTCTAAACTTAGGGAAATTAAATAATTAAGTATTAATAAAGCATAGTGTGAATCTTCTAGAAAACAAAGATCAAGTCATCTTTTAATCTGAGCCATTGATTAAAGATATGATTTGGGCCGTTGATTTATCAACGAGAAGACTATAAGAGAAGTCTTGAGGGTCATTTGGAAATTAAGCCAAGCACATTTTCAGTATCCGAAGGAAATCGATTCTAAAGTAAGAGAATTCGATTTCAGTGGGTGAGTTTGTAGAGGTAGGGTTGTAGAGACAGAAGGAAGAAGGAGAATTCAACAGAGACAGAGAAGAAGAAGGCAGAGGATGAGGGGGAGGCAGTGCTGAGCATTAGCACTAGCCCTCCACGCAAACTTACGCAGTCCAGGTAGGGACTGCGCAAAGAGGCTACGCAGATTGACACAGAGGGTGCAGGAGGTCATCTCGTGTGTCGGGAATTCTTCCAGAGTGTTCGGAAAATTAACATCAGGTGTATGCTATTTAATTCTGATTGTCAGGAATTCTGTAAACATTCTTTTCGCTGCTGAAGTTAAATACAAACCCTCATCTGCTGCATCGGTTTTGCCACATTGGGTTTTTCCGGGGAAAATTGTCCAAAAATAACTGTGTTCATGTGGTTGTTTCTGTTGTGCTATATGTGTTATTTTTGTTCTTATGCTTTTGATTAGAGTGAAGTACTGCAACTGTGTTTATTTCAAAATTTACTGAAGCATCTGTAAATAACTTGTCAAATAAGTAGGCGAAATAAGTGAATCATTGCAGTAATAATTTTCAGATTGAATTTTCACAAGGTATCGGAGGAAAAGGCTTAAGATAGAAAGGGAGGATCTGCGATGGACAAAAGATCTGACAGTCAGAAGGGCCCACACAGTCAGAAGGGCTCATGCAGTGCTTGAGAGCACTTAGAAAAACAGAGGGAATATGACATGTTTGTGCTGGCATCCAGACTAGAGGAGGATTTCGCTTGTGTCAATCACGTCACCTCTAGGTGTTTGGTATATTGACAGTGGAGCATCTGCTCATATGACGAGAGTTCGAGAATGTTTTTCGAGCTACCAAGAGGAGCAGATGAATTTCCATATTACAATGGGAAACAAGGTCAAGTGTAACCCCGTTAGAAGAGGTACCATAATATTTCAGGCAGCAGCTGGCAACAAGATTCGGGCCAAAAACGTTCTGCATGTACTCGGTTTGGGGATGAATTTTCTCTCTGTGTCTCATCTCTAGAACAAGGGTTATGACGTATACTTCATTGGAAATAAAGTTTATGTGAAACACCTTAGTTGGAAAAAGAAGGCACAAATTGGAGTAAGGAGCCATAAACTATATAAGCTCCAGCTGGAATCCCCAATGACTCTAATCAGTAGTACGGACGAAAGGGATCTGAATGAATTATGGTACAGAAAGATGGGGCATTTACATGATCGAGCCTTGAAGATTCTTAAGAAGACTATCATAGGAGCTCCAGAACTCAGCACAAGGAGAGATGAGGTCTGAAGGGGGTGTGTACTAGGGAATTATGCCAAAGCAGCATTTCCAAGAGCATATTGGAGTTGATACAGTGAGATATTTGTTGTCCAACGTCCACAACTGCTCTTAATGGTGCAAAGTATTTTGCTACCTTCATTGAGGACCATTCTAGGAAGACTTGGATCTACTTTCTCAAAAGCAAAGATGAAGTCTTTAAGCGTTTCAAAGAATTCAAGGCGCTGGTAGAAAGTTCAACCAGAAAGAAGATCAAGAAGCTGTGGTTAGATAATGGTGGAGAGTATATCGATAAAGACTTCACTAGTTTCTGCGCAAAGGAAGGCATCAAGAGAGAATGGACAACTCCATACAATCCAGAGCATAATGGAGTTGCAGAAAGGAAGAACAGGACCATTGTAGAAACTGCAAGGGCAATGTTATATGACCAAGACATGCCCAAATGTTTATGGGCAAAAGCCTGCAATACAACTGTGTATGTGTAGAACAGGGTACCCCATAGAGCGTTGGGAAGGTAACTCCTGAGGGTGTGTTCACAGGAAGCAAGCCGGAGGTGAGCCATATCAGGATATTTTGGAGTATGGTGTATTGCCACATATCAGATGAGAAGAGGCAGGAGTTGGATTAGATGGTGGAAAAGGGTTATCTTGTGGGCTGTAGTGAAAATGCGAAGACATATCACATCTATATTCTAGAAACAGGAAGATCGTAGTGAGGCGGGACGTGAAATTCATGGAGAGAGCCTTCAGAGGATCCAGGGAAATGGCTACAAATATGCAGATTGAGGAGGATCCAATAGTACAACCTCAACGACCTAGAAAGGATGGGTCTAGTGCCTCTCCATGACACAAGGATTCTAAGGAGAATTCCTCTGAAGAAGAGTAGGCAGGAGAGTAGATAAGACCACCCTCCACTAGTGGAAGACTGAGCAGAGAACTCCAACAAATTCTGAGGGATGCAGAGGAATTTGTTGGAGTCACTAGAGACGGGAAAAGGGTACGAAGGCAACCTGACAGATATTAGGCACTGGTAGCATCAGGTGTGGGTAGATGCCATGGTGGAGGAGTATAGCTCCATCATGACAAACAATGTATGCGAAGTAGTCCCTAGACCACAAGACATATCAGTTGCAGGAATGAGGTGGATCTACAAGATCAAGTATGCTGCAGATGACATCATAGAGAAGTTCAAGGCCAGATATGCGGCTAAGGGGTACGCACAAAAAGAAGGGATCGACTATGAGGAAACCTTCGCCCCTGTAGCTCGGTACACTTCAATCAGATCCTTCATCTCTCTAGCAACGCAGATGGGATGGGAGATTCACTAGATGGATGTCAAGACAACGTTCTTGAATGTGGTGATATAGGAGGAAGTGTACATAGAACAACCAAAGGGCTTCGAGACACATGAGCATAAGACTTGCAGGCTTAAGAAAGCCTTGTACGGTCTAAAACAAGCCCCCAGAGGATGGTATGGGCAAATTGATAGCTATTTGCAGAAGATTGGATTCGTTAAGAGTGACGCAGATCCCAATCTCTACTACTTGAGAGTAGGGGATGAGTTGTTAATCCTGGTATTATATGGGGATTCTTTGTTTCTTACTGGATCATCTAAGCTCATCAAGGACTGCAAGGAAAATTAAGCTACCGAATTCGACATGAAGGATCTGGGGCAGATGCACTATTTCCTTGGATTGGAGGTTTGGCAGCAAAAGGGATAAATCTTCCTTGGGCAAGGAACATACACTACAAAGATCCCGAAGAGGTTTCAGATGGAAGACTGTAGACCTATGGCCATGCCAATGATTACAAACTGGAAGAAGATAGACACAACAGAGGATGATGATGCTGATCCCACCTTGTATAGGCAGCTCATCGGATCATTGATGTATCTGGTCAACACTAGAGCAAACATCTGTTATGCAGAGCATATCGTCAGTCAGTTCATGGTGTAACCAAGGAGAGCTCACTGGGCAGCAACCAAACATGCTTTCAGATACTTGAAGGGGACAATCGAGTATGGGTTGAAGTACACCAAGGGCAACGAGGTCTAGTTGAGTGGGTTTAGAGATGCAAATTGGGCTGGAAGCACAGTGGATCGGAAAAGTACAAAAGTCCGTCGCATTGAAGCACAGTGGATCGGAAAAGTACAAAAGTCCGTCGGAATGACTTCTTGGTGCAGTAGGAAACAAAAGTTTGTCGCATTGAGCTCAACCGAGGCAGAGTATATGGCAGCAAGCATAACTTCGTGCGAGGCCATATGGCTTCGTAAATTGCTCTTGAACTTACTCAAGAAGAGGATGGAACCGACCATAATTATGTGTGATAATCAGAGTTTCATCAAGCTCTTTGAGAATCCTATGTTTCATGACCGGTCGAAACACATTGACATTTGGTGCCACTTCATCAGGGACTATGTTCAACATGGAACCGTGCAGTTGAGGTACACTCCTACCGTAGAACAGGTGGCAGATATCCTCACCAAGGCTCTGAGTAAGATTACGTTTACCTACATCAGAGAAAAGATGGGGATGGTCAAGAACCCTTTCCTGTAAAGGAATGGGTGGTGTACAGAGACAGAGAGAGCTGCAGTACAGATGAGGCAGTGGTAGAGACGTTGTCACAAGTAGCAATACAGAGGGCAGTAACGCAGAGTTGAGAGGCAACAGTCAGGACATTAGCAACGCAACAGATGCTTTAGAATTAGAGCAGTACAATTGGTACCTTGCTTGAACACTTTCCTCGCTAAGAGGGAATGTTGATTTTTATAACATCGGGAAGTGTTTTAGGTCGCAAATTTTGAGGAGAGGCTTGGACAATAGTATTCCAAAGAACCCATAAATCATTTGTGGAAATTCCACTCGGATTTTGCTTTATTAAAATAATTGATTATTTTAGTGTGATCCCAAAGTCTAAATTTAAGGAAATTAAATAATTAAAGGGTATTAATAAAGCAGAGTGTGAATCTTCTAGAAAACTAAGATCAAGTCATCTTTTAATCTGAGCCATTGATTAAAGATATAATTTGGGCCGTTGATTCATCAACGAGAAGACTATAAGAGAAGGCTTGGCGGTCATTTGGAAATTAAGCCGAGCAGATTCTCAGTACTCGAAGGAAATCGATTCTGAAGTAAGATAATTTGATTTCAGTGGGTGAGTTTGTAGAGGCAGTGTTGCAGAGATACGAGGAGGGAGAAGTCAGCAGAGACAGAGAAGAAGAAGGCAAAGGACGAGGGGGAGGCAGTGTTGAGCAACAACATTAGCCCTCCACGCAGGCTTACACAATCCAGGCTGGGTCTGCGCAGAGAGGCTACGCAGACTGACACAAAGGGTGTAGGAGGTCATCCCGTGTGTCAGGAATTCTTCTAGAGTGTCTGGAAAATTCACATCAGGTGTATGCTGTTTAATTTCGATCATTAGGAATTCTGTAAACATTCTTTTCACTGTTGAAGATAAATACAAACCCTCATCTGTTGCACCGGTTTTCCCACATTGGGTTTTTGCGGGGACAATTGTCCAAAAATAACTGTGTTCATGTGGTTGTTTCTATTGTGCTATATGTGTTATTTCTGTTCTTCTGCTTTTGTTTAGAGTGAAGTACTGCAACTATGTTTATTTCAAAATTTACTGAAGCATCTGTAAATAACTTATCAAATAAGTAGGTGAAATAAATCAATCACTGCAGTAATAATTTTCAGATTGAAAATTTCACACCAACACATCAGGATGGATGAACAAGTTACTGACATCTTCACGAAGCCTCTTGGTAAGGTCAAGTTCATTGCCTTCAGAGAGAGGCTAGGAATTGTTGAAGTAACCTCCCATGAGGGTCCCACTTGAGTTGGACATTGAGCTTTGGGAGCTCCTAAGGGCTTGGGGTACTTCTTGGAGTTATGTGCGACCATAGGGTGAGTGGTTCACCTTCCCCTATTGGTACGTTGTGTACAGGGTGAGTGGTTCACCTTCCCTTGTGATACCCCATGATGATATATGAGAGCATAGGGTGAGTGGTTCACCTTCCCCTATGGTGGTTGACATGTGCATAGGGTGAGTGGTTCACCTTTCCCTACGACTGATGACATATGCATAGAATGGGTGGTTCACCTTCTCCTATGGCATATGAGCAGGTTGAGTGGTTCACCTTCACCTGCGGATGCCGCAACATATGTCCTACCCTTGTAGTTTGGGACTCTTGGGAAGTACCTCTCATATGGCCAATCGGTTGGGAAAAGAGAATAGGGACCATAGCACTACAGATGGATGCATCGTGTATTGTCGTACTTCGTATGACTAGTATGCATCATGTTCAACAACTTGATCATTCAGGATCAAGTCAGATTGGGGTTCAACCCTAGGTTATGTAGACTGGCTTTTGTCAGTGGAGAGTGACAAGGTCTTGTTACTCACTCTCGATCGATTCTTCTTATTATCTATATCAATCTTCAACAAAGATGAGACGAGATGCATAGATAGTACATATTGACAGGATGGCATGATGATGGATGGATTGGTAGGTGGAATTATCCCTAGTTGAGAGGGAGTATTAAGTTAGCAACTAGGGCAAATTCCACTCTGGACAACTCATCTGATGGAGATAATTATTGCATTGAATTCTTCTTTTCGAGGGGACCAAAATTGACCCAAGGTTCATTGAAATCAGACAAGGAGAAACATGTTTTTGAAGTAAAGCCCACACGTGCAAATTGTCAAAGTCGACCACAGGCTCATGAAGCCCAAGAGACATGTCTTTTGACCCACATTGACTCATATAAATAAGAGTGACCTCAAACCTCATTTGGTAGCTCATCAACTCAACACATTCTTCTCTCCTCATTTGATTGGTTCGTACAAGTTATTGGGTACTAGGTAGTTGTTCTCTTCACACGTGTCGTTGATAGGAGGTCGAATTTTAGGAGGCCAAAATCATAATTTTTTTTGCAATTTGACCAATAATTGACCAACATTGACTTTGACTTTTTGGGTAGCTTTTGACTTTGATTTTCTGGGAGAATTTCTATTTGGGCAGGTTGAGTTTTTGGGCACACAAATCGAGGTATTATGTTGACTTTGACTGTGTTGACTTCAAACTTGCAACTAGGGCTTTGAAGCAAATTTGACGTTGACTTTGACCAAGTTTAGGGAGGAATTTCGAGACTGTTTTCAAGGCATATTGACCAGTTGATAAGGCTGCATTTGACGAAGGTTGAATGAGCTGCTTAGTGGACTGTTTGTTGCTACACCATTAATTGGTTAGGTAATGTTTGATTGTTGTTGACCTAAAGCTGAAAATCACTGATTGGACTGGGCTGTTTTGGATAGTGATTTGGCAAGTCAGTTTTGACTTTGAATTTATATTATAGTACTCTCTCTCTTTACTGAACATTTGATATTTATAATAAGAAGAGTTGATCAAGGGTTTTCCCCATCTCAGGGTTTTCCCCTAGCTTGTGCCAAATTCTTATGTTCTCTCATCCTGGCTTGTCTTCTACATTTTATTGTTTATGTTTTATCTATAGTTACTACCAACATGGTTTATGTGATTTCTATTGGAAAATAAGTGGAAATCATCATTGGCTAGTAAAGGGACATTGAAGTAATTGTTGCAAGCATAGAACATACCAAATTCCACTTTGGACAACTCATTTGATGGAGATAATTATTGCATTGAATTCTTCCTTTCGAGGGGACCAAAATTGACCTAAGGTTCATTGAAATCAGACAAGGAGAAATATGTTTTTGAAGTAAAGCCCACACGTGGAAATTGTCAAAGTCGACCACAGGCTCATGAAGCCCAAGAGACATGATTTTTGACCCACATCGACTCATATAAATAAGAGTGACCTCAAACCTCATTTGGTACCTCATCAACTTAACACATTCTTCTCTCCTCATTTGATTGGTTCGTACAAGTTATTGGGTACTAGGTAGTTGTTCTCTTCACACGTGTGGCTGATAGGAGGTCGAATTTTAGAAGGCCAAAATCAGAAAATTTTCTGCAGTTTGACCAAGAATTGACCAACGTTGAGTTTGACTTTTTGGGCAGCTTTTGACTTCGATTTTCTAGGAGAATTTCTCTGTGTAGGCCGAGTTTTTGGGCACACAAACCGAGTCATTATGTTGACTTTGATTGTGTTGACTTCAAACTTGCAACTAGGGCTTTGAAGCAAATTTGAGTTTGACTTTGACCAAGTTTAGGGAGGAATTTTGGGATTGTTTTCAAGCTAAGAAACTGGATTCGTCCCCCTGGGCCCTCAAATCCCGTATCCAGCGTATCGAATACGATACTCTAGGATTCGTACCCGATTCAATGGATACGACCGTATCCGTACAGGGTACGACAAATCTAGACCGTACCTTGTACGGATACGGCTATATCCCGTACAGCCGGATTCGCTGTGTCTAAAAAGTGCGATTTTGGGTTATAAAACAACGACTTCGCTCATTATTTCTCATTCTTTGTACGACGTCATCCTCCACACCAGCAGATGCAGAGATGACTGAGGAGGAGGATGCATCAAAGCCAGAGGAGAGCAGTGGTGAGCATGATGATTAGGATGAGGATAGTGATGTTGATTATGATGATGAGGATTGATGACTCATTGACTCTGACTCATTGAGGCTTCAGGCTTGTAGTCTTGGACACTTCAATTTTTTTGTATTTTGTATTTCTATTTCCCATTGGCAGTGTACTTATGTAACACATTTTGATTCTGATGACTTAATGAGAAAACTACAGTGTCTTACTATCTTATCTTTCTGAGTAAATTTGACAATTGTATGATGTATCAAATTTCAATGTATCATGTATGAGTATCTAAGATCTTAAATCTATGTTTGAATCCATGAATCTTAAATATATATTTATTTTTAATAAAATAATATATAATGTATCGTATCCCGAAAGTGTCTTGTTCCGGGGGTCACCGTATCCCGAATCCGATTCTCGGATCCCCGTATCCCTGTATTAGGTGACCTAGTTTTCAAGGCATATTGACCAGCTGATAAAGCTGCATTTGACCAAGGTTGAATGAGCTCCTTAGTGGACTGTTTGTTGCTGCACCGTTAGTTGGTTAGGGTTGTTTGATTGTTGTTGATTGGAAGCTGAAAATTACTGATTGGACTGAGCTGTTTTGGATAGTGATTTGGCAAGTCAGTTTTGAATTTGACTTTGTATTATAGTACTCTCTCTCTTTACTGAACATTTGATATTTATAATAAGAAGAATTGATCAAGGGTTTTCCGTATCTCAGGGTTTTTCCCTGGCTTGTGCCAAATTCTTGTGTTCTCTTGTCTTGGCTTGTCTTTTGCATTTTATTGTTTATGTTCTATCTATAGTTACTGCCAATATGGTTTATGTGATTGCTATTGGGAAATAAGTGGAAATTATCACTGGGCTAGTAAAGGGACATTGAAGTAATTTTTGCAAGCATAGAGCATACCATTGTTATCTAAAATTAACACATTCTAAAATGTCATGGATGTGTATCATTCTTATTTTTTTGTTTATTTTCGTGCAGTATAATATGTTTTTTTTTAAAGAAACTGATAGGAGTGTTTTATTAATAAAAGAGAAAGCAAGGATCCGACCCAAAACAATTACATTTCTTCAGAATTTCCAGTATCCCTTGTGGATTTGAAATTGAGCATGGTGACTCAATCTGAACCCTCAAGCGAGATCTCTGTGATGCAATAATTTTATTCCCATTCCAACTAATTTTTTTCCAAAATACTCCCAAAATTCAAAAAGTACTTACATTCCATTACAATTTATCGTTGGATTTTGATTGACCTCTCGTTTTCCTTGACAAGATATTTTTTCCCTTTTTTCCAACTTGAATCCAATCTGTGTTTTCTGATGTATCCAAAGTGTTGCTTTGCTGAGAGTGGTCTTTGCTGACTTTATTACTTTGTCCATATGCTTCATCAACTCAAAAAAATTGGTTTTTAGGCTTATTTCTTAAGAATTTGATGGGGGATCCTGTATTCACCGGGGTTTGCTGGACTGGGTCCTCCTCTGTTTCTGAATTTGATGGATCCTCTTTGACTTGCGTTTCTTCTTGATTGCCTTTTTCTTCCTCCGATGCATCTTCTTTATCTTCTTCTTGAGTTTCTTTACTCCCTCCATGCCTTGAGTTTTTTCCTCCTTGTGCACAAAATAATGTTTTGTTTGTGCACCTTCCCACCATTTGGGCCTCCAACTACTTTTTTGAACTCTGTTATTCTGCATCCTCTTGGGGCCGTCTTGATTTACTTGTCATGTTTCATAACATGCTCAACAACAAAATGAAACATTTTCATAATTGAGCTTCTAAACCCATACATAGTCTGGTGCCGTTAAGGAAAGTCCTTGTTGGAATCCATTTCCATGCTTATTTGAGCATAAGTGTATTTAGGGAAATGCTCAGAGTCGGGGATACAATTGTAATATTTTCCTTTTGCATTTCTGATAGTAGCAAACGTAGGGAAATTCCTAAGATGTAGGGGAAAGTTCAGAATCCTTACCCATATTGGAGCCAAGGAGATTGTCGCCATAACCGGGTCAAAAGAAGGGGACTAGGGCGGCATGAAGAGGCCAACACTAACCCAAAACAAGGGCCTAGAATCCCAGATGATCTTATCCTTGTGATTGGCAAAGAGAACAACAAAAAAACCTTGAGTCATGGGGAAATATTCAGATCTTGAGACAAAAGGGATTTCCATGTGTCAGAAATCCACTTATATAGATCATTCAATCGCGACCAAAGGCCATTCTATTTGCTAACCAAACCAAGATCCAAAAAATATTTCGCACTATTGACAACTTCATCTCCCGGAGGGACATTAAAAGTAGGTGCTTCATGGACAATCGAAAGGACATTTCTAGATTTCAACACAGTATTGTAAGAAAACCTAGCTTGATCTACTTGAAGATGACTTGCAGAACCAACAACCATTTTTCAAGATTCACTGATTTCTCCATTGATAAGCGAGTTTTCACCATTGTGGACTGCAAATCTCATAGCTAGACAAGGAGGCCTGTTGAAAATTGGTAGCGATGTTCAGTATTTTCATTTACAAAACAAAGAAAATTATGATTTTTGAATGTTGACCAAGTTTGCCAAAAGTGCACAAGTCGACTCCACATGATGAATGGGTTTGATCATAAGGTCAAAAATCTCCTCCTAAACCACATCTAAATAAGAGTTCGTTGACACTCTTTTGGCATCACATCGACTCTCAACATTTGATTTGAAATCACAAGAACTCCACATGTGCGAAGGACCAGTGTTGAGTTGGGAGAGTTTGCTTTTGTTTGATCGAGACTTTGATTGTTCTGAACGACGTAGTTTGATTGTGGATTGTTGACTTTGTTTCACTGAGATATTGCTCTTGTTGTGGGGCTGTTGACTACAGGTCAACATTATATTTGATTGAGAATTACTGTGGTTCGTTTGGTTGAGGTTTGATCGAATTTTGACCCTCTTGTTCAGAGCTACCTCAGGGTGAAATTCAAACCTTTTGTTACAGACTTTGACTTTGACCAAAGTTGACTATTTCTCTCTCTGTTGACTAGTTTGACTTGGAAATATTGAGGTTAGAATTTGGAATCTTGTTAGGAATATTTTGATGTATTCTTGATGAACTGAATTCTCTCTCATAAGGAAAGACTTGTTGGGTTTTCCCCTTGTGGGTTTTGCCCTGATTGCGTTATGAATATAATTTATATAAAAATAATAAAATACAATAATAATAGTAATAATCATAATAATGATTAATATAAAAGATTCATGTCTCTAAGGATATGACCATCATGAAGGGGTACCTTCCTAAGAATATAAGCGGATCCTTATTTGTAACATATCTCATCTCACTTGTTTTCAAACATTCTTATATAAATATATTGTTCATCCCATGATGGACCTTCTTATATTCCAAATATTCTAAATATCCTGTTGCGTATATGATCTTTGTTCGTAACATTTGGTATCAGAGCTGTTTGATCCTTTGACTACTCAATCATTGTAGAGAGACAATTTGATCTGGCCTTTGGCCATATATATATATATATAACAAAGCAAAAAAAGGGGGCCGCAACTGCTGACAAAACCCTCCTTCGCATCATGATGCCGCCTACAGCCAACAACATTTTTGCTACCGACCCTTGCTCCAGTTTTGTTAGGCTTTCCATAGCCGCTGTTGCCGCTACCATAACCGCAAGAAGTATATCTTGCATTTCACCTTCATTTTCCATCTGAAGACCCTAATGAGATAACTGCTTCCTCCTGTAACTCATTGCTATAGAATAAGCACATGTGTTCCCACTTGGTTCGAACCTGCTACTCAGTCTTCCATCATCATTAGTGTAGTCTTCGACAAAGTTGGATTCAACTCTTGTCTGTGTTTTAGTGTTTAATTTTTCGTTCGCACAATGCCCTACCATTCTGTGGCAGTTAATACAAATACAATGTGTTACTGTTTGGGCCACTGCAATATTGGCTTAACCTTGCCAAAGATTGTGGGCTAGACGGAAGGGACATGACTGTCCAAAGTCGTTTGTACCATATGGTCATGACTATTGAGGACAATTTTCCATGTTTATTTAAAAATCCAATACAATTATATTCCTTTGTTCACAAGAGTAGTCATCATAAAAGATAGAAGGAAATTACTTATTAGAACCATAGAGATATTAAAGGGGATAAATAATAAAGGTGAAATAAATAAATTATAAAAAATTATAAAATAATTGATCTCAGAGTTTTATAAGGTTATAAAGGAGTAAGTTTATTTATTTCTATTTAATTTGCAAAAAAAGGAAGAGATTTTAGAAAAGTATCAATTAAAAAGGGTTTTTATAAATATAAGGGATTATTAGGTGTATTAATATATATTTGCAAAGTACACACAATCTTTGAAGTAAAGTAAAAAGGTATTCAACATTTATTAAGGGTTTATAGCAAGCCAATTTGAATGAAGGAGACAAAAGTAGTGTTTGGGGAAAATATTATACTTGTAAAGATTAAAATTAAAAAGGGATATTTAAAAAAGAGAAAGAAAAAGAGAAATTCAAGTCAAAAACCTAAAAGGATAATTCGTTAAAGATTAATACTAAGGTTCGAAGGAATAATAAGGTTTTGAAGGTTTATAAAAAACAATAATACGATTTTATTGTAAAAAGTTAAAGGGGCTACCTTTAAAAACCTAAGCTCATCTTGGAAAAGTAAAATGGAGACCAATAATGAAAGTTTCCCTAAAACTTTTAATAAACGTGTTAGTGCTATTTAAAATCAAAGGATCACTTGCAGGAAGGGATATTATAATCTCTATTGATCCTACTGAAGATAATAATTATGTTAGTATTGAATGTGCTAACCAATTAGTGATTCCCTAATCAAATATAATTGAAACGATAGATTCAACTAGTAAAAAAAAATTTGACATAAGGCATCTACAATGAAGTATTGGAGACTATACTTTTATCGCGCAATTCACCGTTAAAACCTTATTTCGTGACAATAGTGATATAATTTTGGGTTCACCTTGGACAGAAACTCTAGGGTCCATCTTAAATACAAAAAAGTTTTTAACATTTTCTTACGTGAAGGAAAAATAACACTACAAAACATTACATTGAAATTAGATTCAGTAACACCAGAAGACATACAAGATATCTCAAAAGTAATTTTTCAAGGAAGTAAAAAAACAATACAAAAGCTGCAAACGGAAGTTGACAAAATCACTGTTGAGAAAAGTGAAGAAGTTTCTTGGCTTAAAGACCATAGTGAAAAATTACTGGCGCAAACTAAGAAGCTTAAGGAGGACAAGAAGTTGTTGGAAAACAAGGTACAACAACTTATCGAGAAGGAAGCGTCGAATGTAGAAATTCAAGTTCAAGAAAAAGGAACGAATATTGATTCAACCAATATCACTACTCAAGAAGATGAAAAACTAGTTGAAGGAAAAAAATATTCAAATGTTACAGTTTAGACGATGAAAATTCCAAATGAAGATTCAGTAACCAACTCAACAACATCATTATTTGAAGTAAATCAATAAATTGCCACACACATGCTAAGGGAAAATCAAACCACAAGAATTCCTTATCGACATCCAAATCACACGAGCAAACAATTCAATCAATCTGCATATCTGTATCACTCAGAAAAGAAACAACGAACTTATGTTCCAAAGACTACTGATGTTAGTACAATTCAATCTTTGTGATAAAAATTCACAAAGTATCCAGTAACAACAAGATTCCATAGGAGATTGATTTATGATGGTAAGATCCCATCTCAGTTCGACAATTTTGATTATCACTTAGAGGATCCTATCATCTTATAACAACGAAGATGACAACTCCAAGAATTCGTAAAAGATGTGAACAAATTACAAGACAAGAAACAAATGACACGCCTTGTCAACAATAAGCTTTGAGGACAAAACTTTTTGAAGAGGAAGGCAATGCTATGAATATAATTTATATAAAAATAATGATAATAATGATTAATGTAGAAGACGCAGGTCTCTAAAGACATGACAATTCATGAAGGGGCACCTGCTTAGGTATATAAGTAGGCCCTCATTTGTAACATATCTCTTCTCAATTTATTCAAACATTCTTATATAAAAATATTATTCGTCCCATGATGGACATTCTTATATTCGAGATATTCTGAATATCCTGCTGCATATACAAACTTTGTTCATTACAGGTTGCTAGCCTAAATATTAGTGTCTCGTCTCTTGTTTTACTGTTTATTGTGATCTCTATTGCTCTATTGAAGAAAAGTGAATGGTTGAAATGTTTGGAATGCTTTAAGAAGTCTAATTGTATCATTAAGTAGTTATCAATTTAAAAATTGCACTAGTCTTGATTGCAATAGAAAATCAACAAGGGCCATGCTACAACGACAGGCTAGGCCAAAACCCTAGCTGTTGTAGGGGTCTCCTGCTGTAGCTTTTGCTCCATCTTTAAATTGTAATTTATTAAAACTGGATATTCTACTAAAATAAATTAGTACTAGCTATGATATTGGGTTTTTGCCACTCCAAAAGAGTTAGAATCTCATTTTCAAATGCAAATCCAACACATATTTGCATTGTAGATCATCTTTGGCCTTGCTTAAAATCAAGGTTGAAGGTGTTAGAATTAAGGGTGTGATCTTCATAACCAATATTATATGCTATTTTTAAAAAGCTATAAATCTTTTTTTTTTTTTTTTTTGTATTTTTTTATATATCACTTTTCCTCTACATACCCATTTTAGGGGTTCATGTTTCCATGTGTTCCTGTTTCAGAAACTTGTATACATTTACATGTTTTGTGCAACTTAGTTGTCCATGGTAGCCACGTGTTGTACAATGCTTGCTGGAATCCGTATGCTCTCACTTAAATCCCACACACTATTTTGGTGTTCAACGATATTTTTTATATTTTTTATAAATCACATTTCCTTTGCATACCCATGTTAGGGGTCATGTTTCCAGGTTCTTGTTTCAGAAACTTGTATACATTTCCACATTTTGTGCAACTTAATTTTCCATGGTAGCCACGTGTTGTACAATGCTTGCTGGAATCCGTATGCTCTCACTTAAATCAATGTTTTAAAAACCGGAACCGGTGATCGGACCGGTGGCCTAATGAACCGGGTTTCTAACCGGAACCGGTCTAACCAGGAGCGGTCAGATGCCAATGAACCGGTTTAAAAAAAATACATTAAATAATTATTTTTTTAATAAAAAAACTATTTTTAAGATTTGCAACCATGATTCCAAGCCAATAGAGACAAAATATGCAAAGTTTGCTCATTTATATACCATGCAAAGGTGAATATATCAAAATGGCACCGAGTGCAATACATATCATCGAGAAATACATAAGCAATGAGGCTCCAAATGGCCCATAAAGTCCAAAAACAATGCTACAAGCTATGAGGCCATTGGCATAATACAAGACTACATATTAGTGATCAACAACATGATCACTCCTCATCATGATCAAAATCATCACCACTACTAGACAAGGGATCATCAACATGAGCTACATAAATAATATGGCTCAAAGTTTGAGGACTCTTAAAACTCCTCTACAACTTTAGTAGTAGTAGTAGTAGCAAAAATAGACATCAAAACTACAAATCACTGAGCAACATGGTCTCTCATGAAACTCATCATTGATTCATCGCTACTAGAAATGGGATCATCAACAAGAGATACATAAACATCATCTAGTTCAAAGTCTTCGGACTTGGATTGCTCAACCTTATAACATGATAGAAATTGAAAAAGTTTAACATGCCTAACCAATGATTTTGGTTTGAGTGAAGGGTTCATTTCCTCAACCTTAAAATGCGATAGAAAAAAATTAGCATGTCTAACTAGTTGTTTTCCTTTGATTGAAGGGTACATCAAGGTTCTTAAAGGACTTCATGCTCTTGATCAAATGCCAATATCATACCCTTACACGTGATAGAATCAAATGGAAACATTGCAAATTCCCAAACCATGAAACTCTGAAAACCATTAAGTCTGCTGAATTTTGAGTGAAACCTAAAATTCTAGTTTCTCCATATGAAATCCAATGAGGTCGAAACCACTCTTAAACATCTTGAGTCATTTCATGGTAATGTTAAAAATTTAAGTAAAAGGATACTTTAAGAATTTAACATTACCATGAAATGTCAATGCTTCCCTTACCTCCACATCAGCCCTAAAACTCATTTCTGGCCGTGCGTGGGTCCACATAGGGAAAGAGTAGCTAAATGAACCCTCCCATTGGCTCCAAATCAGCCCTAAAACATAACTGTCGCCGAAAATGTGGGTCCGCGGATGAGTTAGCACCTAACCGGCCGGTTAGGTCTGGTTTTTTCAAAAAACAGGCGAAATGCCCTAGGTAGCCGGGTTGCCTGGCCGGTTTCGACCGGTGGGCTATCTAACCGGCCGGTTTGGCCGGTTACCGGTTCAAACCGGCTGGTTTTTAAAACACTAACTTAAATCCCACACATTGTTTTGGTGTTCAACGATATTTTTCATATTTTTTATAAATCACATTTCCTTTGCATACCCATGTTAGGGGTCATGTTTCCAGGTTCCTGTTTCAGAAACTTGTATACATTTCCACATTTTGTGCAACTTAGTTGTGTATCTTCTATACATTTCATCGTTTTGTGCAATTTAGTTGACTATGGCAGCACTGTGTTGTACAATGCCTGCTGACATTATCCGTATGATCTCACTTAAATCCTACACACTGTTTTGGCATTCGAGAGTATTTAGTCTCACCATTTTTGCTACAATGCACAATATTTGCAATGCTCCACGAGGTCGTGTCCCCTAGGGTCGGGTGCACGCACCTCTCGCACCCGGGACGGGGAGTCTCCTAGGGTTGCGTTTCCCCATGCAACCTTTTTGGGGAGTCTCGGGGAGACGCAAGGGGGTGTGTTTCCCCAGTGTGCGGGACGCGACTCCCCAAAAAAGGTGCTTCTGGGCGTCCCCCCTCAAAAAGGGTGCTTCTAGGTGTCCCCTTTTAAAGGGGGACGCGTCCCCCTTTAAATTTGTCTAATAACACCTAATTTAAAAATAAAAAAATAAAAATTCGATTTTATAAAGTCAAAAATAATTTAAAAATTTAAAATTGAAAAAAAAAGAAAGAAAACGATAATTTAAAGAAAAAAAAATTATGAAATCGTAGGTTTTAATTTTGGTAACTTACCAAGTTACCTCATTTCACCTATTGAACCCACTGCTTCCGCTGCTTGAGCTCTGCTCTGAGACTGATCGCCATTGTTTGCTGCTCCCATCGTTTGTTGTCGTCGTCAACTGCCGGAGACTCAAGGTGTGAGACTGTCAACAACCGTTGCTGCTGAGACTTCTCCCGTCGCTTCCAAGACTACTCCAGTCGCTGCCAACACTGCTCCCGTCGACTGCCGACTGCACGTTGAGACTGCTGCGAAGACTGCTTACTGCCGACATTGCACATCGTGACTGCTGTCGTCGTCGTCGACCAACACTGCCGTCGATTGTGAATGTCGTCGCCGTGACTGCCCGTCCGTTGCTGCCGCCTTGGCCCTTCCCCTGTTGTCGACCTGCCGTTGATTCAATATTGCCCGTCGTCATTGATTGCTGTCGCCATCACTTGCCCACTTGTGGATTATTGATATCACCTGCCACCTGTGGATTATGGACCATGGATTATCGATATCACCTGCTCATGTCGCTGTTTATACTTTGAACTTTGAAGTTTGCTACTGCCGGATAGTCCTTTATTGTTGCCACCATCGACCTCATGATTCCAACACCTCGGTTTGGCAGCAAATCCACACTGTGTGTTCTCTTTCCAGGTTGAGGTAAGTTCCTAATTTCAGATTTCTCTATTCTGTGTTGTTTTTAAAATTTAAAATTAAATTTAAATTACATGTAGAAAGTTATTGTTGGAACAATGAACAATATTGTAATTTTTTTTATTTTTTTTAATTTGTTAGTTTAATTCCAGAACTTAGCTATAATGTTTTGTAAATTTTAATTATTGACTTCTAGTAGTGTTAGAAAATCAAAAAATGAAATTCAATAGGTTAAAATGTAGATTTTGTATTTTAAATTTTAATTTACATTATGAGATTTTTTTTTTTTTTTTTATAAAACCTTTCCTGCAGGGCACAAAAAATAAAAAAATCGCAAAATAAATTAAAACACAACAAGTGTAAAATGACTGATCGGAACAGCATGAGCAGCGACAGTGCTACTGACAGCGATAATGAATATGATCATGATGTTGAAACCCCATTTGGATCTGAAACCCCATCAACAATGAATGCAACACATGGCAGTAGTGCAGCTAGTGTTTTGTCCACTGCCGCTGCAACCCCATCAAAGTCATTGGAGGAATATGCAAGTGGGACATTTAATCCATGCAAACCTCTTTTGTTATATGTTGCCAAAATAGACGACTCTGCAACCCAACCAAAACCAGGGAAACAAAGAGGTGGGACATGTCGTTGGAAATGCAATGTTTGTGGTCATTCTTGGGTTGGGAGTTATAGTCGGATCAAGATGCATCCTTTGGGTGTAGGTGGCAAAGGGGTTGATATATGTACAAAAATTAGAGATCTTGAGGATGGAAATGGCAACAGATGCAAAGGGCACTTTCTCAAGTAGAAAATTCATGGCCGAAGCTCATCAAAATATTGATGAAGCCACAAGCTCCAAAAGAAATTTAAAAGATAGGAAAAATATGCCTCCACCATCTCCTGTTGGGACTAAGGGTTCTCGTTCTTCTGCAGTGGGACCAACTCTTGCAGGGATGTATGGTAAGTTGAACCATGATGATACAGATGATGCCATTGGAAAATTTCTTTTTGCTAATGGCATTCCTTTCTATGTTAGTCATTCTCCTTACTACAAGGAGATGGTCAAGGAAATTGCAGCAGCAGGACCCTCATATGTGCCACTAGGTGAACATAAGTTGAGGACAATGATATTAGAAAGGCAAGTGTGCAATATTAATGTGCAAAAGGAAAAACTGAGGCAAACATGGGTGAGGGAAGGTTGTTATATTGTTATGGATGGGTGGACAAACATTGCCAAACGTCCACTTATCAACAGCGTAGTTACGTGCCGAGAGGGGCCTTTCTTTCTTAGAGCTATTGATTGCTCTGGAAAGCGCAAAGATGCAACATTCCAATTTGAGCTTCTTCGTGATGCTATAGAGGAGGTTGGCTCTATAAATGTTGTACAGGTTGTGACAGATGCAACAACAGTGTGTAGATCAACAGGATTAATGATTCAAAGTAAATATAAGCATATTTTCTGGACCCCTTGCTGTGTGCATGCGCTCAATAATGCATTGAAAGACATTGGCAAAATTGAGTGGGTATCTAACTTGGTGACAGCTGCAAGAAATGTGAAAATGTTTATTTGCAATCACCACACCTCTTTAGGCATGTATAGGTCTCATGCGAGGAAGGAATTCCTCAAGCCTACTGATACCGGATATGCTAGTTATTTCCTTTTATTAGAGAGGATGTTGGAGGTGCAGTCAACATTGCAGGCCATGGTTGTGACTCCAGATTAGAACAGATGGGCAGAATCTAGGACAGAGGAAGGGAAGAAAATCAGGATTTAGATATTGGATAATGATTGGTGGACAGATTGTGGTTATTTGGTATCACTCTTACGTCCTGTAGTTGAGGTCATTTGTTACACTGACACAGATTCTCCTTCTCTTGGAGAAATTTATGAGACTTTTGATAGTATGTTGGATCAAGTAAGGGTGGCCATTTGTGAGAAAGACCCTTCCTTAGAGTTCTATACGACCCAGATTCGACCCATTATTCAGCGTAGGTGGGATTGAATGAATGCACCTTTGCACATGGCAGCATATGCACTCAACCCAAAATGGTATGTGCCAAGGATTGTAGAATTCTTCCCATTGAAGATCCAGAGGTCAAAAAGGGATTTCGAGCTGCCATTACAAAGATGTATAGTTCAGAAGAAGGGAAAACAATTAGGAGACAATGGATGCAATTTGCAAGTCTCAATGGTCCCTTCAACAAGCGTGATGCAAGGGAAGATCACAATGATTTAGGCTAGAGTGACCCCGTTGGTTGGTGGACCATGCATGGGGATGATGCTTCAGAGATCCAACAACTTGCTATTTGCTTATTATCTCAGATTGCTAGTTCCTCTGCAGCAGAGAGGAATTGGTCCACATATAGCTTCATCCACTCTAGCTAGTTGCAGTGCACAGTTCTCTACGTCTTGCACACAGGAAAACTCCAGAGTATCGGAAGGGACCGGCGACACGATGGTATGTGGATCCAGAGGATAGTGCACAGATAGATGATGAGGATGGCCCAGATGAGCTGCAACATGGTTTGGTTGGAGTTTCGTTGGTTACTCAAGAGAGTGACTCTGATTCAGACACTGACATTCCCATTGATGGTCCTGATGACTTCATGCAGCAGATGGATGTAGAGGACCAATCATTGAGATTGAGTCCTTGATGTTGATTTTATTTTCAGTGTTCATTATCCATTTTTACTTTTCAGTTGATGACCTCAGACCGATTCTTGACTCTTGACTCTTAACTATTTTTGAGTTTGAAACTTATAAATTTACTATTTACTATTTAGTGTTCAAACTTTAGTTACTAGTATTTACTATCTACTTCTAGACTTTTAGTATGTTCATTTTTTTGCTTTCAATTTCGATTTTAGAATGATGAACGATGAAATTAATTTTTAAATCAATGTACATTGTAGATTGTAGTCTGTAGAATGATGAATGATGAATGATATGGAATCATGGATCAATGTATTTGAAGATTTGAATTTCATTATTGAATTTATTTTTTGAATGATCATTGATTATGGATCAATGTATGTTATTATTCAATTCAATTATGAATTTAAATTTTATCATGTGTAGATCAAATTTCAAATTTCAATGTATATGGTACTCATATATATATATATATATATATATATATATATATATATATAATTAAAATTTATATACCCCGACAACTCCCCGCACACCCGAAATTTGCCTAAAATTTCAGGGTACTCCCACACGTCCCCCTTGTGCGTCTCCCCGCACCGGAGTCTTGGTGGAACATTGAATATTTATATTCTATTTCTTTCAGTGAACATTTAATGATGGCCTATGTATTTAATTGTGCATTGACAGTTTAGGTTTCTTCTTTTAACTTGAGCATATTCTTTTAAACATTTTTTCTTCTCTAACTGTTTATACCATATAGCTTCATTATATTGCATGTCCTATACATTTTGTATGTTCTTGCCTCAAATCCATGTCAAGTTTTGAAGAAAACAACCACCCACATTGTTTAGGAAAGGAAACTATTGTACGAAATTATCTTCAATTTCAAAGAATAAATTCTGATAGAATATTCTAGATACTGTGCTTTTACAGTGCATTCTTTCACCAGAGTAAGACATTCTAGCAATTTAACGTCTTATTGACTGTCATTTACTTGTTCCAGGAAAAATGTATTGAGTTGCTACCAGAAATACAGCGTCGAGATCTAAGAAGTGGAAATATTTCTGAATGTCCTGTTTCTCCTTTGACAGGAGAGCACTACCAACCTCTTGATATGGAAATAGAGCAAACAATATTTTCCGTTGTTTCTAATCCATCTGCAAGCATATTGCCACAATCAGTAGGGCAGCAACCATTTGATGGAAGGAAGAGTGAACTTATTCAAAATAGTTCCATCATCTCAGATGATATACCCTCTGCTACCACATTGGGATTGGGTGATAATTGCCAGCCATGCATTCTTCATGTGAAACCATTCAGACACATATTGGGAAGTTCATCACTACATCCAAGGTTAGATTCATCTGCACTTCTGAATGGGAAGGCTAAGCAAAAGGATCAGGAAAAGCCTGGTGTCAGCCCCATTCGAAGTCGGATATTGAACGATGACTTTGAGTCTGGGAAAGCTTTGCACGAGAATGAATCTTTTGAGCAACATTCTTTTCTGTCAAATTACACAACCTCACAGGAAGAAGGTAATGTGGAGAAAGATGTTGCTTATAGAATTCAATCAAAGGGTCTTTTCTCAGATTCATCTAATGAGACGAGGGGGCTTGAAGTATTAATTAGGACACAGAATGGAAGTGGAAGTTCTAAACAAAATGGGCATTCCATTTCAGGAGCTGTTTCTCCCGTGAAGGATAGGGAACAGGTGAGCCTTGAAAATGGTGTTCATATACGAGACTTACCAACTACTTCGAGCTTTGATGCTCCACGTTCATGTATAATGATGTCACAGGAGAGATTGAATGTTTCAACTCGAACTGATTTGGACGTCTCAGGCCTTCCCATATCTAGCCCAGGATCAAGTGGAAAACGACTACCATCGGATCGTTCATGGCTGGCTAGTCCATCTGATGATGATTTTTGGAGGGGAGAAGGAGGGGGAACAGTTCCCAGCTTCTCATTTAGTGCAAAGAATCAGGATATGTCACCATATTCTCACACAGATTCGTATCAAAGGTAAGGATTGGTTCCTTGTGAAGAATAGATAGTATTGCATAGTTCTCTCTTTGCTAAATTTTATATAATTTCTTTTGATGCAGTAAATGTATTTATTGAAGCTTCTTGCTGATATTCGTATTTTTGTTGTGTATCAGTACAAATTCGGGGGTTGAAAGTCCAAAGCCAAATGGCAGTGTGAGATGGAGGTCAGATGAAGGAGAGGAGGAAGATGACCTAAGGCCTAAAAGTTCTGGAAGGTTAAAAGGTTCTTCTGGTACTAAAGGAAAAGGTATTGGCCGAAGCAGGTTTTACGCAAGTCGCGTACCATAGATATCTTCTGGTAATTTGATTTTGTACCAATAAAATATGGAGCAGTCCAATTTTTATGTTGCTGTTATCCAGCTTTGGATTCTCCATTTCTTGTAGATTTAACAAATAGAAATGCAAGAACAGGCTGCCCATAAGAGGATATGTGCCTTTTTCTAACTGGAAGATGCTCCTTTTGGTAGACATTCTTGAATATCAACCAGTGTTTCCAAGCAAATAGCTTGAGTATCAGCTAGATTCAAGTGTAGCTGATATTCTGTAAGCTCTTCAAGTTCTGGGATATCACAAATCCTTGGTTGCAAAGCTTTAAGGTCTAAATATATGCTTGGATATGATTGATTCTTCTGGAAGAGAAATTAGTGTTTAATTATTGTACAACATCCTAGAGGATTTTATGAAAACCTGGCTGCATTTGCCAGCAGAATCTCAATTGTTTGTTCTGTGCATTGTAATTCTGTTACACATGTTGGCGTATACCTCAAACTGGGAAGTAAAATCACAGTTTGTAATGGGATTTTGCGAAATTGCAGCACTCAATGATGATTTGGGCACGTTCAATTTAATTGGTAGGCTTGATCCGGTCCCCATGTCGCTGATTCTATTAACATCCCAAAATTTCTGTTTTTTACTCATAGAATGGGAGCTCGGTGGGTAAACTGAGGGTTTTGGTTTAAGGTCAACTCTTGGTCTATGGAATTAATAGTCAGAAAATAATGGATCGTTCAATTCTGTTTGAATTAAATGTCTATCATTTTTTTGAAATAATTTATTTGGGGGACTGATTTTTTCCGTATTCCCCTATGAGTTGGTGTGCTGCTGGATGATATTTCGGTATTTTTCTAAATGGAATGATTCAAACTCTTTTTCAGCTAGGTATGCTGCTATTTCTACTCAAAACTGCTACAGGAAGTTAGGATACAGATGCCTATAATCAAAAGACATTGGATGTGCTATTTTTCTCCTTCAAGGCTTTTGCAAATGCAAGAATAACTGGAATAGTTACTTCAGGATTTTTTTTAGATTGTGGCTGCTAGAAATGATCTGGTAGGGAAAATATGAAACCATATTTCTGACTAATTTGATGCCACTTTAGGATAATATCTTTTCCGTGCAATATGGATTGAGAGTAATCCTTTCACAATGTGGATACTACGAATTTGATGTGTGCACATATAGTTATGACACACAAGCAAAGTGTGCCAATTCTGGTATCCTGCTTTTTCATGAGACAAACAAGCTTCTACAAACAATTATATTGGAACTGGAAAATTCTTGTCTGGAGGGTTAAGGAATTGTTGCAGACTTCTCATTGTGTGTCATCGGGTCTTAAAAGTCTCTCAAAGTATTTAATTTCTAATTACATTCTAAGCTTTGGTCAACTTTGCCTACTCAGCAATTTGTTTCCATATCATTACTGGCGGAATAAATCTTGCTATGCATGGTTGAAAATAAATGGTATTTTCATCCGTGTTTTGCCACATTACTTTATATCACTTTTTATGTTCTGCCATTGTGAGTATATCATGGGCTTGAAATCTTGGAGGAAAAACCACATTTGAAGCAATGTGTTCCCTGAGTGTTGATGTAGATATGGATTTATATGTTGGTGTGATGTGAGAAGGAAACAAGTTCTAGCAGTTTTTATGATATTGTTTGCAGCAGCTTCTGATTCTTATCCCAGATAGATTGTTTGCTGTAATCATTTATGCCTCATTTGAAAAGAACTGGTAAGCATCAGTTTTATTATTTTTTTGCAAAGGGAGGGAGTAGTCACGTTAATGCATCATAAATATACTTGATATTGCTTTTTATGTTCTACCATTGCAAGTATATCATGGGCTTGAAATCTTGGAGGAAAAACCACATTTGAAGCAACGTGTTCCCTGAGTGTTGATGTAGATATGGATTTATATGTTGGTGTAATGTTAGAAGGAAACAAATTCAAGCAGTTTTTATTATATTATTTGCAGCAGCTTCTGATTCTTATACCAGATAGATTGCTTGCTGTAATCATTTATGCCTCAATTGAAAAGAACTGGTAAGCATCAGTTTTATTATTTTTTTGCAAAGGGAGGGAGTAATAAAGTGAATGCATCATAAATATACGTTTGAGATATAAGGGCACATGATCTTGTAATTAATTATTGCAAACATCCCCATATTATCTGCAATTTGTTTGTAGCAGATGGTCAATACTGGAGGCTATTGTCTTGGTAAATCTTTTATGGGCATTGATGAATGACTATATATAAAAATGGATCATTGCACTGCCAATGGTATGAAATGGATCGTTGCAGTCCAGTCTCGTTATTCGAGTACCAATTATTGTGGCCAGCATGTCAATGAGGACTTGTTTGGTAAAGTGGGCTATTGACCCTACAATGTTCAAAACCCCCCGGAGAAATGTTCTTCCCTCTTGGACCAGTGTGCTGGAATAAGTGGGTCATTTATTGCAGCTTGGTCTAGTTGCAAATCCCGGGTAACTATGGCAGAATAGATACCCTGTAGACACCACTGCTTAGCTGAAGGATAAGTGCTATGATCTTGTGTGTTATGAATAATATATATATATATATATATATATATATATAGTAAAAATAATATAAATAATAATAGACATAAACACTAACTAATTAACTAATAATTAGTAGTGAAGAGGCATGTTTCTATAGACATGACCGTTCGTAAAAGGGTACCTTCCTGGATATATATACAGGATCCTCGCCCTCATTTGTGAATCGTTACATTGTCAGATATACTTGCTTCATTATATTAAATTCTCACACTGAAAAAGTGCCATGAAGCTTGTGTCAGATGGAAGCATCCATGAAAATTTATTTTGGCCGATGGAGAGACTGACTTTCCTCGATAATGTTCTATCAGTATAAAGGGATTTGCTACTTGAGAACCAAAAAGAAGCTTCAACAGTAATAATCTTCTTCCTTTGGTCTGTGTTGGTGTAATGTCTAGTTGAGCAGTGTCAACTGCCTATATAATTCTTGTATGGCATGGAAGAGTTCTCTACAGAATCTGGATTTCTTAGTCACATGAGTGGTGTTTTCCATGCACCTTGTCTTTCACGTCTTCTTGAACACTCTGGATGCAAGGAGTATTTATTCAAAGTCTTGTTCCCCATTTATGGTCTGCTGATTCAGTCCCTAATCTCCTTTAGGTCTCACTGCCCTCTGTCTGTGGCATGTATAGCAAGATATGCAAAAGCTTCAAATCACTCCTTTCTCTTGGGTGTTTTTCTCCCATAAATAAGTAGTCTTCTGTCTCATCTACTAGCCTTTTTTTTTGTCATCGCCTTGTCAGGTGGATTGGGCTTTTTTGACTTGATATCCAGACACAGCTTTTCTTAATGTTTTGTTTGGAAAGTATATTGCAGTTTCTTCCATGTTTATACACACGTTTGCCTAGGCAAGATTTAGAAATGATCACTTTGTTTCGCAACCTGAGAACATGTTGGTTATATTGTAGTTGCATCAAAACCCCGTTGTTACATGTTACCATCTATGTTGTGCTAGGCTGTATATAACTTTTCTTTGCAAACTTCAATTGTTGCCAACCTCATCCGTTGTGCAAAGTTGATGATGCTTCCCCTTCCTTGGTGATCAACTCATTCTGATTAACCTGATATTTCCACCATTAAGTATCTGATCTTTTCGGAATGGGTAGTGATGATGTTTACTTTATAATTGTAGGATAAAGGGGAACGGGTTGCCTTCACCAGAATCTGGTGATCCATTTCTACAAAATTCACTTCCAAATGCACTGAAGTTGCAGATTTTGAATGCATTGATTGATTCAGCAGCGTTGAAAACCCTTTCAGCTTACAGGTTGTGTAATCTTCATACTTGGTATTTGCAAATCCATGGAAAAGAATAATTGCGTCTGGCTTAGTGTGGAAAATCTCCGATTTGGGCTAGTGTAAAGTTGTTTGATGGAAATGTTCCAAATTGTTGGCCTGTCATTCTACTCCCTTATATTTGTTCATAATACAGCAATAAAATAGGAACATACAGTAGCGATGCTGAAAGTAATCACAGCATAGCAAAGATTTAGTATATTTGATGAATATTTTCATCACATAAAGCTGCTACTTAGACAGAATATCAGGCTGTAACGTGTCAAAGCCTTGCTCACCATTTTTACCATTGTTCTGTTCACTTTTACGAGCAGAAAACTACTATAATTCCATAACTATGATCACTGACTATACTTTGGTATCACTTAACCTGGTCTGAAGCTGCGCGTTTGAAGCAATAATGCTGGCAACTTAATGTCACCGTGTGTATGAAAGCCATGCTACAGCATAAAATTGCTGTCAGCTTGATGTGGCCATGTTTAATGACTGCCACAAGGCAGTGGAATAACGCCAACAGAGTTTTATGGACAGGTTTCACGTGGCAAATGGATTTTGGGTTTAAAAAATATATAGTTTCAATGTGTATGCATTTTTGTGTGGTATGCTACCTCAGTGGTTACTGATGACATGAGTGGTGACCAATGGTGACTAATGGTGGAGCTCCTTAATGGTTAACTGATGAAGTAGGTGGTGTCCAATGGTGACTAACGGAGTGCCTTAATGGTTAACTGATGAAGTAGGTGGTGTCCAATGGTGACTAACGGAGTGCCTTAATGGTTAACTGATGACATAGGTGGTATCCAATGGTGACTGATGGTTCCTTGCGGTGGAGTACTTAATGGTAACTGATGACATAGGTGGTATCCAAGGTCACTGATGGTGACATGCATTAGGGAGTCCCAAAGTAGGATTGGTTCTTCTATTGGTTTAAATAGTTGCAGAAATTAATGTTATTAACTTACCAACCTAAATAACAGAAGTCCAAGACTGGAAAGGGTGTAACATCCACTTAATTTTAATGAAGGGCATTTTATTAATTGAATGGGTGAATTTGATGTTTTTAAGGAAGTGGATTGTGTTTTAAAATAATGGCAAGCTTCTTTTTCATCATGATGTTATGATAATTGTCTTGTATGAAAATGTTCACAAATCAAATCCTTTATGTGAATGGTCACAAAATTTGTTCTTTGATAAATATAGTTTTTGAGATGATATTATATTTTTAAATTAATGCTGTTGTATTGTATTATATCTGTGAGCATCTATACCAGCTATCAAGTGGTGAGCACAATTAACATTGAATTACTACCTAGCTTGCCATAATGATCATGATGTTATAATAATTGTCTTGTATGCAAATGTTCACACATCAAATCCTTTATGTGAATGGTCACAAAATCTGTTCTTTGATAAATATAGCTTTTGAGATGATAATATATTTTTAAATTAATGCTTTTGTATTATATTATTGCTGCGAGCATCTATACCAGCTATCAAGTGGTGAGCACAATTAACATTGAACAACTATCTAGCTTGCCATAATGACTCCAGGCAATTCCCTTTGTGATTATTGCATCAACGATTTCTTACGAGGAGTGTGTATCTTGGTTGGTCACAAAATTGTTCTTGGATAAGTATAGCTTTTGAGATGATATCATATTTTAAAATTAATGCCTTCTTATTATATTATAGCTGTGAGAATCTACCAGCTATCAAGAGGTGAGAGCACAATTGACAAGAACAACCATGTTGCTTGACATAATAACTCAAGACAATTCAACAAGTCCTTTGTGATTATTGCATCAACCACTTCTTACAAGGAGTGTTGCCTCTAATGGTTCCTATCTATCTAACTGGGGTTGGAGATATGCTGATTATTGATGAAGACTTTAATATGGGTGAATGAATGTACATCTTCATTAACAACTTGAACCTTGTAAATTCAATTTCAAGATTCTAGATTTTGGAGGTTTTACAATTGGGATAATTGTAGAGGTGCATTATAGTTGAAGACACATTTTATAAACAATGAATATGTGTTGGGCATGAAATAATAAGCCATGATCCTTGTTGAACAAATTACCTTGTCACTTGTGATAATGACATTAAAAATGAATGAAGTGCAAAGTCATATATACAACTAATTTCCTTGTAACAAGTTGGAAAGTATGGGTAGGACATTTTTTCTGTAATGTACGAGGGGGATATGATCGCAGGGGATGATGCAACATAGTATCTTTTATAAATAGGGTTTTCCATGCCCTTTGCTTTGTACAACAATATTCATTTTGTAAGGAAATATCAATTTCCTTTTAAGAAAGAAGTAAATCAGAATATTATCTTTATCTTTTCTAATATCTCCATAAGAGTTCTTCCTTTCAGCGTTGACTAGGCTCTGGATATGATTAAGAGATCTTGGTGTAGAGTCTTCCCTGAGACAATGAAACCCATGAAAGCTAAATGCCAAGTAAATCCCCAAATTAATCTAGTGGCTAATTCAATATAATGGAATTGATTTTTTGACCATGTTTGAGCACATCCTTCCCAAGCATTTGATGCTTTCACAATATCACTAAGAAATTTGTAATTAAAATGTAAAATGCATTCTACATCACTTAATGTGAAAAATAATATAACTATGTTCTATGTGAGGAGGACCTATGTTGAATTTTGTAGTGATTGTCGGTCTTCATAATTTATATTTTAGCCTTTGTAATGTATAAATAATTTGTAAGACATGGTCTTCATGTCATCTTGATTATTTAGCCTTTGAAAAAATGTTAGTCGAGTTGTCATTGGTGTCAATATGGCATTGTTGGAGATGGCAAATATTCTTGTGATACATGAATAACCCTTGTTGCCCTAACCTCATGCAAACCTTAAATAAAACCTTAAGCATGCGATGATGCAAATTCCATAGCTATATATCCCTATCTATATGATGACGAGCCCTAAATAGTCGATGTGTGATCTAATGATGCATGATCAATTGTTGATGCATGATCTAATTATGAATGAAGAAGCCCTTGCCTTGAAACCCTTCTACTCATTGATGAAAGCCCTTGTATTTATATGATGCATGAATAAATGTTGATTGGCAAATAGGATGCCCTAAGCCCTAAATACCTTGTTAAATGAGGATGCCCTAAACCTAATGAAGAACTCAAGTGAAGAAGCCTTGAACCTGGCCAAGACACAAAATCGATCCCAAAGGCTACCATGATAAAATAATGATGACAGTTCACAAATTTAATTTTATTGATAAGAGAATAACCTCATTGAACAATGAAATTGACATCAGCTTGTAGAGCATATTTTTCTCTTTCCAACAAGTTGTCCCTCATCCTCTATCTCCTTATAGATTGAGAGAAAACAAATTTACAAGTTAGAATAATGTATTTCCTCTGTCAGTCGACCTAAGCCTACGTATATATGTCGGCCTCACTACCAAGAGACGTGTCTCTTCTTCAAAAGTCAAAAACCAGTGTGAAGACAAGTTGAAACACTACATTTCAAGCAAGCAATTTGGTGAAGATAATTACATAAAGACATAAATGTGTTCACATCTTGTGAACCAAGGAGACCGAGAAATATTTTTGGGCTATCCTTCTCAAACTCGGACAACAGAGCTCACTTGTGGAAGGAATACTAATCTGGGATCTGTGTTTACAGTCACCTGTGGAGCTACATACTTCGGATATGTGTGCAAACCTGTGGAGTTGAGGCATCGAACCATCTCATCTTACTTCAAAAATTCCACATGGAATGTTGGTTAAAGGCTTAATCTGCAAAAGTGTAGATAATATAATAGAAGATCGAACCCGTGGCAATGTTACACCCAAATTTGTGATAAATCACTTGTTGAAGGTTTGGGTATTACATCCGTGGCCTAGAACTTTGCCTCGAACCTGTAGAACTACACCTTGGACCTGAAGAACTACACCTCTGACCAATAACATTATACCATGACGCTGTGGCAGTGTTACACCCCCAAACCTATCACTTGTTGAAAGCTCAGTTATGACATCTATGATTTGAATATACATCTGTGAAGGAAGATTGTCACTTGTGGAAATTTTGGATACTTGCGATAAGCTTCAAGACTTAGACTTAATTTTTTTATCTCAGACTGTTGGAGCTACATGAACACACTCGATCTCTTGGCACATTCCTTTGGCATTGATTTTGAAGACCATCAAAACTACTCTTGAACAAATACGTGTATCATTGTGATAGTTGATTTGGGACGTTGTTTGAGCAGGCATTGAAAATCTTGAAGAGTCCCTTGAAGCACCTTAAAGCAACTGTGTCGAAGATATCTTATTGAAAGATCCTTGAAGAATAGAAGATCTTAAAGAACAATGTTGAAGCCTACCTATTGAAGGCTGATACTTTAAAGTAATCTTTAAAGCCCATCTCGAGTATTGCTGAAGCACACTTGATCATCCTTGAAGCAGACTTGAAGTGGACAGATCTTCTTGTTGGAGAAAAACCTTGAAGACTATTTTGGAGCCTCAGAACCTTGACGATCTTGGAGAGTGCCCTGGAGCTGACCTTGAAGATTTGTGGAGATTCTTCTAGACCACGATGCATTAGCCATCATGAGGTGACCTTGAAGATTTTGTTTGGGTGACATGAAGAGTGATGGAGACACCTTCTGAGAAGACAAGGTTTTCATTGATGAACTGATTTGGAGATCGTTTGAGGGCAGTGCTGAAGGTGAAGAGATTGACATGGCTCGTTGAATAAGATATTGGGAGCCGTGAAGAAACATAAAATTATCTTGACAAATTGAAGCTATGGGTTGGAGCCCTAGAGGATAGTCGTCCTTAAGAAGACCAAGTTGGTCTCCGTACCAGAATTAGGGTTGGAGCCTTAGAGGTTGGAGCCTCAAAGTGACAAGGTTGGAGCCTTGGAAGATAATGTTGTAGCCTTGTGAAGTCCAAGTTGGTGCTTGGAAAAGTACAGGTTGGAGCATGGGAGATTGAAGAGTGGTGTCTTCATCTAGGATTGGAGCCCTACACTATATTGTATTGGATTTATTGTAAAGAAGATATTAATAAAAATATTTATTCTTGTTCATTTTGTGTTCTAATTATAAGTGATCTAATTGGTAAAAATAACAATTGAAAAGAAATGTTGATTCACCCCTCCTCTTAGTATTTCCAACAAAGAATTATTGTAAGACATGCTTTTCATGTTGGATTTAGAAGAAAACATTTTGAAATTTGAATTTTTAATTTTTGGTTCAAAGATAGCCAAGCCGGCCCCAGTGAAGATACACACCCATTCGTAAAGGCATAACACTATATAAAGACGTTCAACCTCTTTCACAAAAGTACGATTAAACCTCACATAAGTAATACATCTTTTGGGCATCCAAGCGAAGGACAAGAAGGATAAGTAAGATGAAGAAGGGCGAAGCTCATCTATCTTACTCATTCTCTCTCTCCTAGCTTTCCCGTGTTTTTGGGCAGTTTTATGGGCAGCATAATATGAGAAGGCTAAAATTCTAGGCAGACTGGGAGGCCGAATTTTTGAGTTTCTGGGCGTATTCTAGAGGCCAAATTTCACCCTAGGGTAGATTTCATCAGGTCGAGTTGTAGGGCACAATGGAGGCTTGACTTGAGGGTTATGGACCAGGTTTGACCATTAACTTGGTGGCATGTTTGACTAGCATCATTGGATGTATCTCTTGTTGAACCAAATAATTTCTCTAAGTAAAAGGTTGCTTGGTTTTTCCCCTAAGTGGGTTTTCTTAGGGTAAATATTGTGTTCTCTTTGTGTGTTGTGATCTCTACTGTCCTTATGGTTTTGTGGTTGAATTTATGAAGTGTAACTCGTTAATGATAAACTGGAATTGTTAAAAGAAGATATATATCATTAGAAGTAATTATCAGTATTTCAAAAATGTGTGCTTATATCTATTACACTTGAAAAATCAACATGGTATCAGAGCTTTGGTGACTAAAAGGACATTGAGATCACTCTTGAAGAAGTTTTTGTAAGAAATCACTCTTGAACAAGACTTATATCCATAATCTACTTGCTTATCTGTGTTCATAGGTACCTCTATGAAGCCTGAGAATAAATTGGAAGGAGCTACATACTTTAGGGCTTGGAAAGCAATGATTGATATTCTTCTTGCAAAAGGTCTCTTGGTATTGTAAAGGGCAAGGTCACTGAACCCAAAAAGGATGAGGAAAAGTTAAAACTTGAGAACAATGATGTCACAACTATGAGCAGCATTCTGGGCTCTATCAAAGATCACTTGATTCCTAATGTCTCAAGTCATCAATCTTCCAAGAAGATGTATGATGCCCTAACCAATTTGTTCACTATCAACAATATTGGTGAAGCAATGAGTTTGAAGAATGATCTTGGTGATGTCAAGCTGACAAGAAATGGTATTATAGCTTCATACTTCATGAGGATCTCTCAACTAAGAGATCGACTCCAAGCAATTGAAGAATTTTTTTTGAAATGAACTAGTATTTGTGTTAAAATTGGACAACTAGGTCCAAACTCCGGTTGTGTTGCTCAGATGACGATCGCAATATTTTTATTGGATTCCTCTTTCGGAGAGGTGTAAGATTGATCTAAAGATCATCTCGATCAGATGAGCAGAACATGTACTTTGAATTTATTCCACTTATGTCTTTGATTAGGCACGGAATAAAATATTGACTTAAATGTCTTAAGGGACGTGTCACACACACCCCAAGACTCACACACCCCAAGATTCCTATATATTGGAGAGACTTGGAGTTCATTTGACACACATCGGTGTGGAGGGATTCTCTCTCTGGATAGCGTTGGAGCTGCACTTTCTTTGTTTGGATTAATCTGGGGTTATGTGTGACACACTTGGCTGAATGACCTATTGAAGACTTTGCTGGTAGAAGCATCCTGCTGATCGCCGTAACGTCACCATTTCCTATCTCTGTTCTGGATTGTCTTCTATCGATCTATTGGTATGTTCTATCTTCTTCAGTGTTGTGCCCTAATCTGAAATGGCATAGAACATGTACAGAAATTAACATGGTATCAGAGCAAGGGAGAAGACAACGCCCTAAACCTTTTATGCCCTAACCTTCAGCATGCGCCATAAGCAAAGGAAGGTGAGAAGAAAGAGTTTAAAGGAAATCTGAAGCTTGGTTAAAATCTGAATTGATACCCTCAGATCTGAAGTTGTGAACATTGGAGTCCGAATTAAAATTCGGATCTGTGTTGTAGCCTTAGTTTAAGGCTCGGATCAGTTAGCACCTACCTTCTGACCTGTGACAAGGGGCCGCTATCTCTTTTGACTTGATTTGAGTGCAGCGTAAAAGAAGACCAAAATCGTTTGCCATTATTCCGTCTGCTTTCACGCCGGAAAATGCTGCACATCCGTGGCCCATCAGAACTCGAAAATTTGATGTTCTTTTTGCTATGGTCGATAATATTTTTTTTCGATCGGTCTGTGTTAGAATACCTGGAACTAAGACATCCGAGCTCGATAAGCCGTTTTTTTTTGGAAAATCGGACGCTACCGCGAATTTACGTCTTTTAATAATGGCGGAAGTCGAATTTACGTCTTTTAATGATGGCGGAAGTCGAAGTCAGAATCTGCTGGCGTCGCATTATTTGCGTGAACCACAATTTCGGGCGGAGCAGTGGTGGACCGGATTCTTTGAAAGGGGAAAATGTGACTAAGCAGCGACATGTTGAATTCCTTGGCGTCGACAGCAGGATTCGAACCTGCGCGGGAAAATTTGTGGTCTCTGCAATAACAGACAAATTCGATTCTGGATATTATATCACGCTGCAACAGTCCAGACCCTCGGAAGGGGCTGAGGAACAGATAGTGGTGGCAGGAAATCCAGGGAAATCGGAAATAAATCGAGGTCGTGTTTGCTGAAAGACCAAGAGTCGTCACTTCACAGAAATTGTTGGTAAGAAATTGTGCGATGCATGGGTTGGAGTTGGAAGCTGGACACTAAACTGATCGAATGATTGAGCTCGGATCGTAGCGTGATCATTGGCGATTCAGATTGGGGCCGAGTCAGCCTTTTACAGTCGTGCGACGAGTTTACGTTGCTGGGATGTTGCAAATCTTGCATCTTACAAGCAGGTAGATGTGATCGGCATTGATGAAGCACAGTTCTTCAAAGACCTGTATAGTTCTTGTCAGGTAGCAGCTGATAAAGATGGGAAAGCTGTTATTGTTGCTGACCTTGATGGGGAATCACGCTGTGAGCTGTGTGGTAAGGCCGCATCATTTACATTTCGAAAAACAGGAGAAAGAAAAACTGTAGTTGTTGATGCAGACATTTACATGCCTGTGTGCCAACGGCATTATGTGAATGGGAAAAATTGTTATTGATACAACGAGGTCTGTGCTGGAATCCCCGGAGGTGCTATATGATACTTGTGCAATGCAACCACAGCATCTGGATAATTCGCTAAATGTCAAATCTGTGTTGGCATAATTAAGTGCACTAGAGGTGGTTTAATGGTGAGTATTGCTCAGGCAAGGAAAGGTTTGACTACCTAGGGGATCTGTGGAAAACGCTGTCTTAAATGAACTAGTCAATTCTCGATGTATGGCCTCATAATATGTGAGATTTATGTCTGCGTAGTTTTGGACAAATGCCTTTACTTCAAGTTTGAGAACAGTGGAAGATCCAAGGAGGAGTACCCCAGTCCCAATCTGAGAGGTGACCATGATGAAATTGAAGCTATACAACATGTGTATATGCAAGGCTTTTGCTATGAAAGAATGATCGAATTGAGAGTTGCAGACAGCGCAGTGATCCTTTTTCATTTACTTCTCGGAACCTCTAGAAATGATGCATGGTATAGCATAAGTCCCAGGGCTTCCTGGACTTGTCCTTTGCTGCACAAATTCTGCAAATGCAGACTTGTTAAATCCTGTTTGAAGGCCGTATGATTAAATCTTGACATAGAGGCAGCCACAAATTCAAGCCAAAGTTGGATGCAGACCAATCACATAATTCCCAGATCTGTGCACATGGCATAGACTGGATCTCAAGTGAAGACAAAGAAATTGTTTTGATGTACTTGACAGAGTCTTTAAGAGCAGTGAAGTGCCTTGTCCTAATTTATCCTGTTGGATGGTTGGGGCTGTAACATTGATGAGCAGGGGTGCCACTATGTCTGTGATGGATCTATATGGACTGACATGTAGAAGAGTATAAAGTCTGTATGATTGGTTCCTAAATCAGTGAAATTTAGGGAAAAATAGCAGAACTGAGATCTGCAATCTTGGCCAGATCAGTGATTCAGCAAGCAGTGATGAGTGTGATAGTTCAAAAATCTGTGATTCTATGTCACTGTCATCATGACAGTGACATAGACAGACATCCATGTTGAAGTTTTAAGGGTTGACTGCTGAAGTCCTTGGGGAAATTCTATGTAGTGGTCAAATTTTTTTTTACAGCGCTAGGAACAGTCTGCTGAAATAACCAGAAATGGGCAGATTTGGAAGCATCTCAAAGTGCTATGCCTCAAGTGCAGGATAAACCAAGGTAGATTGGATCCCTTGTTTTTTTGTAAGCTGCAGTCTTAGAAGGCTGTTTGAAGGAGCTACTCACAGAATAACAGGTAGTGGCTGAAAGGACTTCTAACACAAGCTGAGGCTTGTTGATATGTTCCCCTGTATGTCAGTGACATAGATAGACACCTATGTAGCAGCAACATGTGACTGTATCAGAGCTACATTGGAGCGTTATGGTAAACTTAAAATGTGATCTGGGAAGTTTATGCAGCTTTTGGTCACATGGTTGGAATCTTGAATCATGATCAGCAAAGTCTGTTGGATGGCTTTGACTGTGGGAGATCAGGTCCCTATTCCAAGATGGTGTCTGGGATGCCCTCATTTAAAACAGATGTCTTCTCTCAAGAGAGAAGCCGACATTAAGAGGGAGATATATCTGCATATGCTCCTGAGTGAATGTCTTTGTCCAACGAAAGAAGATCCTCATGGCTCAGGGACATATGGCTTCAGAGGGGGAAATTCCGAAGGAAAACTAAGAAGCCATATTAATAACAGGATATCTAGCAGCCATGAGTACTTTTGTACAATCTGACCTTGGATACCTTTGAGGAAGTCGTAAAGCATCAAGTCTGGAAGGATGCTATGCTGTGGTCCCAAGACCATAGGACAAAGCAGTTGTCACCTCGAAATGGCTCTACAAGATCACGCATGGATCTGTTGGAAGTGCTGAAAAGTTCAAGGCAAGATTCGTTGCCTGTAAGTGCTTCAAGGCAAGATTCGTTGCCTGTGAGGAAGATATAGACTATGATATTTGCACCTGTGGCTCGAGATACCACCATTCGATCTATTATATCCCTTGCTGCTACGCAAGGATGGAGTCTTCATCAGATGATGTGAAGACCGCATTTTTTTTTTCTGCATGGTGTGATAAAGGAAGAGATATATGTGGAGCAACCTTTGGGGTTGGAAGTCCAGGATTAGGACATCCATGTTTGCAGGTTGAAGAAAGCCCTATATGAGCTGAAACAAGCACCCTGAGATTGGTACAAGAGGATAGATAGCTACTTGATGAAGCTGGGCTTCACTCGAAGTAATGCTAATCCGAACCCTTACTTCAAGGATGTCAAGGGAAAACCTCTCATTCTGGTGCTGTATGTGGATGACCTCTTCCTGAGAGGTGCTGACTCTCTCATTCATCAGTGCAAGAGGGAGCTCGCTGTTGAGTTCGAGATGAAGGACCTAGGACCGATGTCTAGGCCTAAAGGTCTAGTAGAGACCTGACGAAATTTTCCTTTCTCAAGGAAAATACATTATGAATTTTCTGGTATGATGGACTGTAAATCCATGGAACTCAACTTTAAGAAGTCGAGTAGTAGCGTTGCTGGGCCTGTCCTACTGAGTATCGTTAACTCATAAGGACCCTGATGTTCTTAATGAACACTTGTTCGAACATATGCTGTGCAGTGAACACTTTGAGTCAACACATGGTTGATCATAACATTCACTGGGTTGGTGCCAAGAAACTCTTGAGATATCTCTGAGGCACGACAGACCATGGGCTGAGATACACTGCCGGGAGTATGACACTCCGTGGAGATACTGATGCCGATTGGGCTGGCAGTGTGGTGGATCGCAAGAGCACACCTTGACGTTCGTCACACCGTTTGGGTTCTCGCTCAACCGTGACGAGCACAGCGTGCTTCGGTGGCTTGGAGACCACTAAGGTCTCCGACAACTCGCGCCTAGTATGGCCCCGTTGTGGAAGCATTGGTTGCAGCTCAGTGAGCCTGCTTGTATGTTGTGACATCACCGGTGGATGAGCCCAGACAACGCAGTGGGATCGCATGACCCAGGAACTCCGTGTTCCGTACTGATCCAAGGCGGACAATGCACCACTTTATCCGCATGGTACAACGAGGCGCCGTAAGGCTCGACACAGGAACGAATGAGCGTGCCGGGCGGACTCTCACTGCCCCCAGCGGCCGCGGTTCCTAACCTTCCGTGAGAATCTTGGAATCATGGAACGACCCTATGGTGTGGGTCCTATTGGACGATGAGCTCTGGGAGCTCAAAGGGGGGTTTTGGGTATAGCTTCTCGGAGCTATAAGCACTTATGGTGCTTCTGCCCCACCGTTGTGATTATTGAGTTGGTTCGCCTCTCATTTATCTGTGCCCCGTATGCATCCTACCCATTGAGTTAAGGGCTCATGGGAAGTACCTCTCATTTGGCCAATGAGATGGGAAAGGCTAGAGACTAGTAGCAAAGACTGATGGACGCATCAGAATTTGCCGTACTCTCTATCTAGGATGGCACGGTCCAACCACTTGATCTAGGATCAAGTTTAGTGAGGTCTGGGACCTCTGCCTGACTTCGGGTCAGATGAACCAACTTCGGGTTGGTTGGAGACTCTTTGTGAGTCTGATAGTGAGTTCTGGGACCTCTGCCTGACTTCGGGTCAGATGAACCAACTTCGGGTTGGTTGGAGACTCTTTGTGAGTCTGATAGTAAGGTCTGGGACCTCTGCCTGACTTCGGGTCAGATGAACCAACTTCGGGTTGGTTGGAGACTCTTCGTGAGTTTGATAGAGGTTTCGGACCTCTGGGCTGAATCTGTCAGCCGGGTATGATGTCTTTGTGACTGACCCACTTCTGTTCTGAAATAAAGAGGCCAGCAAAGCAAGTTACGGCGGGATGACGCACGATGTTTGGATTGCACTAGTGGACGGAGTTCTCCCTAGTTGAGAGGGAGTGTTAAAATTGGACAACTAGGTCCAAACTCTGGGTTGTGTTGCTCAGATGACGATCGCAATATTTTTATTGGATTCCTCTTTCGGAGAGGTGTAAGATTGATCTAAAGATCATCTCGATCGGATGAGCAGAACATGTACTTTGAATTTATTCCACTTATGTGCTAGGTCGGCCTGGAATAAAATATTGACTTAAATGTCTTAAAGGACGTGTCACACACCCCCAAAGATTCCTATATATTGGAGAGACTTGGAGTTCATTTGAGACACATTGGTGTGGAGGAATTCTCTCTCTCTTGATGGCGTTGGAGCTGCGTATTCTTTGTTTGGATTGTTCTGGGGTTATGTGTGACACGCTTGGCTGAATGACCTATTGAAGACTTTGCTGGTAGAAGCATCCTGCTGATCGCCGTAACGTCACCATTCTCTATCTCTGTTTTGGCTTGTCTTCTATCGATCTATTGGTATGTTCTATCTTCTTCAGTGTTGTGCCCTAATCTGAAATGGCATAGAACATGTACAGAAATTAACAATTTGTCACTCTCAATGGTCTACCAAATTCATGGGATCCATTTGCAACATGTATATGTGCTAGAAAGACAGTTCCAAAGTTTGAATAAATATGGACTAATTGTACTTGAGAAGAATCAAGGGTCATATCTAAAGGGAAGATTCAAAGATTGGATGAAGGCGGCTCTCAAGCATACACAATACGTTTCAAGAAATGCGGAGGAAGAAAGAAGTTTGGTTTCCAAAGAAGAAATGAAGAAAGAAGACCTGAAGGTAGAAGACTTGCTCCTCAAGGAAGGAATGAGATGTCGCAAGTTCAATGCTATCAAGGTCACAAATATGGTCATAATAGAAACGATTATTGTGAAAGTTTGGATGATAGAAAAAGAAAGGGGAAGCAACATGCTACCGCGACAGATTTGGATGAGCTTCCAAAGAAACCTAAGAATGAAGATCCATGTAATAAATAAATTTTCTATTTCTTTTCTCTTACTAGTTTTGTTGTAAATAGTGAAAACTTGTGGCTAGTAGATAATGGTGCCTCAAGGCACGTGACGAGAGAACTTCACAAGTTTAATGGAAAGACACTATCACAAAAGGTGTAACTTGGAGACAACAACTATGCAGTCAAAGGCATTCTGAAGGCATCCATTGGGCTAGAATCATGTGACAATGCTCATCCAAGCAACATATTGTATGTAACAAGTTTGAAGAAGAATTTGGTTTATATTTCTTTCTTGAAAGATAAATGAGAGATAATAGCATTTGTTTATGGCAAGGTTATTGTATGGCCAAAGGGATTTAGTATAGATTCTGCTAGAGCTATTTGAATTTGTGAAGGAAGGTTTTCTAAACTCTTGAAACAACCTACTTAAGCACTTGTACATAATGATATTAATCTATGTGAACTTTGGCATAGAAGACACTCATCTCCACTATAAAGCTTTTCTTGCCTTAAAACAAATGGTTTCAAGTTTTCTAATTTGAAGGGAGAACATGAAGGAGTTTATAAAGGATGTGTGCTTGGGAAAAATGTAAAAAGGGCATTTCCAAGTAATGAAAGTAAATGCCAGTGAAATCTCTTGGAGGCTCTTTGTATTATGTATCTTTTATTGATGATTTCTCTCGCAAGGCGTGGATCTACTTTATGAAGACGAAAAATGAAGTCTTTGATAAGTTCCAGGAATTCAAAGCTTAAGGAGAAAATTTGAAGAGAAAGAACATTAAGATCTTGAGATTTGTTAATGGAGGGGAATATACCTCCAAGGAGCTTGTTTCCTTTTGTAAATAAGATGAGATTAAGAGGGAGCTGATAGTCCCTTACAATCCACAACAAAATGGAGTTGTTGAAAGAAAGAACACAACTATTGAAGAATATATTAAGGCAATGTTGCATGATCAAGACCTGCCTATGTCTTTATGGAGTGAAGCATCTATGTCAATTATTTACATTCAAAATAGAAGTCCTCATCTAATTTTGGAAGACAAGACTCCTGAAGAAGCATTCACTAGACATAAACCCCATGTTGGTCATTTGAGAATATTTGGTTGTCTTGTTTATATTCATGTACCTAAGGATAAGAGAAGAAAGCTAGAACCTTTGGGAAAGAAAGGGATATTTGTTGGCTATAATGAGTCATCAAAAGCTTATAACATATATATTCTAGGACAAAATAAAGTTGAAGTTAGCAATGTTGAACCTTTAGTTAAACTGAGAGGAGGGGGGGGGGTGAATCAGTTTAACACATTCCTGATCTTTTAGAACCTTTTATTAAACTTATTTACACTTTCATTTCATATCCAATTTAATGTGTAAGGAATCTTAGAATGTAAGCAGCAAGCGTTAGTATAATATAGCATTAGACTTAATATGAGAGCAGCAGGTATTAAGTAGATGATACATATCAGATCAATACATAAATATCATGCATAGAGACACCAGATATAAGTGGAAACCCATAAATGGAGAAAACCACATCTTATTATTGTTGTGATGCAAAGGCAAGCTCCAACTCCCTCTCACCACTGTTTTTCTGCAGGCACCAACCTACAGGAGGCTCCAACCTCAATTCTTCAAGCTACAACTTGCAAGGAAGCACCAACTGCCTTCAATTTTCTGTAGGCACCAACCTACAGGAGGCTTCAACCTCAGTCAGCTACAACTTACAGCTATCAAGCTGCAACTTGATAGGGAAGCTCCAACTTCCTCAATTCATCAAACTGAATGTTTGCTGATTTACTCCAGATATCAGCTCTTTTCTGTATCTGCTCTTCTTCTCTTAATCTTCTCTGTTTTATTCTTCTATATTCTGCATTCTCTATATTTGCTCTCTCTCTCACACCTCTCACATTTTGCATATCAAGTTGATATTACTTATAGAAATTTCTTGATGACTGTTTGCTTTCCTCTAGGAATTCGAAATGGATGGTCATACCCCTTGGTCTTCTGCCTCCTCATTTCTTTATCCAACTCAATTTAAAACAATAAAAATATGTACAAAATTTCATGCTACAGTGGGATTTTTACTTTTCCTTAGGATACTTGCCTTTGCATCACAAACAATAAAAAAATTAATTACAACATTTACATTCACATTATTAATTACATATTTCAATTTTACTCAGCTCCTTTTCTGGATTTTGGCTTTACTGGATTTGTCTTTTCCTGCTGCTATTAAGAACCTGTTCTACATACTCTTTGTTCACTGTTATCTGCATATTCCCTGTTTTCTGTGCTTATTCTCCTGTCCAACTCATTCCTGTGCATATTCCTGTCAAACCTGTAATCTCTGTGTATCTCTGCATGCTCTCCTCTTCTTTTTCCTTTTCCATAATTGCATTTAAGTTTTATGCCCAATCATTTCCCAATCCGGGCAATCTCACACTTCACTTTAATTCCACGTTGGCAATTTATATAAACAAGTCTGGGTTATTTTAATGTCTCAATTCAGAGAATTGCGATATTAATTCAATACTCCTCTATAGTTATAACCCGACAATCTCTTATGTGTACATATGCGCTAATTCTGCATTTACAACCATTCTACGCAACATAATAATTGACCCTCGACGTATTAAACCATATTCACAAATTCCATGTTTCGCCACTTCACATATACAGTCATTATACATAATATATCCACACACATATTACGCTTTCTTTAATATTGGAACCATTACAATGGAGTCCAAAGATAATCGGCAATATTTTATTAATCAAAAACCTTAGTCTTCCATCGTATGTTAATAACCCGTCAAACTTTAATAAACATCATTAATATAAACCAAATTCATTGTATATATCTCCGCCTCGGGCCCACAGTACAATCGTGAATGCATAGACCGTACCTTTGTTAACTCACGCGCCCATCCAACGGCTGTCATTGCATTGCCCGATCCAATGGATATCGCACGGGCAACTTGCACGAAAGATAACGTGCGATGGCGCGTCACATCTGGACTATCGTTCGTGCACCTTGGTTAAACTCCGGGCAAGTTCAACGCGCGATCGCCGTTCGATGGCCCGTTTCCAAATCAACGGCTCCTATCCATTTCGCACGGCTTCCAACGTAGAACGTTAACGCGCGAAGGCGCAGTTTAACAAGCGGTTTTAGAACGGGTCCACAGGCCACGTGTCGATTCCTGTATGGAATCGCTGCCCATTCCTCCAATACTGCTTTTCGACGGATGGTGGTGCGAAAAAACCCACGGTTTCACTCCAACCCATCGTTACTGTTCATCCGGTCACAGTTTCGCTTCCTCACGCAAGGTTCCGTTCTCGTCCTTTTACTCCGGGTTCCGTTCTCCTTCTTTAAACTCAGATTCTGCCCGTTATACATTAAAGGGTTCTTTTATACTCTGACGCAGAGTTCCGCCACTTTCTCGGTTCCTTCTATCCTTATGCAGAGTGCACACAACCACTCCTCAAGAACTCATGTGTTCACACGGAGTTAATTCGACCATTACACAATAACATTAACTCAATGTCTCATGCACAGAGATTCACACTGTACATAATTACAGGGAATAATCAACCAACGCATAATACACAAGGTATTCCTCACACAGGGTTTAGTCTTTACCACAGGGTTTTAGTCTTCAATCAAAGTCTATGCTCAATAATTGCTCTGTCTCTAATTCCTTTGTTGCTTCTGCTTCAATTTCTTTGTTTCTTCTGCTGCCTCTACTACCTCTCTGTCTCTTTTGCCTTATGGATAGTTTAGGCGCTGCTCCTTTTTCATCTCCTTTGCCATCAATGACAACATTTCCAACAAGCAGGGATATGAATTTTGATGAAAATGTGGCTTGTTGGAAATCTAAAGAAGTTTCCATGGACTTTGATAAGGAAGAAGAACATGAAGTTACCAAGGAAGAAGGAGCTGATCCATCAAATGCTTTTGAACATCCCATTGATCATCAAGAAGATCTAGAAGCGTTGAATGATCTTGTGGACCGAGTTGTTGTTCCTGAAATCAAGAAAAGGCTAGCTTGGTTTAGATCCATTTTTTAGGAAGCAAGAGGACATGCAACACCGCATGGCTCTTTCAGAGAAAAGAAGAGACCAAAGAGGTATTATGGTCATGCAACATTAATGACTAATCTTATTGATTCTGAACCTTCCACTTTTAAGAATCAACTTGTAGAAATTATATAACTTATGTGTTATATGTCCAAGATTCTCCTGATCTCACACTATTTTAACTTCATGCAAAATACATAATCTATTGCACCATTGATCATTTGCGGAAATTAAATCAAGATTTCAGTGCACACATGAAACAATAAAAATTCACACACATTAGCATAGTTGTTTAACAGGAAAGCCTGAAGCTGAAAACCCCAACTATATGTATATAATATATGTCATAGAGATCATGTAACAATCCTCATACAAAGCTGATCATATCAAGCTCTCAGTATAATACAATCGCTACACACTAATCAGGCCTGATCTTGCAAATCCATGCACCAATATTTGCCACCTGCTAGTCTGCCCGAATGAACTCGAATTCACAAAGCTTGCATTGTGCAATCCTCATTGGCATCTCCACTGAGTGTTGGATGTAATCAATGCATCACTATAGTCACAACTGATAGTCACACTTGCTCTTTCACCTATCTCTCCACTGGTCTTCACTGAAACTGCCATGCACTGTAGTTAACTGATGTATTCTTCAGTATTTAGTGAATTAATTAACTAATTAATTCACTCCACTCTCACTAGTGTATCAATTAGTTAGACTAGATACAACTAGTTCAACTGAGTCTAACTGAGTTAAACTAAATACAACTCCACCAACTACTTCTCCAACTCCACCAAACTCTGTCACATGAGTTCTAACTGAAGTCCTCCATGCAATAGCTCCAGTAAACCCTCAGGAATAGCGTAATTCCTTCTGTCAGCTGTTGTGCCACATATGTGCACTTAACTGAAGTGCTCCAAGAGAATAAGATAATGTTTAGAGTCCAAATATTATTAAGAGCTAATAATATTCGACATATCTATATTTAGACTGGCAGTCTAAAAATAGACTCCGCCCAATATGTCTAAAAATATAAGTCCATATATTTTTCCAACTTGACCAACCATCCAAAAATAGCATCCTGCAACTCATAGAATATGATCGACATGTCTAAAAATAGACATAGTCTAAAAATAGACTTCGCGCCAAAAATAGCCTGCGGGCCCACTTAGTGAAGGCGACTCTTTTCACTAAGCTCATCATCTTGTTGAATCTCAACACAACTAGCCAACAAGTTTGGAAGGATACAATGTTGAAATAATACCAATCGATTATGAAGAATGATGTATGGGAGATTGTATAGATACCTAAATGAAAGTCTATGGTGACCTCTAAATGGGTATCCAAGATCAAGCATGCAATGGATGGCGGTATTGATAAATATACGACGAGATTTGTGGCTAGAGGGTTCTCGCAGAAAGAGGAAGAAGACTATAATGAGACTTTTGCTCTAGTTACCCGACACACTACCATTAGATCTATTATTTCTATTGCTTATTCTATGGTGTTGATGGTGCTGGACCTGCCAAAATTGAAGGGATCTCCGCAATATGAAGTCCTAGTTATACCTCACATTGTTTGGTGTAGGCGTCCCATTCAGAATAAAGGCCTGATTGCCATATTCTTAAAGATCTGCCTTGGCTCTGACTGTCAGCAAGAGAGAGGGGTGCATATGTACTTTCGAAAAACAATGGGGTGTGCCTGATGAATGTCTAATTGCAAGTATGTCAAGGTTATTCTACTGCGTGGGGAGAGAGAAAAGTGAGCCTCTAAGATAGAAGTAATAGTACCACCCAAGAAGAGACACACGCAAACTGAAGGATCCGTCTAACATCCAATGAAATAGTCCAGAAGGGATGGGACAGTTGTTACAACCAACAATTGAGAAAGATATGCTTAATATACCGTAGAATAGTCCACAAGGATGGGACAACAATAACAACCATTACAACACATTCTCAACAAGATAAGTACTAAAATAACTGAAGTAGTTCAAGTATATTACCACATGTGAAAGCAAACATGAAATACAAACATCTGCAGAATAATCTTACAAAAATTCATAGTCCATGCATGAAGAACGTGATGGCCTCAAAAGGCATATGTTATTAAGTAAAAGTTCCAAGACACTTTAAAAATGAACATCACTAGCTCCAATAGTGGGGCGTTGGTGCCACTCCTTGCTCCATAAAAGAAATATCTTATCTCTCTAATGCTTTGTTGGTGAAGCCAAGGTGAAAGTCCTTTGCTCATACAATGATGAGGGAGTATATATAACCAAGGGTGTCTCTTTGACCTCCCTCATGATTGTTTGACTTCCCATGGATTTTCAACTTACATGAATCTTTACATTCATGTGTGTCCTTTGGACTTCCACTTTACAATATATTTTGATTACAATACACATGGTGTACAATAGTGATGTGGCATATGAACACTCATTACATGACATACCATGACACTGTTGACATGGATTGTTTGATCTTAAGTCTTGGATAATGGTCACAAACTAGTGTCATTTCGCTTTCTCTTGATCAATCATCTTTTGAGTTCAGATGCAAGAGTGTCTTTGAGCATGCTTCCCTCCTCTTACTTCATCATCTCTCCATGATATGATAGAGTACATGTTTCTGCAATTCACTCATGAATGGAAAAAATCAATCCGAAAACCCCTAGCATAAGATGATGCATTCTAGTCCATGAACTGAGTCCGGAACAAGTAACAGTCTAGACAAGAAGTCTCAGTGACTGTGCAATTGCACAGTTCAAGAAGGCAAGCAGAAGCCCTGAGCCTTGAGACTACGTAGTGCACAGTTCAAGCTAGGTTGAGGGACATGAATGCATAGTTTCCGGAGCCAGTGGGGCAGGTTGAAGGAATGGGCACTGTGAGAGCTTTTCGTGCAATTCTGGGAGTGAAGGAAGTTCGGTTGACTACGCAGCTACGCAATTCGAGGGCTCAGGGGATGAGCTTTAGGCTTGAGGTTGCGAAGTGTGAAGTTCAAGCTGGCAGGAGGCCATGACTGCGCAATTCCTGAGGTCATGGTCAGGCCTTGGTAAAAAAAATATGCAATGGAGAAGTCCTGGGAGGAAGGTTCTTCGCATTGCACAGTGCTAAGAAGCAAGTTCACATCTAGAGGACTAAGACTGTGTAGTGCACAACTCAGGGGAGGTCGGGTGAAGCTAGGTTTCTCGATCGAGAAGTTCTTCAAAAAATGACTAAGTGCGAGACCAGTGGGATCAATGTGAACAGTGATGAACTTTGACTATGATCCCACACTTATAATATTTGAATACTCAAACAACATAGTTCATCCATGACATACAAGAAAAGCATTTACCTCCGTGTGACAGATTTTTTGCCGGTTATGACAAGTGCGACACCAACGATACACTTTATGATGATCGTGATGACACTCGTGAAACAATGCTAAAAAATTTGGAAATGAGTGCGACAGGTACTTATAAGGTTAGAAAAACTCATTTGCACAAAGGCGACCTCTTCGAACCACTAGAACAAGCTCATATATACAATGTAACAACCAACATGCCAAAAGATGACACTTTGCTTTTCGTTTGAAAGGGATCACAACATTGCAACAAAACCAATAAAATGAACTTCAAAGTTTGTGACAATAATGAACAAGACTAAGGAAGGCTCCAAAATTTGGTATAGGCCAAAATTTTGGAGGGGGGTTTTGGGAGGTACAACAGATGGGTTGGAATTTACATCAAATGGATGTAAAGACTTCTTTTCTTAATGGTGTGATTGAAGAATAAATGTACTTAGAGGAACCTTAAGGTTTTGTGGTCCATGGAAGGGTGGATCATGTTTTCAGATTGAAGAATGCCTTGCATGGACTTAAGCAGACATCAAAGTTTGGCATACATGAATTGACAATTATCTGTCAAGACTTGGTTTCTCTAAGAGCGATGTTGATTCAAACCTATAATTCAAGGTTGAGAATAATGAACCTGTGATTATGTTAATATATGTTGATGACCATTTTTTTATAGGTGTGGAGCATCTAATTATTTGGTGTAAGAGGGAGTTGGCTTCTGAATTTTATATGAAGGATCTTGGTTTGGGACTTGAGGTATGGCAGAAGCCCAATGAAATATTTCATGGCCAAGGAAAATATATCATCAAGATTGTGTAGAAGTTTGGAATGATGGATTGTAAGTTGATGTCGACTCCCATGGTTGCAAACTGAGAGGATTGAGAGAGTTCAAGTATGATTTGGTAAATCCATCCATGTACTGAAAGTTGATTGGCTCACTGATGTATTTGGTTAATACCAGGCCGTACATTTGCTTTGCAGTGAACACATTGAGCTAGTTATAGGTGGAACCAAGACATCATCGTTGGATTGTAGCAAAGGACATTTTGAGGTATGTGCATGGTATGATTGAATTTGGTTTGTGATATGTCTCAAACAATGATATACAACTACAGGGTTCTACAGATGCAGATTGGGCAGGAAGTGCTGAAGATGGTAAGATTATGTCTGAAGGGTTTTTTAGTTTGTGCTCCACTATGATTTTGTGAATGAGAAGGAAGCATGCATTTATCACACTTAGTACTTCTGAGGCATAATATATTGGAACTATCTTGGTGAATTGTGAAGTAGTATGGATTCAAAAGTTACTCACGAGACTATCTGATCATGTGCTAGAACCAACCATCTTTTATTGTGATAATAAAAGTTGTGTGAAGCTGAAAGTGAATCCAATGTGCCATGATAGGTTGAAGCACATCAAGTACCACTTCATTCGTGACATGCTATAGAAGGGATAAATGAAGCTCTAGTATGTCTCTACTGATGAGAATATTTTCGATATTTTTACAAGCCCTTATCCAATGCGAAGTTCATATAATTCAGGGACAAGCTTGGACTTGTTGAGAATTCATTTGTCATTGAGAGGATTTCTAATGAGATAATACCATGGAATGAAATTATCCTTCTGTCATATAGGACCAAAGTTAGGGAGAATGGTCCAGTGGAGGACAATCATTCTTCCTGTGTCAAGTATATTGAATAGAATTAGGAAGAATGGTCCTAGAGGTCCATAATTAATCATATATAGTGTGTCTCTTTCCACATCAAGATCATTTAGCATCAAGCCCAGAATTACTCTGGTAGAGTGTGGTCTTTGGGGATTCATCATGTATCAGGTACGGACCACAATGATGGTGAACCGAGACTAGTATGCATACTATGTGTCAGATAGACTAGAATTATGGTGACTAGTTGATACTAATGATGTGCCACGTGTCAAGAGTATCAACCATAATTATGGTGAGGATGCACCATGTGTAAGAGGTACCAACCATAATTATGTCCGTTTTTGATGCTTTTCATTTAACATGTGTCATAGATACTTGATTAGAATTATGGTAGTTTGTAGATGCTATTATCTCACCATGTATCAAATATATTTGGCCATAGTTATGGTAGTTGATTTATGATGATTTGTTATAACCTTTTATTAGAGAAATTTTTTCACAAGAAGAACATTTGTCTAGTCATTATGAATTCCTCTCTAGCTAAGAGGGAGTGTTTAGTTTTGTAGCTATGGTTGGTCTTCATAATTTATATTTTAGCCTTTGCAATGCATAAAGAATTTGTAAGAAATGTTCTTCATGTCATCCTGATTATTTATACCTTGAAAGAATTATTTTAAGACATGATTTTCATGTCAGTTTTGAAAGAGAAAATTTTGAAACTTGAATTTTCAATTTTTGGCTCCAAGATAGTCAAGTCAACCCTCCCTAAAGTCAAGTAGGCCCCAAAGAAACACACACATTCGTGAAGGCATAACACTACATAAATACATTCAAATTCTTCCACAAGAGTACAATTCAACTTCACATAAGTAATACATCTTCTGGGCATCCAAGTGAAGGACAAGAAGGATAAGAAGGATGAAGCTCATCTATCTTACTCGCTTTCTCTCTCCTAGTTCGCATGTGTGTTTCTGGGTAGGCCAAAAAAATTTGCAGATTGGGAGCCTGGATTTCTGAGTTTCTGGGCATATTCTAGAGGCCAAATTTCGGCCTAAGGCATAGCTGATCAAGCTAAGTTGCAGGGAAAATTAGAGGCTTGACTTGAGGGTTGTGGACCAGGTTTGACCATTAGCTTGTTGGCATAGTTGACTAGAAACATTAGATGTATCTATTGTTAAACAAGAGAATTTCTCTAAGAAAAAGGTTGTTGGGTTTTTCTCCTAAGTGGTTTTTCCCAGAGTAAAACTTGTGTTCTCTTTGTGTATTGTGATCTCGAATGTTGTTATGGTTTTATTGTTGAATTTTTGAAGTTTAATTTCTTAATGATAAATTGGGATTGTTAAAATAAGATATATATCATTATGTAATTATTAGTATTTAAAAAATATGTGCTTGTACCTATTTCACTTGAAAGATCAACAATGTATAGGAGGCCTTTGTAAATTTTGGCTTGAAGAAGATGCAAATGGATCTATGAATTGAAAATCCATATATTCTTTTTCAAGTTCTTTATGGTTGTATTGATTTTCTATTTAACTATACGAAGGTTAGGGAGTTGGGGTTTTATCTCATTCCACTTGCCTTGCAATGTTGAGACCACTTCTTGGGCCTTTTTGACCTTGGCTTCCGAATGTAGGAGATGCAAATAATCAACTTCTTCATCAATATTTATAGTGTTTAACTGTTGTCAATTTATTTTGATTTTTTTGTCCAAATTAGATTGGACCATAATCTTCATTATTGTATTCAAATGTATGGGGAGTAGGGGGGATAACATGATCTTCTATTTTTGAAACAATTGTTTCAATCAGATCAATTCTAGACGAATAGGTTGACATCAGTATTTCTATAGGATATTCATTGGATTCCTATTTTTCCTTATTCCATAATGAATTTTTGGTGCATTTATTCATAATTAGGATATCTAGGCAAACATCATCCACATTTGGGTGCATGCAAGAGATATGTTAGTTGAAATATTTTAGTTTCTTCTACTTTATAGACAAGTTATCACATTTTCTAGTTATCTTGAACTTAGATCAGATTTAATGTTCAATAAAATTTCTCAGAACATAAATAAAATACTTTGAAATACGAAATGTTATAATAAGAAATACTTTGGGTTCCTAATTCAGTATGCACAACCAAAATAAACAAATAGTAAACCAAGAAAATATAAACATATGACACAAATTTTACTCTGTAAATCCCAACATGGGAAAAACTAGTAAACTTGGGCTCTTTATTGAACTTCAGAAAATTGAATACAACAAATATTTTCTTACAAATTTACGATAACAATTTACCCAGAAATTTTTAGTCCTTCGACCTAGCAAATTAACTGTACAACGTGGTGGAATTTGGTCTATATGGCCTAGCCAAATCGAACTATACGACTCAATGGAAATTGGAATTTATGACCCAGCCATATCGATATGTAAAATTCACGGGAAATTGGCATGCATGGCCTAGTCAAATCGACCCAACAACTCGACCTCCTTTTGGCCCAATCGATTTTCCCAACCTGTCCCTATGAAATCAATATGTTTTTTCTCCTCTAAATCAACCTATACAACGTGGATAATTCAGTCTCCTCAAGTTTATTATATTCCCCTGAGATTTTCCTCTCTGTTGATCACACTTTGTTGTAGCTTCAACTTCCTCTTTAGGCTAAATTCCCAACTCTTGTGCCAAATCTAACTGAACTATCCAACAACCCATTTCCCTCTTTTATATTTTTATGACCTAATCTCCAAAGTGATGGAGGGATGAGATTGCACCTCCAAAATTGAGATCAATAATCATGATATAATATTTCGTTGACCTCTTAACTTTATAAAAAATAGTGGGCAATAAAATAAAAAATTAAATGATTGATTATATGCCTAATGTCCAAACTTAGGAAATATTTAATTAATTTTGTTGTGAGATAATTTTGGTGATTCATTGCATGTCACGACACTTAAAAAATGTAGAATTACCTTGAAATATATATTTTCAACACTCCATCTTAGTGAGGAAGTTTTTCTGCACCACCCCTAGCTTATCTCTAAAGAATATAAATTTACCCTTCATCAAAGCCTTGGTCAAAATGTCTGCTACTTGCTCATCTTGCACATAGTCTTGAATGAAGCGACACCTAATCTGAAAGTGTTTCAACTTGTCATGAAACACTAGATTCTCTGAGACCTTGATACAACTTTGATTTTCACAATGAATCAAATTTGGTTCCATCTCCCAATCAAATATCCCCACAAGAATTTTTTGAAGCCAAATTTCTTCTTAAGTTTCCAAGCTAGCAGCCATGTACTCGGTCTCTAAGAACTCAATGAAACTGAATTTTGCTTCCTATTGACCCAATAAATTGCTCTTGATCCCAAGCTAAAACAACATTTAGAAGTGCTATTTTTTCTAGTTGCACTCCCTTCCCAATCAACATCATGCACCCCTATAGCTTCACTCCATCCATCTAATTATATCTCGGTCCATAACCAATTGTGCCTTGAAGGTATCTCAAGACGTATTGCAACCACCTAGTGAACTTGCTTTGGCTCTACCATGAGCTAATTGATTGTATTTAATCCAAAATAGATGGATGGTCTAGTATTGACCAAGTACATGAGAGAGCCAATCAACTGTTTATATAATGTAGGGTCCACCGCCTCCGATATGGAAGCATCAATATTCTTCCAGTTGGTCACTAGTTATTAGTACAAATGGGGTGAAAATCTGACGTATATTCGTCGATTATTTGACTCACAGTCATTGGATATATGATACATTGGATATTTAATTTTAGTTGGTGGTATTGTATCTAATAGTTGACACTATTTTTGGCGTCGAATATTTGATGTGACAAATGTCAAATATACGACGCCAAACTTAGCCAAATATGTCTTTGATCGTTCAATGATTTGCGATCGGATTTGTGACACCAACATACCTCATATTTGTGATGGACTAAACATTAGATATCCACCACCGTAGAGGCCAAACCATTTTATGCTTGGACGTTGGATATGCAACACAATTTTATTCCATTTTGATGGGATCTAGCAGTTTGTTTCATCGGTATGGGGTCGAATGTCCGATGGTGTAGTGTCAGATAATCAATGTTACAATAAATTTAAGTGACGGGCTAAATGTTGGATATCTGCCACCATAGAGGAAAAACATCCATTGCTTGGAAAATATATATTCAACGTGGTATGATTCCAGTTTGACGAGATCCAACATTTTTTTCTGTCAGAATGGAGTCAAATATCTGACAGTATGGCATCAGATAAGGGACATTGCAATAGTTTAATGCGACGGGAGTGTTATGGGAACGACTCATTCATATGTAGATACAAAGTCAAATATCCAATGGTCTGTTCCTTCGGAATGGTATCAGATAATCAACATTTTCACTTAACATCAAATATTTGACGAGTGTTAAAGCATTAAAATAAATAAATTTTGATCAGGGCACTAATTGGTTGGGGAGGTGTTCATATGTGTTTGTCAGATAAGCCATCCATTGCTTTTTGATTTGGAACATACTTTACTTATATCACTACAATGAGCATAGAAAATCAAAAGGCGGCGTGAATTAAATTTGATAGATATTAAATTTTGGGACCCCATGAGAGTGTTGGGTGTTTGCTATATTCTTTGCACGACTAGTCACACACATGAGGGGGGTCACAAGGGGGGAAATATCCCCCCCTATTCATCGCGTTGGGTGCAATAGGGGGTGCGACCCCCCCTATTGGGGGGTTTACCGCCCCCCTACACAGGGTCCCCTGAGAATATTTTTTTTTGACCCTATAATAGGTCGGCAGACCTACCTATTGTTTTGTGCATGGGTTTTGCACATTGTTTTTTGCATGATGGTTTTATGCGCATGGTATTTTGTAGATCCGGTCAAGGGAACTATGGTTATGTTCTAATATAGGGTTAATGGATTGAGGTTTATGAATGCTTTGACACGTATATATATGTATTGTAACATTGAAAGGAATATAAGGAAAAATTAATCTGGTAGTCTCGGTTTTGGGATATAGGGGAAAATATCTGTGTTTATTTGTTTTAAGTTCTCGCCATTGTTTATTTTTCTATTTTTAGAATTTGTTTGCAAGTAATTTATGTATAGGGTTAAAATCAACATTTGGTATCAGATCTATTTTGGCTTCAAGGGGATGCCTTTGCTTCTGAGGGGTTTTTCTCGAGACTGTGGTAGACTCCGTTCAGTGGGAGATCTGTGAATATTGAAATGAAAGAAGATGACGAGCAGTGGAAAGATAGAGATGAATAAATTTAATGGTATGAGTTTTGAGTTGTGGAAGCTTAAGATGGAGGATCTACCGGTGGATAAAGATTATTGGATCAAAATATATTCAGGTACTAAACCAACGACAATGTCAGCAAAATACTGAGAAAATTTAGATCAGAAGGCAAAGAGCACAAATTATGCGGCTGTGTATCTCAGATTTAGTATTTTGGAACGTATGAGGGGAAGTTACAACGAAGGATTTGTGGCAGAAGTTAGGGATTTTGTACCAATCCAAGTCTCTGGTGAACAAAATGTTCCTACGGAAAAATTTTTATAACTCGAGGATGAAGGATGGAGACTCAATGACATAGCATCTAAACACCTTTAATACCGTGGTAAGAAAATGGTTATATGTTGATATTAAAATTTCAAATGAAGATAAGTGCATCAGTTTGTCGTGTTCTCTACCAGATCCGTGGGATAGTCTGGTTGTTGCAATAGGTAGCAATAAAAATACTTTGAATTTTGATGAAATAGTCTCATCCTTGTTGTCAGAGGAGATGAGACGGAAAAATATGGAGAGCCAGAATGGTGATGTCTTGTCTATATGAGGATAGTCCCAAAACATAAACAAAAATAAGTCCTTGAGTGGGAGATCTAAATCTACAGGGAGATATAAATATATAGGAAAACCTATAAAGGTGTGTTGGAAATGTGGAAAGGAATTGCACTACAAAAATGACTATAGATATAAAAAACGTAAGAAAGGAAAGGTATGTGATGATGCTTCTTCTGCAGGGGAAAAAACCACCACAGATGAAGTTGGGGATGTGTACTTGGCTTCTTCTTCAAGTACACATGTAGATCATGAGGCATGGTTGACTGACTTAGGTGAATCATTTCATATCACTCCCCATAGGGAGTGGTTGTGTGAGTATGAGAAATATGATGGCGGTGATGTCTTCTTAGGGGATGAAAGGAAACCCAAAATCATCAGATGCAAAAAATTCAAGCTAGATTTGCAAGGTGGAAGTATTAGAACACTTCCTGGTATTCTGCATATTCTTGCATTGGCCAAAAATTTGATTTCTGTAAGGAAGATGGATGATGCAAGTGTAAATTTTTTTTTCAAGAAGGATACTTGTAAGATGGTTCAAGGAGCATTGGCATAGATACAGGGAGTTCGGATTGGAACTCTATACAAGATTTTAGGTAGCACTATTATTGATGGGTGCAACAATTCTGTGTTTCATAAAAGTGAAGCTGAATATCTTGTTTTCTCTAGAGAAAAGACCATGTTGTGGCATCAAAGGCTTGGACATATTGGAGAGAAGGGAATTTGAATACTGCATGGTAATGGTATGGTAGAAGGTATGTCTAATTTCTCTCTAGATTTCGACTTCCGTGAACATTGTGTATATGGGAAGCAGATCGGGTGAGTTTCCCCTCTAGTGCTAAGAGGGCGAACGATATATTAGAGTTTGTGCACAGTGATATTTTTGGACCCGTGTCAGTTCCATCATTAGGTAAGTATGTGCACTATGTATCATTTATAAATGATTTCTTAAGGAATATATTGATATATTTCCTCGGGAAGAAATCTAAAGTCTTTGACAGGTTTAAATAATTTAAGGTTCAGGTGGAAAACCAAACAAAGAAGAAGATAAAGGTGTTGAGGATAGATAATGGTGGAGAGTTCTACAAGAAAGAATTTGAAGAGTTTTGTAAGAAGTGTGGTATAGCACGGAAGAAGAATAGTCCATATACACTTCAGCGAAATGGAATTGCAGAAAGAATGAACATGACATTGATGGAAAAGGAAAGAAGCATGCTCAGTGGTGGCAGGTTAGGACAAGAATTCTGGGATAAGGAAGTGGATACTACATCTTACCTGGTTAATAGATCACCTTCATCAGTGTTGGAGGATAAGACTCCACACGAGGTATGGACTAGTCAGAGACCCTCTTTTTCACATCTGAGGGTATTTGTTGTGATGCATATGTACATGTTCCAAAGGAGAAAAGAACAAAGTTGGATAATAAATATGAAAGGTGCATCTTTATTGGGTATAAGGATGGTTTAAAAGGTTATAAGCTTTGGAACCCAGAAATAAGGAAGGTTTTCTACAATCGAGATGTGGTGTTTAGAGAGGTTAAACATGTTATTAAACGTGAAGTCATATCAAAGGGGCTTGAGAAGATAGAGTTTGAGCTAAAGGAGGAAGAATTAAAATCTACAGGAGAACAAGAATCATAAGATGAAGATCCAAAAACTCCATCTTTGATAAGATCAGTTTGAGAGAGAAGGAAACTAGAAAGGTATAGGCCAAATGCTTTATGTTCAAATTTTGCTTTATCTATTATTGATGATGATCCCATAACTGTCAGGGAGGCAATAAATTCAGAGGATTAAAAACTCTAGAAAGAGGCCATGGTTGATGAAATAGAATCTTTCGACAAAAATGAGGCTTGGGATCTGGTGGAGTTTCCGCCTGGAAGGAAACCCATTAGAAGAAAATGGGTGTTTAAGAAGAAGATGAATGAAAAAGGCATGGTAGAGAAATAAAAAGCTCGATTGGTAGCAAAAGGTTATTACTGGGCGTTGGGAATTAATTTTAGTGATATTTTTTCTCTTATTCCAAGTTAGCTTCTATTATATTACTTTTATCTATTGCTTTTGATTTTGAGGTAGAACATATGGATGTGAAGAAAACATTTCTTCATGGGGATCTTGAAGAAGAGATCAACATGAAACCCTGAAAGCTTTGCGGTGAAGGGTAAGAAATAAATGGTATTCAAGTTAAAATAGTCTTTGTGTGGGTTAAAACAATCACCAATGATGTGGTATCATAAATTTGATACATATATACACGGACTTGGCTTCACTTGAAGCAAAACATATCATTGTGTGTATTTTAAATTAATTGGTGACCGTGTTATTTATTTGTTCTTGTATGTGGATGATATATTGCTGAATGGAAATTACAAAGAAATTATCCAGGATTTGAAAACCCAATTTTCCTCCAAATTCAACATGAATGATACGTGTGTTGCAACATATATTTTGGGCATGGAAATTAAATGAGATCGGGCCAAGAGGAAGCTCTCGTTAAACTAGAGGAAGTATGTTGAGACAATACTGCAAAGGTTTAATATGCAGGAAAGTAAACTGGTGAAGGTTCCTATTCTTGTAGGTGTAAATTTATCTGTTGAACAGTGTCCCAAGACACAAGAAGAGGAAAAAGAAATTTCCCATGTTCCATATGCAAGTGCAGTCGGTAGCTTGATGTATGCAATGGTATGTACTAGACCAGACATTGCACATGCAGTGGGAGTATTGAGCAGGTTTATGTCAAAACCAAGGAAGGAGAATTGGACAATAATGAAGTAGGTTTTCAGGCATTTGTGTGGCACTAGTGATTATGGTATGTGTTACCAAGGAAGAATTGGACGAAGTTTTGGAAATTTGTGGCTTTGTTGATACAGACTGGGTTGGTCATCTAGATCAGAGAAGATCTACAAGTGGGTATGTGTTTAACCTATTTGGAGGAGCAGTCAGTTGGATGAGAAAAAGACAGTTTGTAGTGTATTTTTCAACTATAGAGGTTGAATACATGGCAACCACTCATGCAATCAAGGAAGCAGTTTCGTTGTAGAGATTCTTTTCAAGTATGGGGTTGGTACAATGAGCTACAAGGATAGACTGTGATAGCCAAAGTGAAATTTTCTTGGCAAAGATGCTTGATTATAATTGAAAGACAAAGCACATTGATGTTAAGTATCACTTTGTGAGGGGTATAGTTGAGGACAAAAATGTGTTGCTAGTAAAGGTGGATACTTTGAAGAATATTGTAGAAGCATTGACAAAGTCTGTGAGCACTGAGAAGTTTTCTTGGTATAGAGAAAAAATGGACATTCTAGGGTTGGACCAATGACTAAGCTCTCCTATGACCCCTTGTGCAAGAAAGAAAACAGAAAGTGGGAGAATGTTGGGTGTGTGTTATGTTCTTTCCATGACTAGTCCCACACGCGGTGAGCAGACCTATCTATGGTTTTGTGCATGGGTTTTGCACATGGTTTTGGGAATGATGGTTTTCTGTCCATGGTATTTTGTAGATTCAGTCAAGGGAACTACAATTATGTTCTAATCCAGGATTAATGGATTTGGGTTTATGAATGTTTCAACATGTATATATATTTCTTGTAACATTGAAATGAATATAATGAAAAATCAATCTGGTAGTCCTGTTTTTGGATCTGGGGCAAAATCTCTGTGTATATTTGTTTTAAGTTCTCGCCATTGTTTATTTTTTTGTTTTAAGAATTTTTTTTCCGATAATTTATGTACAGGGTTAAGACCAATAGAGAGTTGATTTTAATGAAATTTTTCCATGTGATAACAAAGTGCAATTTTGATCTAATAGTGTTAATCCATGAATGGGATTTGTTGTAGCCACTTTTAATTTTGTATTTCAAAAATAAGAATACAATATATATATATATATATATATATATATATATATATATATATATATATATATATATGTTAAAAAAAAAAGGTTGTATAGGGGATCATATAGCCAAAGTATGGTTAAATTCCTTCACAAATTTTTTATGATATATATGCAGAGTAGCCTAACATTTCAGACCTATAAAGTGGAGCATTTTTAAATGAATAAATTGAAGGGTGGGCCACCCCACACCGGTGGAGGATTAAAAATTACACATGTTTCAAGCACATCATCGTGATTTTAGACCGAGCTATGTCCATTTACAAACTCGATGGTATAGAGAAATCAAAGTTTATGCGGGGAGGAACCCCTAAGAGCTAGTCTCCTGAAACAATTTTTTGGGAGATCTACGGATTAGATCTTCCCTGCTACCACTCAAGGGAAAAATAATTATCAACGCGGAAGCCCTCGAGGGTAGAAAATAGTTTAGGTTGAAACCATTTGTGACTGCAGGTGAGCGTGTAGCAAGCGAGCCAGCTCACCCACCTCACATCATCCTTCACTTCCACGTCACCTTCCACCACAATCCTTTCGTACTCTTTCGTCTGTATTCTCATCATTGTCATTCTAATGCTTTACTATTAAATAAAACTCTACTCCGCTCCATTCTATCATTATTTCTCCAGACACACTGCACTCTTGCTTTCAGCGCAAAATTGCAACGTCCTCCTCCAAATCATCCAGGTAATAACATCCCCCATATCCTCTACTTTTAGTTAAAAGGAAAAATACTAAAGTGGTCAGGAAAGTTTCTCTATTTGCGTTAAATACACACATTCCTTTAATGGATACAAAGAGGGATAATTTTGACCCTGTATGATCATTGGACCTCATGAAAATTTGATAAAACATACAAGTTCAGAGATGTGGAGGTGACTTAAAGGACACCATTTTAAGACCAAGGAGATAAACTTGAGGGGTTAACCCCATCTATTTTGATGTCAATGTGGATTTTTAGGGGTTTATGACTTATTTTTGAGCTTGGGAAGTCACTCCCATGCTTCATGGAGGTCCCTTATACTAAGATATGGCCTTGTGTATTCATTTGATGCATTATTTGGAGGTATTGGAGCATTATATTGAACAATTTATGTAGTTTTTTTCACGGATTTTCCCTCTTTGGAGGTCTTTCTTTAGAGATATTATTTTTTTAACCTTCAAAGCACATTTAACCACTTTGGAGGCGTCTTGGGAGGATCGATTTGAAACTTGGAGATATTCATTGAGCATATACACATGTTGGAGAGCTTTTGGAGCCTAGATGGGCATCATTCACCCTTATTTGGAGGAAAATACCTCTCATTTACTTAATCCTATTCATTGTACACGTGGCTTGAACACTTTTTTTAATGTTTTTTAACAATTATTAGGTTACTTTTTCTAGGCTAGATCTAACGAGTCACATGAAAATTTGAGTTTTATTGTGAAAGGAAGAGATGCATCATCTATATGATGAGATGTGCCTTTTAATTTGAACTTATGGTTAGGTACTTCATATCTCTCTCTTTTTTAAGCCTAATCAATGGATCTTTTTTGGTGCATCTATGGTGTGAATGATTCTTTCTTTGTGGTGAATGTATCAATTTTTGAAGCTCGTCTTGGTTTTATTTTGGTGCATAAATTTTGATGGTGGAATGTTCAAGTTATTTACAAGCCATTCAAATTAATCCATTAAGGGATAGAAAATATCACTTGGAAGCGAGAAGCTTAGGGATTCACCTCATTCTTCATTTTTTGATTTAGTGTGTATTTGATACCACACTTTTATTTTCCTTATGCTTCCTTGGCTAAAGTGTTATGTGATTTTATCAAGTCATAGATGGTTTTAGAGGATGGAGGATTGTATTCCATTAAATCCCGTTATTGTACACCTTGAATTTATTATTGATCCTGATTGGGTAATGATTGATCATTCATTATTGTCTTCCACCATGGACTTCCCTAATATTAAATATAATGATGAATGAAGGAGCCTTTTCCATGAAACCCTCTTCTTGCATGTCATAAACTTGAAGGCCTAAAAAATAAAATCCTAAAGCCCTAGACCTAAATGATTGATTCATGATTCCCTAAGGAAGCCTTAACCCTTACAAATGTCTTAATCCTAGAGGAAGCCCTAAAATTTTCCAAAACACAATATCCTAAAGGCTGCCATGAATAAAATTATTATGACAACTCACAAAAATAATTTTCTTGATGGGAAAATGAACTCATTAAAAGATTAAATTGACACCATCTCGTAGAGGATATTTTTCCCTTTCTAACGAGCTATTATACGCCTCCTAACTCCTAGATTGCGAGAAAATGATTTTGCAAGTTTAAATATAATATTTTTTAAAAGGTTGGCCGACATAAGCCTCCCTATATATGTCGACCTCACTACCAAGTGACGTGTCTCTTTGTCAAAATTCAAAAACCACTATAAATGCAAGTTGAGACACTTCATTCAAGCATCAAATTTGGTGACTATTTTAGATTTAAGACACAGAACAACAAGGAGCCCAAGGAGGATTTTTAGACCATGGTTGAAAAGGAAAACAAGGGGCTTATAGAATAAAATTAATCTTCTAGGCCTTAAGCACTATGAACAAGGCCTACAACCATGTCACATCATCTCCTCTATGTGGGGTGTTTCACCTCCAACTGATATTCCAAGTGTCGTTTGGTGGTTTTGCACAAAGAGGATGGGTAGAGGGGCCTTGTCTATGTTTTTGAGAGGAAAATAGGTTATTTTCCCTTAGAAGAAGTTTTCAGTGCTAAAGATTTATTTTTGAAATATGTCAAGGGGAGGAAGTTTTACATATTTTTATTTTATGTAACAATAATTCATACATGCTATTAATGTGTGTGCATTCCTATGAATTCAAAAAAATATGTGGGATTTTCTATTTTCCTTAACATGATGGTTGAGTTGGTTGCAGAAACAAAAACATGTTATTTTTTCTAGCCACCTAATCTTATCTATGTTTTTGACAAGATTCCTAATATGGTCCACATATTCATGATTAATGCAACTACACACTTATAATCTCTATTTTTGGATTTCATACACAAGATCTGACTAAGACCTACACAATAAGAGAAAACGATTGATTATGGTAGGACCCTCAAAGCCAATCTTAGTGCTTGACATCACAATTTAAAAGCTTCACTAATTTTATTGTTATTTTTTAAAATATAAAATTAGTATTAAAAGAATCCAAAATGTGGTGGTTCATAGGAAATTATTCTTATCACAACTAAGGAAATTTTTAAAAGAAATTTTGACATTTAGGTACAAAAATAACATCTTAATGTATATATAAACAATATATTGTAGAGGAAAAGCAACATGACTCTTCTAGATTTATTTTTTAGAGCTATAAAAAATTTCCATAAATATAAATTATATATTTCAAAATCTAATTAGACTCAACTCCAAAATATAAGATACTCCAATAATTTTACTCAACTCCATAGTATCCTTAAAATATCCATTGATGTCCTGGGAGGCTGGAGTGGGAGGGGTTCTTTCCCACCTTGATGAAGAAAGAGAGATAAAATTTGTTTGGGGCTTAGGGGTGTCAACCAATAACCAAACATAGTACTATGTGCTTTGGCAAGGTTTGGAATTGGGTCTCATCAATAATTTCTAACCCATAAAGGTATTTGGAGACTCTAATATTGTCATTCAACAAGTGTTAAAAAATCGTGAGAATGATGATACTTGGATTCCTCCCATCTTGCATCAAATTAATTTGTTGATTAAGAATTTTTTAGTATATATTTTCACCATATCAAACAAAATATTAATGTTGAAGCCCATCTTATGGAAAATCAAGGTGTTTTACTAAAGTGTGGGGAATTAAGGATAAATGGTGAGGATATAATCATCAAACTTCCACCATAATTTACAATCGTCAGATTAGAATTACTCGAGCCTCGAGGATTATTAAAATTGGGAATAAAAATTTGGTTATAATAATCATACACCTTTGAGTTAATAACCTTATTAAATAAGGTACTACACGAGAGGTGTTCCTTTATTATAGAGAACCAGGCCCTCTTGGCCACTTGGAGCAATGATGCAAGTTTGAATTCAACAAAGGATAGTTCGACAAGCTGTGAATTGAATAAAATGGCATATCAAATGTGTGAACCCGTATATTCTTATCTAGAGTATCAGTTTGGCAGTAGGAAATTTTTGGAAAACCAAAGGTTTAGAGCTGAATTTTTAATGGGTTCGGTGCAAGTGTTTTGGGTGAAAGTATCAGCTTTCAATGCAACAGGCGTGCTATTTTTTAAGGATTTAATATCTTTCATATATATAGTATTGTAGGAGACTATTCTATTTTGAAAATTCATATGTATAGAATGTATGCAAATATTCAATAAAATACATGTAATTTATTATTAAAATTGGTAAACTTTTGGTGAAGATCATCCATTTAATCATATATAAGTGATTTTTTAACCAAATTGGTGAATATTTTTTTTATAAAATGTCCAAAAGATAGATTGTTTGTGACATTTCTCCACTAAAATTTTCCCCAGCAGCAGGACTCTAAATTTTGGGCAGGAAGGGAATATTGTCATTATATATAGAGCACAGGGCAACAAAGGACTGATTTATGAAGGAAATTCAAATTTTATGTGCGCTGAGCTAGAAAATTTGAAGAATTTAGGTGGATATGGAGCGTAATGAGGGGGAAGTTGGTCAGGAGCTCGTCGCCATTGTGGCTAGTATTGCAGGAATGGTCGAATTCATGACCACCTTGATATCCAATATTGTTGAGATGCAATTGGCAGAGACAAGGAACTATTGTCATGACGTTGAAGTTGTTGGGGCTTAAAATGCAGTGTCTGTAGTTAGCTGATGATTTTCTGGAGTTTAGAGTTGATAATATAAAAACAAAGGGGCAGAGGTGGATCAAAACACAATCAATATTTCTTCGATGATATGGAGGATGCGATGAATAGGGAGCTCATGGAGAATGATGACAACAATGTGAACAACGTTGGTGAGAGTCAAAAGCATCCTGTAGCGGGATTTGAGGAAGATCATGTAGCTCTAGCTAAGGAGCCATAATTTTTATCTCTAATTTTAGTATGGACATATGTACTTCCATTACATAACTTATAATGGATTTTTTGGAGGGTATATGGGAGAAGTATTTTCATAATAGTAGTAAATAGTAAATTAGAAATACATTATGTAGAGGGGCGAGAATTTTGTGTTGGTCAAGGTTGTCATTGATCTCAATATGTCATTGTTGAAATGGAAATTATTCTTATGATGCTACTCTAACCCAAGAGAAACTCTAGCTTTACATAATGCCCTAGCCTTGCTAAACTAAATCCTAGTTTTATTAGAAACCCTAACCCTAGAAATACTTGTTCTTAATGATGCCATAAATGTATGTTGAAGCATGCCAAATAACATATCCTAACATAAAGCCCTAAAACCCTAAACCTAACTCTTATCCCTATTTCCCTACGATAAAAATACCATAATCCTATCATCCTAGCATCTAAGCCTATGAACATAAACTAATAGCCAATATATTTTAAAACCTTAAAAAGAAAAGCCATTCATAAAAAATCTATTAAAAAATAAGGGGCCATAAAAATAAACTCCTCTACGGCATAAAATAAACTCTATAATGGTTCACACACTTGAATGAATTACTCTTGTATGAAATTTACATTTTGTAGCTTCAAAAATGTGAAGGTTATCTATCTCGATGATGAACATTTCTCACGCTAGACGTATTCACGTTGATGCGTTAAATATATTATAGATTATCGTTGGAAAAAATGAAGTCGGCTTTAGCTCTTATATGTCGGCTCCACATGTGAGATGCTCATGGTTCTCAACACATAAATATAAGGTGTATCGACTTTTTTTAAGAGCAGATCTCTATGAAATATTAATTCGCAGATAAATACAAAAATATATTCCGCATAACATCACGAGAAAGGAAATATTAAAAGACGGAACATAGGTTCACAAAATTGGAATTTAATTGGAAGTACTATCATTTTAAACCTCTATTCGCAAACAGTGCAGTGAAATATTTGCGACACATATATGAGAGGCTTGAATACTAGTTACATACAAATCAGTGCGAAATTCTAAACGTGGGCCTCTGCAGCTCGAGTTAACTCGGACCTTTTTGGAACAATCAACAATTCGTTAAAGCACTGTTTGGGAATTTTCTTAAATAAAGTTACAGTTTGGATTATCTACAGCTTGGAAAAGTCACCGACTGAAGGTTTTTGGGACAAATTACTGTGAAGGATCAAAATTCTGTGGTAAACAAGTGATGGAAGACTGGAATTCGAATATAAAGACTGAGATCGAAGTTGATAATTTGTAATTGTGCATGTAAAATTGTTTACCACGAAGAATTTTTTTTGAGTTGGTCAGTGCATACGGTAAATTATATCACTGTATGCTAACAACATCCACATTGAAGAAGCTCGATGGACAGTGGTAGAATAACCCCGAGACCTGTGATAAACAATCACATGTGAAGGCTCCTTACATTGTTGTGAGCTCAAATTGTGCAAATCAGATCTGTAGCCTGCATATGGGAAGCTTGGATACCTGTGATAGCTACAGGGCTTAGACTCAGCATTCTCGAACTTATGAAGCTACAAGGATATATTTGGTTTTTTTTCAATAGACTTGGCACATTCCTTGAACAGATACTTGTATAACTGTTGTAATAGACCTGAGGGGTATTTGAGCAGGCATTAAAGAAGATTAAAGGCAGTTAATCTTGAAGAGTTGAAGAAAATATTGAATGACTTTAAAGCAGTTGTGCTGAAGCCTAAAGATAAATTATTATAGGACTCATGAAGAATTGAAGGATTGAAGATCTTGAAAACAGTGTTGAGGCAGACCTATTGAAGACATCCCTAGAGTATTGAAGTCCGTGATGCGTTGATGAAGCCGTTATGATGCAACCTTGAAAGGATCTTTTTTGGGTAACATGAAGAGCTGTGGAGACACCTTCATGAGCATACAAGGTTGTTATTGATGATGTGACATGAAGAATAAGTCAAGGGATAGCCAAATCTTAACAGGGCTCATTGAAGAAGACATTGGGAGTCATTAAGTATAACCGAATATATCTTGACGAAATGAAGCAGGAGGTTGGAGCCTCATAGAGACAAGGTTGGTGCCTTGGAAGATAGAGTTGGAGCCCTAGAGGATAGGAGTCCTCAAGAGACCAGGTGGGTTGGGGCCCTTGAGGTTGGTGCCTTGGAAGGTAGGGTTCGAGCCCTAGAGGATAGGAGTCCCCTAGAGACCAGGTTGGAGCCTGTACCAGTTAGGGGGTTGGAGCCCTTGAGGTTGGTGCCTGAGAATTGACAAGGTTGGAGCCTTGGAAGTCCAAGTCGGTGCTTGGCACAATACAGGTTGGAGCCTAGAAGGTTGGAGTCTTCATCTAGGGTTGGAGCCCTATACCATTATTTTACTTTACTTATTGAAAGAATAAATTAATAAAAGTATCTATTCCATCATTGTTCATTTTGTGTTCTAAATATAAGTGATCTAACTGGTATAATTAACAATTGAAAAGAAATATTGATTCACCCCTCTCTCAGTATTTTCAACATTTTGGAAAAATGGAGATTTTGTGGCATAATATTTAAAGGGTTCTACCCTTCAAACCAGAGATTTATAATTCTAATCATATGAGTCCCTTTAAAAAAATCTCCATCAATGTCATATTACAAGGAATTGATGTCTTCTATGAGTGTCCTCATATTTTCGCTAATGTAGAAGATGTTGGGAAACCAGCTCCAAAAATAGAAGAAAAGAGATATCAACGCCTTAGAAATAAGCCACTTCGAGGGGGAAACCTCCAATACATTACATGAATGAACAATTATTGGACGATTCAAAGTAAAAAACCTGCTTTCTATATATAGGTGTCCATGGGGCCACAATGTAATCCTAGCCGACCTAGCAATAATAATTTAAGGGCACATTAATAACAATATGGGGGTTACAGGGGTACAATAATAACAATAAGGGGGTTACACTAACAACAATAAGGGACTATACTAGTAATATAGGGACCTAACATGCCCCTCTCCTTCAAAAAAGTGTTGTCCTCAACGCTTGAGTAGCTCTGGGTGCTTCTGTATAAAATTCTTATCCTCCCATGTAGAATCTTTAGTGGGTAAGTTCTTCCACTTGATGAGATACTCTGAAATTGATCGATTTCGTAGCTGTCGAGTTCTTGTTTCCATGATTGCTTCAGGTTCCAATATGATTTTCCTTCCTCATCAAGTTCTGGCAATATTGTTTGAACTGGAAGATTTTCACCTATAACCTTCTTTAAGCATGAAACATGGAAAACTGGATGTACTCGCGAAGAAGCAGGTAGCTCCAATTTGTATGCCATAGTACCAATCTTTTGCAACACCTTGTAAGGACCATAGTACTTTGGCGATAATTTATTATCCTTCTTTGCTTGCTTGAGGGACATTTGTTCGTATGGTTGTAGCCGTAAAAATACCCAATCTCCTACATCAAAACTTCTCTCGCTACGATGTTGATCTGCCTGTTGTTTCATTCGATTTTGTGCCAAATTCAGGTTATCCTTTAAGAGTTGGAGAACTTCTTGCTTATGCTCGATGTGATCTTCCACTGCTTGAACCTTCGAATTTTCCCTTAAAGATGATGTGATGGATGGTGGATGATATCCATAAAGTGCCATAAATGGGGTCATTTTTGCTGCAGTATGGAAGGAAGTGTTATACCACCATTCTACGAGAGGTAACCACTTGACCCATTGTGTTTGTTTATCAGATACAAAACAACGAAGATATCCTTCCAAACATTTATTTACTATCTCAGTTTTACCATCATATTGAGGATGATAAGATGAGCTATGAGCTAATTTAGTACCCAAACAAGAAAATAACTCCGTCCAAAAATTTCCGATAAAAATGGGATCTTTGTCGCTCACAATAACCCTTGGGTTTCCATGTAGCTTTTGAATTGTGTCCATAAATGTAGTAGCAACTGTAATTGCTTTGAATGGATGATATAATGCATAAAAGTGTGCATACTTGGTAAGTCTATCAACTACCACCATGATGACACTCTTTCCTTCGGACTTAGGTAAACCTGTGATAAAATCCATTGAAATATCCTCCCAACACTGACTTGGAATGGACAAAGGTTGTAGAAGACCCGGGGTATTAATTTTCTCAACTTTATTTTGCTGGAAAACCAAACATTTTGCACAAAATTTTGAATATCATATTTAAGTCCATCCCAAAAAATTATTTCTTCACCCTGTGGTAAGTTTTTAAAAATCCCGAGTGTCCTCCTAAAGGAGAAGTGTGCAATTCCAAAAGAAACTTTTATTTTAGTTGGGAATTATTACAGAGATATAAGCGATCTTTGTACCATAAGGAATCATTTTTCCAACTAAATGTATCAGATGTACTAGGATCTTGCTGCAACTTTTGAATGAGTGTCCACACTTCTTCGGCCTTATTCCATTCATCTCTTGCTTCGGTTATCCAATCTGGGTGGATAATAGAAATGGCACAAAGAAATGCTTCCACCTCTTCATTCTTTCTTGAGAGTGAATCTGCAACAACATTTAGCTTCCCTTTTTTGTAGATTATTTCAAAGTCATAACCCAACATCTTTGTGACCCATTTTTGCTGCTCTTCTGAAGATAGTCTTTGTTCCAAAAAGTGTTTAAGACTATCATGATCAGTCTTTACCTTGAAGTGTCTTCCCATTAGGTAAGTTCGCCATTTCTTTAGTGCATGTAGTATTGCTAACATTTCCTTCTCATAAATAGGTTTCTGTAAATACTTTCCTTTAATTGGACAACTTTCAAAAGCAATGGGTCTTCCTTCTTGCATTAAAACAACACCAATTCCATTTCCTGAGGCAACACGTTCCACAATAAAGGTTTTTGTGAAGTTTGGAGTAGCTAAGACCGGTGCTAGGCACATTTCCTCTTTAAGATGTTCAAAGGCCTTAGTTGCTTCAGGGGTCCATGAAAATGCATCTTTCTTCAATAATGTTGTTAGAGGTGTTGCTATTCTCCCATAATTCTTAACAAACTTGCGATAATACCCTGTTAACCCGAGAAATCCTTGCAACTGTTTTATGGTTGTGGGGACTTTCCATTCCTTAATGGCTTTAATTTTGTTAGGTTCTACCTTAACACCGTCGTGAGATACAATATGACCCAGATATTCCACCTCTTGTACTCCAAAGAAACATTTGGATGTTTTTTCATATAATTGTTTCTCCTGCAATAGTTTGAGCACCCTGTCAACATGTTGAACATGATCCTTCCAAGACCTGTTGTAGATTAGTATATCATCAAAAAATACTAGCACAAATTTTCTAAGGAAGGGTTTGAAAATGGAATTCAACAACCCTTGAAATGTAGAAGGTGCATTGGTAAGGCCAAAAGCCATGACCAAAAATTCATAATGACCCTCATGAGTTCGAAATGCTGTTTTCAGAATATCTTCAGTCTTCATTCTAATTTGATGATATCCTGAACGAAGATCCAACTTGGTAAAATAAATTGCTCCATGTAATTCATCCAATAATTCATCAATCACAGGAATGGGAAATTTATCTTTAATGGTGAGCTTATCGAGCTCCCTATAATCTAGACACATGCGTCATGATCCATCCTTCTTGTGTACCAATACTACAAGAGTAGAGAAAAAACTTTGACTAGGTTGAATTATACCTGCCTCTAACATTTCTGCAATCATACGTTCAATTTCGCTCTTTTGGACATAAGGATATCTATAAGGCCTGATGTTTGGAGGAACACTTCCTGGAATCAAATGAATAGCATGATCATGATCACGAATAAGTGGGAGTCCTTTGGGAGTTTCAAACACCTTGGAATGATTGTCCAAGACTTGTTGGAGATCTGCAGAAATAGATGATTTTGATGTTGGAACTTCTAGTGAACATAATTGTGCAATTACGCCTCGCTGTTCTTTCTTTAGAAGCTTTGTCATGACATTAGAGCTTATTATCCTTCCTGGCTTCCCCGCAATACCCCGTAATTCGAATTCCTTTCCTTCTGAAAAAAAATTTCAAGAAAAGTTCTTGAAAATTAAAAGCTACCGTCCCCAAATATTGTAACCATTGTACTCCTAGTACAACATCAGCACCTCCCATAGGAATGGAAAGCATTGGACTATTCAATACATATTCCCCCATGGTTAGCTTGATATTATGGTATTTTCCAGAGCAATTTATAGTTCCTCCATTTGCAACCATCACTTGACATTCTGGTGCTGGGTATAGGAAACAATTCAATTCCTTGGCTACCTTACAATGAATAAAATTTTTGGTACTACCTGAATCAATCAACACTATTACCTTTTTCTTCTTGATATTTCCTTCTATCTTGAGAGTTTGAGGAGTGGTAATTCCTTCCAATGCATCACACGATATGGTCGGACTCATTTATTTCTCTTCTAGGGTTGGTTCCTGGTGTATATCCTCTTCTTGCTCATTTTCTTCCTCTTCACAATATATGTAAAATGATTTCTTCTCAGCACACTTATGACCTTTAGTGTATTTTCTATCACAACTGTAGCAAAGCCCTTTTTCTCTTTTTTCTTCCAATTGTTGTGGTGTCAACCTTGTAGGTTGTGGAAATCTAGGCGTAGCAACACTTCCCTCTTTATAGAAGTGAGTGGTAGGCTTCCTAGTCACCATAATTTTACATTCAATTTTTCTTGCCAACATGAATGCCTTCTCCAATGAATCAGGTTCCAAAATGCGAACTTCATGTTGGATGTTATCTTTTAAAGTACCTATGAAGAGATCAATCCTATGTTCCTCTGGAATATCAGTTACCCTTATATTCAATTTTGGAAGTCCTCAATGTGCTCCCCCACTAAACCCTTTTGTTTGAGATTTATCAATTGGCTAAAGAAGGTGTTTCTCTTTGTATCCTCATAATGTGCTATCATTTCCTCCGTAAAAATCGACCAAGTGACAATTTTTTTACGGGAGCAAAGCCATCGATACCATACAAATGTATTTTGTTCTAAATGTAAAGTTGCAATGCGTACCTTTTGTGTGTTTTGCACATTATGGAGATCAAAATATTGTTCCATCTGTAGTATCCATGTTACAGGATCCTTTCCATCAAACTTCCTCATATCCATTTTTGGAATATGGTGGTTCTTCCCTCCAACATTAGAGTTTATGAAATCACGATTAACATTTATTATGTTCTCATCATGAGTTTCCTCTACTATATTTTCACCATTAGGAAACATTTCTCGTATCAACTTTGTCAAACCTTCCATGTCTTCTTTTAGATAATTCTTCATGTTTTCCATTTTTTCATCGATCTTAGCTTCCATGTCATCCATCTTAGATTCCATGCCATCTTCCATGCCATCTATCTTAGACTCGACGCCTTTCTTCAAACCATCCATCTTAGTTTCCATGCCAGCTTCCATGCCATCTATCTTAGATTCCACGACTTTCTTCAAACCATCCATCTTAGTTTCCACACCTTTATTCAAAACTTCCATGTCATTTTTTGTTGCTCTTTGCGAGAGCGAAATTTGTTGCACTTGCTCTTGTAATATTGATATGTCATGTTTCCATTCTTCGTCTTCATGAGTCATAGCAGAGCCTTCTAAAGGCTTAATGGGTGTTGGATTTTTTTTAGGGGCCATTTTAGAAACCAATACTGATATCTATTCTACAATATGCCCTTGGAATAAATTCAACTTGATTCTTCAAACAAGACTTATGAAATTCGGAAAAAAAATACACACCTTTTACTTGCTTTTGCAGAGCTCTATATTGAAATTTTAATTATCTCTATAATTGAACATCCTCAATATCTGAAAATTTTCCCTATAGTAGTCCTCTGAAGCTTCTTTCAAATGCCACAGGTTTGAATTGATTTGGATTCTTCAAGGAAAATTTATGTCCAATGTCCCACAATGACGTAATAATGGACTGGTTCAGTAGAGCTAACTTGTACGACTTGCCACGTGTCACTGTTTTCTCCTTTGGTTCTGAAATTTATGGATAGGAAACTATAGTCCATTTAATTCTAGCCACTTTTTACAGAATTCCAATCCGATGCTCAGAGAGAGAGTTATGAATATTTTCCCACGATCACCTCTTTGAGATGAAATTAGGGAGCCTGAAAAAGACCTAACTTCCACAGATCATATATCCGAAAATATTGTGAACCAAGCTTTGAAATTTTGCGACGATGTTCCTCAGGATCTTGGCTTCGCCCTCTAAAAATTTCAGCTTCTTAAAATTCGTATAAAAAAAGTTATAGTGAAAATTCCGCGATGACCTGTTTAAGTGAAATTCAGGAGTTTGCAGAAAGCCCTACCTTCTACAGAACATATCTCCGAAAATATTGCGAACGAAGCTCTGAAATTTTGTGATGATGTTCCTTAGGATTTCGAATTCACACCCTAAAAATTTCGGCTTCTGAACCTTCATAGAAAAAAAGTTATAGCGAAAATTCCACGATGACCTGTTTGGAGTAGCGAAACCATAGAATCCAAAGCCCTGATACCAAATGTTGGGAAACCAGCTCCAAAAATAAAAGAAAAGAGTTATCAACACCTTATAAATAAGCCACTTCGAGGGGGCAACATCCAATACATTACATGAATGAACAATTCTTGGATGATTCAAATTACAAAACCTCCTTTCTATATATAGGAGTCCATGGGGCCACAATGTAATCCTAGCTGACCTAACAATAATAATTTAAGGGCACAATAATAACAATATGGGGGTTACAGGGGTACAATAATAACAATAAGGGGGTTACAATAACAACAATAAGAGACTATACTAGTAATATAGGGACCTAACAGAAGATAATTACTAAATTCCAATTTATTTCACTTGAATATAATGGATGAAAAATTTTGGGGAGGGTTTTGGACTATTCTTTCCCTCTAACGAATTCATCTAATTTATGCTACCCACTATTATAACTATTGGTTTACCTCTAATATAATGGCTGCAAACTCCTTACATGGATAAATGGGTGTGTAGAAATACTTAAGGCTAGGCATAAGTTGCTCTTCTTACTTACAAGTGAAGCTAACAAGCTTCAAGAGATTTTTCTTAGATGCTTTGTACTATGCTCCTTGATTATTGAGGTTATCTACACTTTTTTTTAAATACTTAACCTCTTCCATTATATTAAGATTGTAACTTCATAACCTTATGCGAAGTTACAGGGTGTAGTCCATTGGAGCCCTAGCTATAGGTATTTAAACACTTTTTCACAACCTTGTTTGACTTAGGCACAGGCCCAAATATGCATTTATTCCTTGGCCGCAGACCCAGTGAGGGGTTTTCTATTGTTGTAGGTGATTTAAGAGCTTATTTTTTTGGTTTTTGCATGCCTCCATCCTTCATGAAAAGGGTTTATTGCTCTAGTCTTGGAATGGATCACCTAGAGGGTACCTCTAGCCTTACTCGTAGGCTTTGGAGACTCACAAAATTGTTGCATTCGATCCTCATGCTATCCACTTTTTTTGTAGGCCTAATCAAAATTACTGCAAGCATTTATCATTGTTTTAACTTGGAAAATTTCCATTACTTCATTGAAATGATTTGTATTTGGTTAATAGGATAAATTTGGTTGATTGCAGGCCAGCGTTTCCTACTGGAGGGTTACATTTCTTGTTTGAATATAAAACATTTCATTTGAGCACTTAACTAGGCATACCAATCCTTGGAGTGAGGTCACAAGGCCTTGTGTCCCTGATTCTTCTCTAACTGTCACCTATTGCAAACTGTCCTAACGTATATTATTTGAAGTGTTGCATACATAAGCTAATCACAATGAAACCTAACAATAATAGGCCTAAAAGCACTAAAATTTGTCACAAATAAATATTTTTTTTTTAAATTATCCATAATCTAAATTGAAGGAGGAGTATACACACTAGGAGAATTTAGGAGGAATATAATTTCTAGGCTTGATCAATTCTCCCTCATAAATATTTATTTGTTTTCTCTGTGGAGTGGTTTGGGGTCATGGAAAAATGAGGGATTTCACTTGTGAATGTGGCAGAAAGGGAAATAGCTCAAAAATGTAGACAAATCTCCTTCAAAATTTTCATTAATGGCTTTCAATGATTGCTCTCCCGATTTCAAATACCCTTCAAAGAAATACATTCAAGCTACCTTAAGCTTAGGGGAGGAGTAAATACATGATTGGTTTTAACTTTAAATTTTTTTGCAGATGGCCACCAAGGAGACTTGGTTTTGTCCTTAAAATAAATCTTATGCCCCCCCTCAGAAAATGAAAGATGACCTCTGAAAATTCACAACCTTGTAGACAAGATAGGCTCATAAATTTTAATTCAATTTTTATAATTAACCTACAAAAATTATAAGCCTTAGACTCTTAAATATTTTGAGAATTCTTCAAGCAAGAAAGGTTTCAGATCTGAGAGTGAAATATGACTTCTTGATTCCTTGGCTAAGATACATTTTCTTCCACAAAGGTCTACAATTATTTTGAGAAGATGTGATATTAGAGCCGAGGCCCAAATTTTTTGTTGCTTGGGTGAAAGGCCTACTGAGTAGTTGACCTTCGATTAAACATTGCAATGGAATACTTTCAAGTAGCCTTACGCTCATAGGAGAAGGAAATACACATTTTTTTTCAACTTAAAAAAAGAAATGTAGATGGCCAGTAAGGAGACTCGGTCTTGTCCTTCAAATAAATCTTGCATCCCCCTCAGAAAATGAAATATGACCTCTAGAAATTCATGACCTTGCAGAGAATATAGGCACACAAATTTTATTTAAATTTTTATAGTTATCCTGCAAAAATTCTAAGCTCTAGACTCCTAAATATTTCGATAATTCTCTAAGAAAGAAAGGTTTCAGATCTAAGAGTGAAATACGACTTTCTTAAGCCCATGGCTAAGAGATATTTTCTTCCACAAATGTTTGAACAAATGTGATGCCACAAAACATAAATAGTTGAATTAGCTGCTTACCTTCATATTTATTTCCCCTCAGTGCCACCACTTTCCCACACCTTCCCACACCTGCCACCATCTGCCCACACTTGCCATCACCTGCGTGAATTCCCTCATGCCCTTATTCCTTGCTTGAATGCCCTTACTTTGCTCTGATCAATTAACTATAAGAACCCTTTTTGATTAATTATCTAATCACAAATTACTCCACAACATTATACCATATATATTATATATTATATATAATATAATATATATATTAATATTTTAAAAGGATATTAAATATTAATATTTCATTAGTACATATTGTGAGATGATTAGGAGCAGTTACACAATTAGAGGATAGTGTGAGGAGTTGCACGACCTCACATTTAAGGGATTGGTTGAAAGAATTTTTTTAAGGAGGATGGGGATGATGAAGGTGAGTAAATCTATAAACCATCCATAAAGATAAGGAAATTCAATATGGTACTAAAAAGAAGCCGAACATAGTGTCAATGGGATATTACTAGGATGTGAATATCATTTCATAAGTTGCAACCTTGATTAGAGAATATGGGGAGATTGTAGAAAATCCACATAGATTCAACTGATCTTGTAATATGCTCAAATAAAATGCTTGAATCTATTCTACAAATTGTAGAAACCAATTAGAATCGCACAATCAAATGAAGAAGAAAGAGAAAGAATTTCAATCGCACAACACAAATATGTATTTGGCGAAAGCCTCACCTAAAAAACCTGCTATTTTTATATTGCATAACTCAAAGAATATGAAACAATACAATGCTTCTCTCAGGCTTGAGAGCTCTCTGCACTATCTTTGTCTGTCTCACTGCTTCCCATGCTGACTCTAGCTAATACTTAGTCAATTTCCTAGCCTTCCAAGCTCCTACTTCCTTGTGTAGTTCAATGAGGAATAAGGCCCATATTTAATGAGGAAATTCCCTAATAACTGTTGTGAAGTACATTAAGTCTCTTCCTCTAACTCGATGGACCATCTGTACAATTGGATGATTATACAACTAATAGTACACTTCCCTTTAACTCTAATCTCAACTGGGTATTTCTTAGAACTGACATGCATGAGTTATTTTTGTGTGAATTATCAGTCATGTAATTGATCACTGCATGTGAATTAAATCTAATTTAATTCACTTGACCTCTCACTTCTTCCTCCATCGGTTAGAACTACTTAAACTAATTTTAACTCAAGTAAATTAAGATAATTAATTACAACTCAAAATAAAATCAACCAGGGCTCCTAAAAAGTAGGCGACACTCTACATGTTGTAGAAAATCCACATAGATTCAAATGATCTTGTAATATGTTAAAACACAATACTTGAATCTGTTAGACTCCGTCTTGTCAGACTGCTGCAATCAAGTTCACCAAGGTTCATTTCTCCTTTTTTGCATTCATTAAAGAGTAATTCTGGAGTTCAGGGTTTAGTCTTCAGAGGTAGGCCACAGGAAGATTCAGTAGGTGTTTATTTCAGGAATGTCATCAATGTGAAATTGATTCTTCTTCAAAACCCTGTTTTGAAGAAGAAATCATTAAATGTGGTTTTTTAGAATATGTATCAAATTCTCCAGCTCTTCAAAAGGCAGCAGCTTCTTCAGCTCTTCTCTGCAAAAAACACAAGCAGAAGAAAACAAAACATCATCAGCAATCAGAGGCAAAGTAAGTTACAAGCTATTTGGAGAAGTCTAACTGGAAAGCCCAAACAAACTTCATTGTCACAGCTATTGAATCAAATGATTATGTTAGCGTTGGGAATGCCCTGCGTCTTATTGATTAGAGGAATGTGATCCGAGGTGATTTTTTGCTTGTTAGTAGTGACACTGTGAGTAATATGTCTTTGAGGCAAGAGTTCATTCAGAGCAGCATGCTTCTGCCAGTTTTTAAGGCTGTTATGGTTGGGCCCCCAAATATTGTAGTTGCAACACCAGCTTGTATTGGGGCATGTATTTCTAAATATATTCTTCAGTCTTCATCTCTTGAGGAGTCACTTGCTACGTTGGTTTTAGATGAGAGAAAAGGAACTGGCTATGTTATTCACAAGCAGCACTGTGGTTATGAGCGCTAATACATTGAATAGTATGAGAGGTTGAACCAATGATGATCATATTGTAACTTGCCATTTGATTTCTGTGTTGCATAACTATCTTGTTGACCTAAATCCTAATACTTGTTCACCTTGCTATTCCAGTTCAATGCAACACAATGGAGCTGACATTCTGTTCAAAAATATCCAATCTGTCCCTCCTTGAGATGTGTCATTGCTTCCTTGATTTTCATGTCCATCAACGGGTTTGTTTGATTGAGATTATCATTTCAAACCCGCTCCTTCACTATTAAATCTTGCTCAAGCGCACTCCCAAGAGCCTTCAAACACACGAGTTTTTCATAGCTTTCCTCATATGCACCTATTTGTTGGATTCTTTCCAATAGACGAGGCTTTTCGAGCAGACACTACGACTCGATAATGAGTACAATTAGCTACCCTGTCTACAATCTTCAAAATGCCATTCTGAAGAAACCACTACATAAGATTTTTAAACGAGTTCAAGATGTTGTTATAATGAAAGTTAAAACTACTTCACAAGGTTTTCAACCAAGTTCAAACTACTCTAGAGTAAAGAAAATACTCGGCCTTTGCACATCAAATGCTGGGCAGGACGTAATCAACATCTTGTTGAAGACAATACCTTCAGTGGAGACACAACATATTCTAATAACAAAGTGGTTCAAAGGAGTGAACCTGCCATGAAGACAGAGCCGTGTCTAATAACAGAGTGGTTCAAAATGTTGAATGCAGATCTCAAGAACCATGTTCAGTGTGCTTAATTGCTTCACCTACTAGAGCACGGTAATCAAAATCAAGGTTCCAAGCAATGAATGAATATCAACATTGCGGTGGAACGACCCACACAGGCGTCGGCCCACACAGGCGTTCTTCGCATTGCTTAAAAATACAACGTAAACCCACGCGGGAGTGAGCGACCCACGCAGTTACGGCGTTTGTTTTGTTGCGAGTGGATGTTCGGCAGAGTTTCTATGCCTGGGACGGATGAGTTTGTCTCTCCGTGCGGTTTGCACATATATGTTCGGAAAAGATTGTTCATATGCCACATTTATTTTGTTAATAATTATAAACGGGAATATCGAAGTTAGTCTCTGCCCAGGGGGCCCCGGCGAAGGGTTCTCGTGTCCATGAGCAAAAAGGGAGCCCGACGCCTTACGTTGGGGGAATCTCAAAGTTGACACTTGTGCAACACTTATCATTAATAATTGATTATTGTGGTAATGCAACCAGGACCGACTATTAAAGTGGAAAAGCCTTGAAATTGTTCATCTTCGTCGTTGCAGGTTGCCAATTGAATGGATCTCCCAACTTCAGAATCCCAAGGAGCTCAAGTCACACAGTTGTCAAAGCTTGGATTACGGAGGTGTATGGAGGCCTAGAAAACATTCCGAAGCTCAGAGTACTACACTCGTCAAAAAATGATAAGTGTGTTAGCTTTCCAGAGGAGTTTGGAAAACGTGGGGCATTTCCTGAATTGCAGCAGCTCATTATAGAAGAATTCAAAGATTTGAAAATATTTCCCGCATTAGATGTTAATGCAATGGCAAAGTTGAAGTATTTGCGTATCAAAGGTTGCCCCCGGTGGGTAAACAAGCCCGAACGATCTGAGACGTTGGAAAGTGTTGAAGAAGAAGAGAAGTAGGAGCAGTACGGTTGACATGTCCTCTGTTTGATACTGCTCGATGGGTGCGGAATTTGGATAGGGCATATTATAAGATGTGGAACTTATACTGCTCGGGGAAGCATCCACAGCCCTTCAAAGTTACTGAGAATGATACTGAATGTCCTTATGATCATTAGTTTGTTAAAACTATTTTGGAGTTTGAAACTGAAAGACAAAATTAGAATAAAGGCATCAACCGCAACAGAAAAATAGGAACCAATTTCCTATTTCAAGACCTCAGAAATCAAAAAGATCTGCGCTCCATGTTTATTAGTCATCAGAGGATTTTTAGAGGGTCATTGTATTATTTTAAAATAGAAAGCTGTTCTCTTTTCTAATTTTTTGTAATTTCAGTTCAAAGAGCGCCCTGATTTGTTGGGTCGATCTGTTGTTTTTGTTTTAGAATAGTTTATAAAAATAATTTTTTGTACAAAGAAAAGGGGAGGGGAGAGAGTTCTGAGAGTTAGGGTAGGAGAGAGAACAGAGCTTCCATTGTACTGTCTTTGACAGAGATTTTAATGAAAATACCCAGCGCTGGCTTCTGAGATTCCTGTGGCTTGAAATTTAACATTTGTGTCCTCTTTTGTTTCATATGTAGCCTGTTATGTGTTCATGTCATTTCATGATCATTTCCAATTGAACAAATGAAGTGTTAAGGGAGAATTCATAATTTATATGCTCTGCCTTTAAGTTTTTTCATATTTAATGTTTTCTTCTGTTCGACAAGGATTCATCACACATGCCCTTGTCGACTTCTCAGCAGTCTTGTCATTCCGTTTATCTCAATTTAATTGCTAAACTTCATGCTTACCTTGCCTCAGGAGATAATCTGCATTCTTTATTTAATCTCTGCTCTTGCTGTCTTTGCCTCACACAGCCCAGAAAACCCCATTATTTATTAAAAAACCCCTTTCTATCAGTTTACTAGCCTAAAATTAGCATTCCTTATCGGTCATCTCAGCCCCTTGAAGATCCTTTTGCTGGGATAGACCCGGAGAGAGCCCTCTCCTGTCCTCGTAGGGCTAGCTACGAGGCTAAGGTTGGTTTGATGTTGCCTCGAGCCTCGCCTCTTTCAGCCTGTGGCAGATTCGAGCTCTAACATAGTGGCGACCATACTGGGGAAGATGGTTTGCTGTTGATGTGACAGTCGACTTGTAGATTGTCTTGCCCCAGTGCAGGAAATCAAGTTGCAGATCTGATGCTGATGGTGGACAGCAGTCAGACACATATGAAGGCTGAAACTTTCACCCGGCGACTCCAGCCCGATCCAGAGATTCCAATGCTCGCTGATCCACTCATGCAATGGTAGGGTATGTGGCAAACCCTGCACTTTCTGAAGCTGTAGAAGATGTTAGAAATTTGTTAGCGGATTATGAAATTAATGAAGAATTTGTCAGAGTCTTGCTTCGATGTTTGAAATCTCCAAAGTTTCCTCTCGAAACTAAAACTAGATTCTGTGAGTTAATTGTTGAAAAGTTTGAGAAGGAGATTCAATGTTTAGATGAGCAGATTCAGTCATATGATTTCCAAGACCCTAAAAAGTTCTTGGAAATCCTTCCTCATTCGAAACAAGATATCATAGAATGGCCTACAGTTGTTTACATTGACAGTGTGCAGCTGGAAGTATGCATCACAGAGTTGGGGCAGCCAACAGAGTCCAGCTTCCGTGATCCTATTGTGGCATACATGGACACATTTTTCAGGTTATTTTCCGTGGCCAGATTCATTATGTGCATGAAAGGCTCCCAGCAATTGTATCTGTGACCTGGTGGAAGCATTCTCAAGCGGCATCATTCTCAGGTTTACTTGAATGGTTAATCTGGCATTTCAGTATTACCTGATCTATTGTTTTTACAGCAGAGTAGGGTAGATTTTGTAAATAAATAAGCAGCCAAAGGGGCAGCATCTTGTTCCAGTTTATTGCAGTTCTAGTTTGAGGTTTGCTAAGTCAGTTTTTCAAATCATTTCAGTCAGTTTTCAGTTAATAAGTTGATCATGATTCCATAGCCCAATGGATGGAGGCACTGTCTGCTCTCCCAAAGCTCTGCGGTTCTTGGCACCTCCAAGAAGCGGCAGCTGCCATCCCCATTGGAGCCAATGTTAGACTCCGTCTTGTCAGACTGCTGCAATCAAATTCACCCAAGGTTCAGTTCTCTTTATTTGCAGTCATTAAAGAGTAATTCTGCGGTTCAGGGTTTAGTTTTCAGAGGAAGAGTCAGTAGGTGTTTGTTCCAGGAATGTTATCAATGTGACATGGATTCTTCTTCAAAACCCTGTTTTGAAGAAGAATTTATTAAATGTGTTTTTTAGAATATGTAATGCTGCAAATTCTCCAGCTCTTCAAATGGCAGCAGCTCAGTTCCGATCCCTGCAAAAGAGTGACAAAAAATATCATCAGCAATCAGAGGCACTTGTCAGACTGCTGCAATCAAGTTCACCAAGGTTCATTTCTCCTTTTTTGCATTCATTAAAGAGTAATTCTGGAGTTCAAGGTTTAGTCTTCAGAGGTAGACTAGAGGAAGCTTCAGTAAGTCTTCATTTCAGAAATGTCATCAATGTGAAATTGATTCTTCTTCAAAACCCTGTTTTGAAGAAGAATTCATTAAATGTGTTTTTTAGAATATGTATCAAATTCTCCAGCTCTTCAAAAGGCAGCAGCTCAGTTCCTGTCTATGCAAAAGCACAAACAGAAGAAAACAAAACATCATCAGCAATATGAGGCAAAGTAAGTTACAAGCTATTTGGAGAAGTCTCACTGGAAAGCCCAAACAAACTTCATTGTCACAACTATTGAATCAAATGATTATGTTAGCGTTGGGAATGCCCTGCGTCTTATTGATCAGAGGAATGTGATCCGAGGTGATTTTGTGCTTGTTAGTAGTGACACTGTGAGTAATATGTCTTTGAGGCAAGAGTTCATTCTGAGCAGCATGCTTCTGCCAGATTTTAGGGCTGTTATGGTTGGGCCCCCGAATATTGTAGTTGCAACACCAGCTTGTATTGGGGCATGTATTTCTAAATATATTCTTCAGTCTTCATCTCTTGAGGAGTCACTTGCTACGTTGGTTTTAGATGAGAGAAAAGGAACTGGCTATGTTATTCACAAGCAGCACTGTGGTTATGAGCGCTAATACATTGAATAGTATGAGAGGTTGAACCAATGATGATCATATTGTAACTTGCCATTTGATGTCTGTGTTGCATAACTATCTTGTTGACCTAAATCCTAATAGTTGTTCACCTTGCTATTCCAGTTCAATGCAACACAATGGAGCTGACATTCTGTTCAAAAATATCCAATCTGTCCCTCCTTGAGATGTGTCATTGCTTCCTTGATTTCATGTCCATCAACGGGTTTGTTTGATTGAGATTATCTATTTCAAACCGCTCCTTCACTATTGAAATCTTGCTCAACTGCCTCCCAAGAGCCTTCAAACACACAAGTTTTTCACCGCTTTCCTCATATGCACCCTGCTGTTGGATTCTTTCAATAAACAGGGCTTTTCGAGCAGACACTACGACTCGATAATGAGTACAATTAGCTACCCTGTCTACAATCTTCAAAATGCCATTCTGAAGAAACCACTACATAAGATTTTTAAACGAGTTCAAGATGTTGTTATAATGAAAGTTAAAACTACTTCACAAGGTTTTCAACCAAGTTCAAACTACTCTAGAGTAAAGAAAATACTCGGCCTTTGCACATCAAATGCTGGGCAGGACGTAATCAACATCTTGTTGAAGACAGTACCTTCAGTGGAGACACAACATATTCTAATAACAAAGTGGTTCAAAGGAGTGAACCTGCCATGAAGACAGAGCCGTGTCTAATAACAGAGTGGTTCAAAATGTTGAATGCAGATCTCCAAGAACCATGTTCAGTGTACTTAATTGCTTCACCTACTAGAGCACCCGTGAATCAAAATCAAGGTTCCAAGCAATGAATGAATATCAACATCAAGCAGCGATTTCCACCCACCCGGGCGTTCTTCGTGATTGTAAAAATACCAACGCGAGCGACCCACGCAGAGGTGTGAGCGACCCACTTACAGAGATTGCACGTATTTTTGTCATAGAGGATGTTCCATACCGCTTTCTATAATGGTGATTTATGAGTTTGTTCTCCAATGCAGGGCTTTGTACATATATATTCGAAAAGATTGTTCATATGCCACATTGTTATTTTTGTTAAATAATGAACAGACACGGTTAGTCCCTCCAGACGCCTTGTGTGGTTCCTGTCCATGAGCAAAAAGGGAGCCAACGCCTTGCAATTTAGAGATCTCAAAGATTAGACACTTGTGCATCACTTATCATTAATAATTGATTATTGTGGTAATGCAACAAGGACCGACTATTAAAGTGGAAAAGCCTTGAAATTGTTCCTCTTCGTCGTTGCAGGTTGCCAATTGAATGGATCTCCCAACTTCAGAATCCCAAGGAGCTCAAGTCACACAGTTGTCAAAGCTTGGATTACTTGAGGTGAGTGAGGCCTAAAACATTCCGAAGCTTCCGTAGTATCACACTCGTCAAAATGATAAGTGTGTTAGCTTTCCGTAGGAGTTTGGAAAACGTGGGTACTGGACTGTATGCTAAACATTATAGAAGAATTCAAGATTTGAAAATATTTCCAGACATGTTAATGCAATGGCAAAGTTGAAGTATTTGCGTATCGTTATTGCCCTGGCCAGTAAACAAGCCCGAACGATCTGAGACGTTGGAAAGTGTCGAAGAAGAAGAGAAGTAGGAGCAGTACGGTTGACATGTCCTCTGTTTGATACTGCTCGATGGGTGTGGAATTTGGATAGGGCATATTATAAGATGTGGAACTTATACTGCTCGGGGAAGCATCCACAGCCCTTCAAAGTTACTGAGAATGATACTGAATGTCCTTATATCAGTTAAATAGCAAACTATTTTGGAGTTTGAAACTCGCAAAGACAAAATTAGAATAAAAGGTATCAACATCAAATGTAAAAATAGGAATCCAATTTCTATTTCAAGACCTGTGTTTCAAAAGATCTGCGCTCCATGTTTATTAGTCAATGTGATTTTTAGAGGGACAGATTATCTTTAAATAGAAAGTCGGTTTCTTTCATTTTTTTGTAATTTTAGTTCAAAATGGGCCCCGATTTGTCATCGATATGTTGTTTTTGTTTTTGTGAATAGTTTATAAAAATAATTTTTTGTACAAAGAAAAGGAGAGGGGAGAGAGTTCTGAGAGCTAGGGAGGAGAAAATTAGAGTTTATTTGTACAGTCTTAGACAGAGATTTTAATGAAAATACCCAGCGCTGGCTTCTGAGATTCCTGTGGTATGAGATTTAACATTTGTGTCCTCTTTTATTTCATATGTAGCCTGTTATGTGTTCATGTCATTTCGTGATCATTTCCAATTGAACAAATGAAGTGTTAAGGTAGAATTCATATTTGGTATGCTCTGCCTTTAAGTTTGTTCATATTTAATGTTTTCTTCTGTTCAACAAGGATTCATCCTCTATGCCCTTGTCGGCTCCTCAACAGTCTTGCCATTCCATTTAATCTCAAATTGATGTTAAATTTTCTTGCCTACCTTGCCTCAAAAGACAATCTGTGTTTTTTATTATATTTCTCTGTTCAAGCTGTCTTTGCCTCACACAGCCCAGAAACCCCAACATTTATTAAAAACCTCATCCATATCACTTTACTAGCCTAAGATTAGCATTCCTTATCGGTCATCTCAGCCCCTTGAAGATCCTTTTGCTGAGTTTGACCCGGAGAGAGCCCTCTCCTGTCCTCGTAGGGCTAGCTACAAGGCTAAGGTTGGTTTGATGTTGCCTCGAGCCTCGCCTCTTTCAGCCTGTGCCCGGAGAGAGCCCTCTCCTGTCCTCGTAGGGCTAGCTACGAGGCTAAGGTTGGTTTGATGTTGCCTCGAGCCTCGCCTCTTTCAGCCTGTGGCAGATTCGAGCGCTAACATAGTGGCGACCATACTGGGGAAGATCTTTCCCTGGTAAAGGATAACAAAGTTGCAGATCTGATGCTGATGGTGGACAGCAGTCAGACACATATGAAGGCTGAAACTTTCACCTGGCGACTCCAGCTCGATCCAGAGATTCCAATGCTCGCTGATCCACTCATGCAATGGTAGGGTATGTGGCAAACCCTGCACTTTCTGAAGTTGTAGAAGATGCTAGAAATTCGTTAGCGGATTTTGAAATTAATGAAGAATTTGTCAGAGTCTTGCTTCAATGTTTGAAATCTCCGAAGTTTCCTCTTGAAACTAAAACTAGGTTCTGTGAGTTAATTGTTGAAAAGTTTGAAAAGGAGATTCAATGTTTAGATGAGCAGATTCAGTCATATGATTTCCAAGACCCTAAAAAGTTCTTGGAAATCCTTCCTCATTCGAAACAAGATATCATAGAATGGCCTACAGTTGTTTACATTGACAGTGTGCAGCTGGAAGTATGCATCACAGAGTTGGGGCAGCCAACAGAGTCCAGCTTTCGTGATCCTATTGCGGCATACATGGACACATTTTTCAGTTTGATTGATAGATCAGGTTGTATTTTCCGTGACCAGTCTCAGTACGTGCATGAAGGGCTCCCAACAATTGTATCTGTGACCTGGTGGAAGCATTCTCAAGAGGCATCATTCTCAGGTTTACTTGAATGGTTAATCTGGCATTTCAGTATTACCTGATCTATTGTTTTTACAGCAGAGTAGGGTAGATTTTGTAAATAAATAAGCAGCCAAAAGGGCAGCATCTTGTTCCAGTTTATTGCGGTTCTAGTTTGAGGTTTGCCAAGTCAGTTTTTCAAATCATTTCAGTCAGTTTTCAGTTAATAAGTTGATCATGATTCCATAGCCCAATGGATGGAGGCACCGTCTGCTCTCCCAAAGCTCTGCGGTTCTTGGCACCTCCAAGAAGCGGCAGCTGCCATCCCCATTGGAGCCAATGTTAGACTCCGTCTTGTCAGACTGCTGCAATCAAATTCACCAAGGTTCAGTTCTCCTTATTTACAGTCATTAAAGAGTAATTCTGCAGTTCAGGGTTTAGTTTTCAGAGGTAGGCCAGAGGAAGATTCAGTAGGTGTTCATTTCAGAAATGTCATCAATGTGAAATTGATTCTTCTTCAAAACCCTGTTTTGAAGAAGAATTCATTAAAGGTGTTTTTTAGAATATGTATCAAATTCTCCAGCTCTTCAAAAGGCAGCAGCTCAGTTCCTGTTTCTGCAAAAGCACAAACAGAAGAAAACAAAACATCATCAGCAATCAGAGGCAAAGTAAGTTACAAGCTATTTGGAGAAGTCTCACTGGAAAGCCCAAACAAACTTCATTGTCACAGCTATTGAAATCAAATGATTATGTTAGCGTTGGGAATGCCCTGCATCTTATTGATCAGAGGAATGTGATCCGAGGTGATTTTGTGCTTGTTAGTAGTGACACTGTGAGTAATATGTCTTTGAGGCAAGAGTTCACTCGCAGCAAAGCATGCTTCTCGCCGCCTTTAGGTCACATGTATTGCCCCCAAATATGCTGTAGTTGCAACACCAAATATTGGGGCAATGTGTATTTCTAAATATATTCTTCAGTCGTCATCTCTTGAGGAGTCACGTGCTACGTTGGTTTTAGATGAGAGAAAAGGAACTGGCTATGTTATTCACAAGCAGCACTGTGGTTATGAGCGCTAACTCATTGAATAGTATGAGAGGTTGAACCAATGATGATCATATTGTAACTTGCCATTTGATGTCTGTGTTGCATAACTAATCTTGTTGACCTAAATCCTAATAGTTGTTCACCTTGCTATTCCAGTTCAATGCAACACAATGGAGCTGACATTCTGTTCAAAAATATCCAATCTGTCCCTCCTTGAGATGTGTCATTGCTTCCTTGATTTCATGTCCATCAACGGGTTTGTTTGATTGAGATTATCCATTTCAAAACGCTCCTTCACTATTGAAATCTTGCTCAAATGCCTCCCAAGAGCCTTCAAACACACAAGTTTTTCACCGCTTTCCTCATATGCACCCTGCTGTTGGATTCTTCCAATAAACAGGGCTTTTCGAGCAGACACTACGACTCGATAATGAGTACAATTAGCTACCCTGTCTACAATCTTCAAAATTCCATTCTGAAGAAACCACTACATAAGATTTTCAAACGTGTTCAAGATGTTGTTATAATGAAAGTGTCAAAACCGTTGAGCAGCACCTGTGCAATTCCAACATCAATACCGAGAGTGTTCCTGAAAGATTGCATTCTTCCTCAGCACAACATGCTGGTAGCAAAATATTGTTGGACATTTTGCCTTCAAGAGGTTGCACATCAATGCCTGATCGAAGTCACTTTGTAGCAAGAAAGGGTCCTCTTTTAAATGTACAGACAGGAGGGAATGATATTCCAAATAACATTCCATTGAACACTTCAGAGCATTGCTACAGAAATGAAGTAGTTGATTTTGCAGCAAACCCTACAGATGATCTTGTGACAAAAGTGAAGAGCAATTTCACAGGTTATGGAGATACATGAAAAGATTATTAGGAGTGATTTTCAATTTAATGAAGAATGAAATTTCTGTTTTGGCCTGCCTCCTATCCCTGCGAAAACATAAACAGGAGGAACAATTCATCAGACAGAAACAAAGTCTCAAATGGTTCTTGTAGCAGCTTCTTCGGATAACAAAAATCTGGTGGATGATAGGAGTAAAAATCTTCAGGTTTATGGCAAAAGTGATGGAGATAGTTTATGGCACATGGGCATGCTCCGTTCTCAAAATATCCTCCTATGAAGGTTCTGCTTATGACGATACAAAATGCACCACCTGGGCTTGATTACGATAGAGAAAAAAAGTTCTCAAAGTCTTTCAAAGAAATGATTGCAATGTGCTTAGTTAAAGATCAAACAAAACGTCCAACAGCAGAGAAACTGTTGAAGCATTCATTTTCAAAGCAAACTCGAATATGTTGTTCGCAACCTTCGCAAGGGCTTCCTCCACCGTGGGGAGCGGGGAAGCAATCCACTTAAAGATGCCGTACACTTTGTTTTTGAAGTAACACCGACAAAGCAGAGATCGGATTAGTGAAGTTGGGAAAAATGATTTCACAAGCTTTTAAAGCAAGCCGTGGACAGAGTTTGGGGCTCGAGCGACCCACCGGGGCTCGAGCGACCCACCTGGGCGCAGAGCGACCCACCTGGGCGTTCTTCGCAGTGCAAAAATATAACGTGCGCGACCCAAACAGAGCCTGCGCGACCCACGCGTCAACAGAAGTCCGGAAATGGTTGTATGCGCCCAGTCTTCATCCAAAACAACTTCAAACGACATCCAAAATGATTTCAACGAATTGCCAACAAGTTTTGATCATTGTGCAGTCGATTTTTATGTTTGTGGTGATTTTTATTTATATTTTGTGGTGATTTTAAACATTGAAGCAGAGTGCATATAAGGGCCGCGGAAGAGAAAATAAAACGCAGAGGTGAACAAGTTCTTGCAGCGGCAGGGGAGGTTCATTTAGAGAGATGTATTAAGATTTGCTTGTGTTGATCTGGAAGTGTCCCCCCTCTATTGTTTCTTATAAGGAAATTATATAAGCGGAAGCTGCCACTGCTGTGGACAGCTATAAGAACGTATCAACAACTGCTGATTTTGTCGAGAAGACCTCGCCCAATGGGAGATGCACAGTACTGGTACAAGTTATAAAATTACCACCTGCATTAACTAAGGTTCTTGATGAGAATGTAGAACTGTTTCAAGATATTTAAGATGGAAAGTTGGGCCATGGAAAGACTGCTAGTGTGAGTTTGAAGAAAGAAAGTAAGATGTGGAGCCGGTGAAACACAAGAGGATCCAATTTTGGTGCTTTGTTAAAAACGCATGAAATGCTGTAACAACGAGTTTTATTCAAATGACAAGTGGAAAATTGACAGTTAAAGACTGAAAACCAAAGTTAGAATGAAGACACCTGTTACCATATGAATAGGATTTGTTCTTATCTATGACCTCAGTTAGTCATACGCTCCAATTGTTAGGCTTTTTGGTTAGAGATTTTCTAGGAGAAAGTTATTACATGTTCTATTGTTGTAATTACAGGTGAAACAGCGCCCCTGTTTTGGGGTCGACTTGTTTTTCTAGAATAGTTGATTTAATGTATTAAAATAATCATTTGAGAGGAGAGAGTGGGGAGAGCTGAGGTAGGAGAGAGAACAGAGCTTCCATTGTACTGTCTTTGACAGAGATTTTAATGAAAATACCTGGGCTACCGGTTTCCCGAGATTCCCGTAGCTTGAATTTTAGCATTTGTGTCCTTTTTGTTACGCTTCATATGTAGCCTCGTTATTTGAAAATCATTTCATGATCATTTCCATTTGAACAAACGAAGTGTTACAGCAGAATTATAATTTATATGCTCGCTCTTTAAGTTTGTTCATATTTAATGTTTTCTTCAGTTCGAAGGATTCATCCTCTATGCCCTTGTCGGTTCTCTTTTCGGCCTATCTTGCCATTCCATTTAATCTCAAATTGATGTTAAATTTTCCTGCCTACCTTGCCTCAGGAGACAATCTGTGTTTTTTATTACATTTCTCTGTTCAAGCTGTTCTTTGCCTCACACAGCCCAGAAACCCCAACATTTATTAAAAACCTCATCCATATCACTTTACTAGCCTAAGATCAGCATTTACTATCGGTTATCTCAGCCCCTTTGAAGATCTTTCGCTGAGTTTAACCCGGAGAGAGCCCTCTCCTGTCCTCGTAGGGCTAGCTACGAGGCTAAGGTTGGTTTGATGTTGCCTCGAGCCTCGCCCTCTTTCAAACTGCAGGCGATTCGAGCGCTAACACGCCCGATCGCATGATCGCATAATCACAAAAGCGCATGTTTATGTGGAAACGTTCAATTGTCCATCGCAAAATATTTATATGTGATGGATAATTACGTCTCAAATATTTGTGATGCGATCATCGGATCATCGTACTTTCCTCCATCGTAAAGTCCGCCATGCTCAATATCGCAAGTGCGGGTTTTTCTGCTTTGGTGCCATGCTCGCCGTCGCACTTTCCACCTTTGCAACTGCGCTCATCCCGACTGCAGGCCCATCGTAAAGCGCAAAGCGCAGCTTTTTGTTTGTGTCGCTTTCCGCCATCGCACTTTCCACCTTTGCGATTTGCGCTTTCCGTATTGGGTCCCGCTCGTACGATCATTCCCGTACATCTGCCGTCATTGCATTTCATGGCATTGTCCTTTGTATTTTCTCTCAGACTCAAACTTTCGTATTTGCATTAAATTTTAATGTTTTGTACATTCCGCCCCATTTCATATATTTTCCATCGTTTGGTCTCCACCGTTGATCTACGTCCCTCAGTCATGATGTCGATCGTGATCCCACAAAGCATGTTTACACCAAACCCTATTTGTGGTTGTTTCCTCCATATCAATGCATTTTTCACATTCATTTCATTGAAAAACACTGCTTCTCACCACCGCTATGTTTATGTCCTCTGTCTTCATGACTACCCCTTATGCATGGTTTTCATCACCTGGCCCCATATTTTGCATGGTTATCGATGGTAACGCGCCATGGTTACACAACTTTCAACACAACGGCTAGGTGACGGACTCGCATTTAAAGAACAGAGTCGAGCTTTCGCAAACTTCCGTGCACCTATTAAAGCTTAGATTGCACAAACAAAGACAAAGACGAGCGAGCAGAGGGCTCTATGCGAAAAGAAATGGAAGTTTTCGTCTTTTCAGTGGATTTTAGAAGGCAGAGGTGCAGTTCAAAGACATCAGGGTTACATGAAAAGTCAGCACGCAAAAAACCACATAATCGTGGTCTAAATCCCAGCAAATGTTTCTTATTAAGCACGAACACGAGACACATTATTTCGTGATGCATGGTGTCCAAGTGAAGTTTTCCTCCTCGAATCAGTCTGCATACTATCGAAACATTTATTTCATAAAGATGAGCATCATTCAGCAAGCTTTTCTGCCATTTTGTTCATGCCAAACGTACCACAGAGTCTTCCTGCGACCGAGTACAACAAGAGGCGCATGTAAGTAAATGGAGGGCCGAAAAGGATTCATTCTTTCATCAAGACATCTTAGAAATGAATGCAAAAAATTTAAAAGTAGAATGGGCTTCGGCCCTCTTTTCGTTTCTGTAGGTGTATCACCGCATTTGACTCTTCACCCTACCTCTTCTCGCCCTCTTCGGCTATAAAACTCATGAGGAAATGTTGTATTGGTTGTTGATGAGAAATCGATGTGAAATGCAAGTATTATCCTCTTGAGACAAGTTCCTCATGTATATTGTAAGATAGGCAGAGAGTTGATGTATTCGACCCAAATGTTCAAGCTAGTGGGCTATGATGTACCCGATTGGTGTTGTTTTTAATATGACAAGCATGTTTCTTTGGATCTCGATCTAAAGTAGTCAGTGATGTTCCTCTCTTTCTATATTTGTGATTGACTTGCTCTCATTGCATGCTACATTTCATTTCATTTTATCGCAGTAGTTACGTAGTATAACATAGGATTCACCCTTGTTAGGTGCCCTATGTTCTCGCTTCTCCCTACCTCAATGTTTTCCGCTTATATGTGTATCTCGAATGTTGATTTCAATTGATTTATCCACGCAGTGGATGATATTGCTCCGTTTCCTCTAATGTATGAGTTAATGAAAATCCGTATTTAAATGTTCTTGTTAAGATTTAGCTTGGATATGTTGAGAATCCCGAGGTCTAGAACTCGATCTCTCGTCTCTCTAGGGAGCTTCCCATCCCCAATGGGCTGAAACCTTTCCAAGATCCCCTGCTTCACCCTAATTCAGCCAAGCCGGGACTGAGTTAAATGACCTCCGGGTCCATCTATGACAGTTGGTTGGTTCTCCTCCTTTCATTTTCTGTCCTTAATGTCCCATTCCAAATATCTCCTTTAAGATCCATTGCTCTAGCATGACTAGCCCAATTGAAAGGCTTTTCACGTGAACACAAATAAACCCTTTCTTGACTCCATATCCCAGTAGGCTCTGATGTTCTCGCGAGTTATCTCGCCTCCGCTAAGCTTCCTCTTTGCTCATCCTTGTCTTATATTGAGTCCCTTCCTTTCCTGCGATTCCTCCAGCTTCAAACACTAACAATCAAAGCAAACAACCTCGGAGCCTATAACTAGCCTCAAAATCTTATACTGAGCCTTAAAAGACATAAACCTCTCGGCTGTCATGGAGAGATCCCTCTCCTTTGGACCTGGGAGGGCTAGGATCCTGGAGGTCCGAGAGTGGTTCTATGTTGTCTCATCTTTGCGGTCTCTGACTCCACCTCGCCAAAACATAGCAGGAACCCCCAAGCATAATGGCGACTCACGCTGAGGGACTTCGAGGTACATTTCACCTTAAACATTCGTAAAACTCTAGAAACTTGACAGAACTACTGGTTGAAGTTGACGATGCGTCATCCCTTTCTGAAATCAACCTCCATTGTGAATATCCACCATGCTCTGTGAGGCAGAGCCTAGAAAGGGCCGGAGTAGCCTCGAGATCTCATCCTCTTTAGAGGTGACATATCTCGGTAAAATGCCCTCCTGAGTCGGAGCCTTTGGTTGGAGCTTGTTGTTTTAGAGGAGAGTCCGAAGGTGATAGTTCCTCGAGCTCCTGTGTGTGGACAAGTCGTACCCTTAGAAACATCCTAAACCCTCCACCTCATGCGACTCCATTGTTCCTAAATGTTAAAAGACTCCACTGGTGATCGCAGTGCGCGTGATTGTCTTGGTTTCACAATAGACTCCAACTGGGAGACCGGGCGAGACAACATTAACCACGATAGAAATAACGAGATAGGGTTAAGTTGCATCTGTCTCAGCAAAGCAACATTACGCGCTCTGGAACCATTCCACACAAGAGCTTATCCCAACCCTGACCCACCGGAAATAGTTGAAGATCTAGAGAGTATCCTCAAAGGAGCTCCTACACCTAAAAGACCAACCATTTCCAGCCACATTCTTAGAGCTAATTATGCACCAGAAAACCTAACAGCTCTAGCAAATTTCCTCCCTGACCTAGACATACCTAATAAACTACCGAGAACTAGGTCATTCAATCATCTAGACCAGCAAGACCTCGAATTTTACAATACACCATCTAACAGTGGTCAAAACACTAGGGACAGTGAAACCCCTCCTTCCACACCACCTGATTTTCACTTCCTTCAAAACTTGGGGCTCTCTCACCCTAGATCTGCTCAATAGACTTCTGCTGGTCCAAACATCCCTGTCATCCAAATACCAGCTGCTCAAGCTAACCCTTTACCCCATCAGAACATCATTATGGCAGCCTGGTATGCACCTTTTCTTTTACCTCAACCCTTGTTACCCTTACCCAATGATTATCAGTCAAAAATCCCACACTTCACTGCTAAAGAGTCCATAACAGCTCAGCAACATGTAGATAAAATGGAGGACTCTTTTGATTATATGGAAATTGATGATGAAACAATCAAAATGAGGATCTTTGCCCAAAGCTTAGGGGGCGAGGTCAAGAAATGGTTTAAAGGGTTGCCTCCTGGCAGTATTCAAGATCTCCCTGCATTATACCAGACCTTTATAAACAAATGGGAGGTTAGAGAAAACCCTCGCCAGCTCCTAGCAGAATACATGTCCCTTAAGAGGAACGTAGGAGAGAGTGTTCACGATTACACCACTAGATTCAACAGCATTTATAATGCTCTCCCTCCACACATGAAACCTCCACAAGGTATGGCCCTAGCAAAATATCCCGATGGATTTGATGCTGACATGGCCTATGAGCTTAGAGATAAGGAGTATACCACACTGGAAGACATGCAGAAAGGAGCCATAACCATAGAAGCAAACTTAATGGAAAAAAGGGCAAGATTAAAAGCTGAAAAAAGGGTAACATATAGGGATGACAATGTAGCTTCCACATCTGATCCCAAATATGACAGACTTTCAAAAAATGTGGAAGAACTTCAACAAATGATAAAGAGGATGGTTGTTCAAAACAACAACCAAAACAGAAACCAGAATCAAAACATTAGAAGAAACAATGCTGCTCCCAACAGACAAAGAGAGTCAGACCAACAAATTATTCCCCCATTTCAAGAAAACTTTTTAGATGAAGACGAGGGAATCATTGAAGAGTCTGAAGGGAATACCATAAATATGTTTGAAGCAGAGGACTCAGTCCTTAACTGCGATTCAGAAGAAGATCTGCCCTCATCTGCATATGGGGATGAGGAATGGTTAGAAACTGAGGATTACAGATTAGGATTTGAAAACTCCATGTTACAGGTCAGAGAACAATATGAACTTAGGAGCAAGAAAAGCCAAGATACTTCCAAAACAAAGACTCCTGAGGTAACCATCAAGAAAGACCTGATAAATCCTCTAAAGCATCTGCTGTAGACAACAAAACAACAGCTGAAAGTTCTGGTAAACATAAGGAGAAGGACAACCAGGACTCTGGGAAACGAAGTCAACCAACCAGCAGTACTAGCACTTCAGTTAGTACTCCTGATACAACTGTTCCAAACTTTGTACATAGTGAGAAATCACAATCTGATTCGGCTACTAAAGCAGTAGCAAATAAAACAGAGTTGAACATTCCAAAGACCCAGTCCACTTTTAATTTAGAGAGTGAGATTGCAAAAATTAAAATCTCTGTACCATTATATGAGTTGGCCACTCAGGATATATATAAAGGCCAGATTTTGAAAGCATTAAATCTAAGTGTAAATAGTGACACTGTAAATATGAGTGATGATCAACCCGCCCTGCTGTTTGGTCCAAAGATTGAGGGAAAGTTTCAGGAAGGGGTAGTTCCACCTTTTTATATCAGTCTCAACATTCATGACAAGATCTTGCACAATGAAATGCATGATTCTGGAGCGTCTCACAACTTAATGCCCAAGGTAGTGATGGAGAGGCTAGGCCTAGAAATCACCAGACCCTACAAAGACTTATATTCATTTGACTCTAGCAGAGTAAAATGCCTAGGCCTCATCAAAGACTTATGTGTGAGTTTAACCCAGATTCCTGCTAAATGTATGGTCATGGATGTTGTGGTGGCAGATGTGCCACCAAAGTATGGCATGCTATTGTCAAGATCATGGGGAGCCAAACTGCAGGGAACAATGCAGATGGATGGCTCATATGCCACTATCCCTATATTTGGCCAACTTAGAAGACTGTATAGAGAGTCTCAGATGAAATTTTTAGTCAGTAGCCCCGAGAAACCTGAAAACTCACCATTATACTCTGTACATACAGATCTAGAATCTTTTATCCTCTACAATGACCAACCCTTAGAAGAGCCGAGATCAGATAATGGAAATACAAACATATAGCCCATGGATTTCAACATAATGGCTACTCTGGAAGAATACGAAGAAGAAGACCATGGGAAAATTGCTGAAAATATAAATCTGAATGAAACAGAAACAGAACAAAAATAGCAAGCTAGCCACCTCCCTGATCTCCATGCCCATTCTCATTTTCTTCCCTCTTGGTTAGCAAGTGCTTCCCCACTTTTATGATTGTTTTATTGAATTTTTCTGTTGTGGAGTCACTGTTGGAGAAGGGACTGAATCTGATTCTTTCTCTTCATCATCTTGAGTTCTCAACCTATTTTTTGATATCAAGTGATATTTCTTATGTAACTCTGCTTGCATAAAATTAGTAAATTGTTTGCAGTAATCATCCGTCTCTTCCTGATCAAATGTAATATCGGCTTTTTTACATTCCTCTTCACATTATTTTTCACATTCTTCTTCTGCATCACCTTCCATATATATGGTAGAAATTTGTTCTTCATATTCTTTCCGATCATTATCAGTAGACTGAGAAGGTGCTGCTTCTATATATAAGGGTGCTTGAACTTGATCCTGATATCTTCTCTCCCTCTGCAAAATCTACAGAGGCTGCTTTCTGAATTGGGGATTAAAAACCCCTTTGTTTTACTATGTGGGTTTCTTGTTATCCAATTCCAACTTTACTAATTTAGTTGACAAATTTTTAATGACCTTCATTTCATCAATCCTTTGACCTTGAATTGGCTCTTCCTGAGCTTTACCTTTATCTTGAACTGACTGATTTTCTTGAGCTTTCCCAGCAGCATATTTACTTCAATCTCCAATGCATCCGTTTGGATTTTTTCAAGAGTAGGGGACCTTATTTATCTCAAAGTAATACTAAAATCTTATACAAATTCCCCAACAAAAACAACTCTTTCTCCAATAGGAGGAGGTTTCATCTTTGCAGTCAAACTACTGTACAATTTATTTAATATTTTAATGAAATCACTCATATTTCCATCAGGTTTTTTCTTAATAGCATTAAATTATGTGAAAGAATAACCATGGTCTCTCTTTTCACCCCATCTTTGTATGAATTGTATTTCTAACTCATCCCAATCATTACTTGAGCCATTTGGTAACCCTTTAAACCATTTTCTTGCCTCTTCACTTAGAGACTACACAAAAAGTCTCATTACTACATCGAGATGTTCAACATTGAAATTTTTGGCAAAAGTGCAAAACAAAGGCAAGTGTTGTTCTGCAGTTATTTCATCTTCTCCAGTAAACCTAGGAAGCAAATTAAGATATTCTTGAGGCATTGCATTCATTGGTTGTGGAATATTTAATGGTCAATATATGTTCATCAAGAAAGTAGGGGATGCCATGTTTATGCCTTGATTGACTGCTCCTTGAGTAGTGGGAATCTGTGAACCAGTTGTAGGTGTTGATGAATGGGGAGAAATAACTGATAAGGGAAGAGGCTGATAAACTAAAGAAGAAGAACTAGCAACCATAATAGGCTGAATCTCTGCAAATGTAAATGATACAGATTCAAAAGATTTCTCTTCTAACTTTGGTTCTTAGAAATGAATGGATGAAGACAAGGATTCTTGTTCCGAGAAAGTGAGTTTCTGTGAAATATCCTTGGATGGAAGAGTATGAGAATGGATTCCAGGTGCAAGTAGTGTGGCATCAGGTGTAGAAAGTGTTTTTTATTTCTGGCCCTTTTTAGAAACCATTTTTTCTAGATTTAAAAGGGTAGGAACTTTCTGCTGAGAGGTATCAGACCTCGTATGCAGCCTCTTATAAGAAATAATTAGAAAATGAAAACACATATTTTAATATTTTGACCTCTATGAACAACCAAAGGAAATATAAAGAAAACCTAGGGAAAAACTTCGCTTCTTCGTCCCCAGCAGCGACGCCAAAAAATGTTGTACCTTAAGAGACAATCCCTTAACTGTGATAAGGAATCAGTGCTTAAGACATTTATATGATTATGTCACAAAATTATTTGTCTCTGTTTAATCACCCTCAAATATCAAATATAATGAATGTCTCATAATGCTATCATTTGCTAATGTTGAATGAAATGACCAGAAGAAAATGAAAGAAAGAAGCCCAAACTGATATGTTGTTATACAGAATATATCATTTCAAACTCCAGAAGAATTATATGAAAGAAACAATTAAAAATAAGGAGCTAAAATTAATGGTTTTAACTCTAGCTTACATAAGTAAAAAGAGACCTGCTCCTCATTACTTAATTTTATTCAAATATAGAAAACACAGAATGTAAACTTGAATACATTTCAACATAAACATATTCTAGAAACTTGTTTCTCATTCATTCATATTTTAAATATCTGAGTACAAAATTATAGTCTGAAGGTCCAAAACTCGAAACCTTTCTTTCCCTGAATTATTACATTAAATACAATAAAAGGCAGTTCGCAACTACTATAACTGATCCTAACTACCTCAACTCCTGAGGACTTTGAAAAATATCTATTACATACCCTCAAAATGTCTTATTACATTTAGATCATCTTTTAAAGATCATGAAAACATAAAAATAGACACCCTAATCTATAATGTGAATGTGAATAGTTGACGATGCTGCTACATTTCCTGGATAAGATTCTGATTTGTCTTTCTTCGAAGTTGAAGGATCTTTCGGCAAGTCTATCATTCAAGCTCTGCACTTCTTCCATGTCTCTACTCTTGTACTGGGTGAATGTATCATATTGTGATACTCTAACCAGAAAGCAGTAATTCTGTTGTAGGATGGTCTTTTTGTAAATAGATTTTTTACCAACCACAGCAGCTGAAAATGTCTCTGAAGAAAGTTGATCATCGTTGCTCCCTTGAGTACCTGAGTCTTTTCATGTGTATTATCAAATTTACTTTTTGTTAATACCAGTAACTTTTCATAAGAATCCCATGACAACAGACCTCCTCCTAGTGCCTAGCATGAAGGTAAACCTGCTCTTGTTAAATTATCCAATGACTTATCAAACTGGCTTACTGCTTCTTTGATTTCTATCAACTTCTTTTATGTGGCTTTCCTGTAATCATTCTTGACAATCATATTATTAATCTCTACTGCATATAAGATTCTATCTTTAATCTCATTTTCCTCTAATTCTTGATCAATTTTGGAATTAATAAATTCGATGAATATTTTTTCCCAAATAGCCCTATTGATTGTCTTCTTTCTATATTCCATTACTTGTTCTTCAAATTCTCTGATGAGACTTTTCTCTTATGAAACCACCGTCAAAAAGTCCCAAATTGACTTCATTTCAGAAATGATATCATTCCAAATTATATCTTTTGCCTGTATTAAATATATGTTCCCTTTCAATTTTTCTTTAAGGCTTTTGATCTCAACATTAACATTCTGACTGTCCATTTTGTATTTACTGGCTTCATTTTTTGTAGCTTGAATAATATTCGATGCAGTCTCTAGATCTTCTTGAGCCTTTTTTCGATCCCTTTCTACCATCTGCAATTTAGTATTCAATTGAGCAATCTGTGCTTGTGGATCTTCGTTACCTGAAGGAAAAACAAATGTACAAGTATTACTATCAATATGATTTTGCAGAGATATTGCAGTTTGTTTTATTTTGGAGATTTCCTCCTCCTTTTGCATAAGCTGTTGTAGAAGCTTTTCTTTCTCATTCTCCACCTCTACAACCTCTGCAGCCATTGAATGCTCTCCTATAGGTAATTTTATCTTTTTCTTCAATGTAGATATCTCTACTTCATAACTTTGCAGAATCTTATGCACAACAGTCCTATCATTAGGGTCCACTCCAATATTTACTATAATTTTCTTCATCTCCCCATTCTAAATTGTTAAAGCCCTAGAGTTGGCTTTTTCTAACTTCAACTGCTTAATTATTTTTCCAAGCATATTCTTTGCTTTCATTTCCATTGCATTAGTCTTCGTCACGTCATTTACAATAAACTGACCTGTTTTCATATGTAGGTTCACCTTATCCAACAATGGGATCTTTTTCACATCTACGGTCACATTTACAGTACTGAAAGTGCTAGAGGAACCAATTGACATGTCAGTAGGCTGTGACAGGGAAATTCTGAATTTATCTTTCTGAAGATCCATGGGAGTCAAAATCCTTGTTTGATCTGGAGCAACCTGATATTTGGCTTGGACCTCCATACTAGCTTTCATCTTCTGGTTCCTCTCTGCAATTTGGGAAAACATATTTTTTATCAACAATACTTTTTCATGAGAGGTCTCATGTCTCCTGGGTGAAGCAAGAACATTTTGTTCCTCTCACAGTTGTAAAGAAAAACCAGGCTGATTATATGCATGTTCCTCATTAAACTTTGTCCTTTTCTCAGCTCCCTGCTCCTCATCTTCTAAATCAACTATTGTTTCTTTACTTATTTTATTATACTTTTTTTATATGATGGGAGTCTGAATATTTGAACCTGTTGAACTCATTACTCCTTTGCTTGCTATCTTCTCTAAATCTGGCCTGCTTTCATGAATGAAAGTTGAGTATCCATTCTCAACTCTTCTATTGGAAATTAGACTATGAGGGTCATAATCCCAACTTTCCCCTAGCATCTCATCTAACATTTTAGTAACCTCCTCAAATGCCTGTCTCATATTAACTATGAAAGGACCTACAGTCATGGGCAGTTTGAATATATGTCCCTTTTTCATGGGCACAAAGTGAACTTGATCAACATTCAAACTTTGTCGAATAAACTCCAAAGCAAATAGCCTCATGGGAACAAATACTGGAAGTCTAAGGCTCAACACTTGCTCCATACAACCTAATTTCTGAATAATCCTAGAAAACAAACCAATCTCCAAATTTACAGTTTTCCCCTAAATGCATGAATTCTTCAGATTTTGGTAAAAAACACAGGGGAGGAACTCCATTCAAAAATTTATATGCACTTGTCATGAAATAACTGGAAAAATCAAACAATCCAATTTCATTTTGTTCCCTCCTCACTATATCTGTCCAAAAAACTACATATTTCCTCTTCTTATTTATATCCATAATATTCATACCTAGATGCATAAATTCCTCCACATTTTGATATAAGAACAAGTAAATGATTAATGAAGGAAATTTGGAAGGACCTGTTAATGATAGGCTCATTAGCTATGAATTTACTGCTTCCTACCAATATGATGGAATATCCAGCAGCATTCCTGGCTTCATCATCATGGAAAACATCCCCAACAATGATTTGTCCACCATCCTATCATCATCTTTACCCAGAATCTTTGCAATGCTGCTTAGAACCAGCTGAACCTCAGTATCAAAAATTTCCATAGGAAAATCCTTGTTGTCAGGCTGAAATTGTTGTGTGTTAGGCTTTAGGAAATAAGTAAGCTAATTGAAATCTTGACCTGCAAGGTTATCATAACACGCTACATCGGAGAATTGAACACATGAATCTGACTCAAGGTAACAAAGGGCTTGGTGGATTAACTGGGAAGATACTTGTAAAACATTCTCTCCTTGACAATTCATCACAAAACATTTTCCAGGATACATAACGGAAACCAACCAGGATATAAATTCAGGAAAAATATGGGTTCTAGGGATGCATGCGGAAAACAAACCAGACTTTACCATGGCAGCATAAACCGGAGAGGCTTTGTCATTCAAGAGAACCTGTTGGTAAAATGGAAGATGAATCAGGGAACAATTTGTATCTTGGATATCCCTCTCCGCACCCATGAGAGGGATATGACTAGAAGAACCTGACAGAGATGAATGCTTAGCCATAATTCAAAACTATGACAACAGACGACTTACACAAATCAATCACAAATATAAATTTAATCCAAAATTTCTTTGGAAAAAATGTGAATTTCACTTAAATAGGTGGCGTGGCTTTTAAAGTTAAATGCTGACATAATGCGCCAACAAACCATTGAGTTCACCTGATGTGGAGGACAACTATGAACAACTTAGCACCTTACGTCACTGTGGGGGGTCTCGGGGTATGGAGAATTATCTTGGCTTGTGCCTCCACATTCAATCTCCACCCCTCATTTGTGCTACCCCCGCGGTCAACCTGGTCAACTGTGGAGGCACACTTCATTTTAACTCGCATGCTTGTTGTGCCCGCGGGTTGAGTCCTTTGACCGGGGTTGAAGAAATCATCACATCTCGATCGATAAAATAATCGAGCTTTAATATTCAAGACATGACCCACTCGTATAAATTTTAAAGTATTAAACATTTTTACTCTAATGCAGTGAATCAAAATATTTTGATGCTAAAGTATAGAGACCTTAATACTTTAACATGTTTTAACAATTTTCTTGTTTTTTTTGTATTTTAAAAATTGAAAATAAAAGGATATTGCAAATGATCCATAACACATAGTATCCTCCTTTGCTGACTCAGGCTCCATCATATGCTGCTCTGGCTGAATCATCACAAGTGAATCATCACCCAGAGTCTCTCCCATAGAGACCCGTGACTACTCACCCTGCACACTAGGACATAGCTCCAGTCTACTGTCATCATCTCTGCATGACTACTCTCGCTCCCCAGAAGCATCCACATCTCATCCCATGGACTCACCTGAAGAAGAGTCCTCATACTGGCATATAGAAGGAACGTGTACCTGCTCTACCTCTACCACCTCATATGCATATCTCAAACATGAGTGCTCAGGCCCCCAAGGTTCTTTGCAAATGAATCAAAGTCCCTTCCTCCACAGCTCATTTCTGCTACCTGATCCACCAAACTGGAGCAACTCCTCCCTGGTCAACTGTCTCCTAAAAATCTCAAGGTTCTTCTCAACTAGTCCTTGGGCTAGCTCATAACTAGTGGGTGAGACCAACTTCTCTCTCCTCCAAATTCTCAACAACCTAGTCTACAGCTTCCGGAAAATGGCATCCTAGTCTCCCATACATGACGACAGGATGCACTGCATGTGAGATAGGGCTATGCCAAAATGATGTCTCCTAATTCTGAAGAAGCATTGGAACATCTGCAGAATCAAGCCATTGCACTCAATATCGATCATGACCTCATAATTCCAGGTCATGGCCATGGCTTCTAAGACCTTAAGCTTTCTCCCAAATGTAGAGCCTACATAGTTGTATAAATCTCAAAAGGTTCCTACTATCAATCTGAAAATTCTTTTCATAATTTCATCATTGTATGGAGGGAAGGGTGATGTTATCCTCAAATATCATTGAAACAAGAGGCAGCTATAAGCTTTACTTTCTCACTTGGATGTTCCAAGAATCTAGCTTGTACGAATGCAAGCATAGATGGCTCCAAAGCCCAGTTTAAACTCCAATCAGATTGCCCTACCTTTGAAAGGCAGGATTCCAGTTTCTCTAACATGGGAAAGTCATTTTCTAATCTTCCACTCTTTAATTCCATCCCAAGTGCATAAATCCAATTTCCCACTTCTTCCTCCTTTTGTAAATTCTTTGGATGCCTTTGTTGGAGCAAATTATGTGCCTTCTTGGATAAGGGTCTGCTGTTCTGTTTTGTTTTCTGGTCTTCTAATGCATGGTGGTTCAAGGAACCCATACCATTTTATTTTTCTCAAACTATTTAGGAATTCCTCCATGGTTCAACCAAGGATATGATCACTCTTATTATGATTTTTTACAGTGAGGGAGGTGACTGTCCATAATTTTTTCTTCGAGAATAGTTCATACAATAATACTACAACTTCGACTACCCAAGAAGCTTATAGATATCACTGCTTGTGCAATTGAAAATGATTTAACTCAGATTAATAAATAAAAAGAAGAGAAAAATAGAACCTGGGTTTGAATAATATGTTTGATGTTCGGTGTCTATTGACGAGAATAATAGGCGTCCCTTTTATGCGCAGACTCGACTTCCTTGAGAAATTTCTTCCTTCAATAAGTCCGCTTCAGAATTTGGAATAACAACAACCCTTAGCACTATTAAATTTAAAACTTTCCCCGCAGGTCAAACATGCCCCATACACCTGGCTGTAGGTATATTTTGTAATTCAGAGCTTTCGAACAGTAATTTACCGCAGTTTGATAGCGCCCAGATTTTGTGTTCCATCCACAGTACATAACAACCCGCAATTTAAAAAAGATGAAAATATCATAAAAATACCTCCTCCTATTCAAATACTAGTCCACAGAACATATTTCCTTCACAATTGTATATAGCAACAATAACGTTCAGTTATAGATATACAGTGCAATGAGTGAACTTAGATATCCATTCAACCAGAGAAACAATAGCACAGATTTCCAAGGAACAATGAACTTGGTATAACGCTGCCCAGAAATTGCTGATAATTTCCAACAATGCACATGCTACCACAGTGTTTCCTGACTGTGATTATGCTACGTTATGTTATCACTCAGTAATTTCTCCAAGTTCAAGAGAAATAGTTCGAGGTAACCAAGAACCTACTTTTGAAATTCAGGATCTAGCCATCCTAAATTCGAGAGAGGGATCTCTCCTCAAGATTTAGCTTGATTTTCTTATAAGATTTTAGGCTAGGTATGATTGGAAAATTGTTTTGGTTTAAATGTTTGGTGGGAATAAAATGTACTTCAAGGTAAACCACAGAGAGATCTACCAGACCATTGGGATATGGAGTCAAATTTCTTAGCAAGCAGAGCTAGGAAATAAGGTCAAAAGAGAAAATGTACTAAGGGCAGGGTAGATGACCTTCAAATGGTTTGGAAATAGGATTTTTGATGAAATGGTAAGATCTGAACAAAAGGGCAATGAAGGATCCTTAAGTTACATAAAAGAAGATGAAAGAAAGGGGTCAAAAGGATTAAGAGTAGTTAAGGATTCTTAAGTCTGGATATCAGCAGAAAACATATCAATGAATAACTAGTAAAAAACAGCGAGCTTTTGACACTAATCATGTATAAACTTTCCTAGTCAATCATTTAAGACAGAAAACATGTAAATGTATGTATGGAACTTTAGAAAGATAAACAATGAAAATAGGAAAATACTTGACTTATCTGATCAACACAAGAATCTTGAGTTATGATGTCTGTTTGACTTGGTTCCAGTCTGCTGCTTTACAAATCGACTCACAAAAACTCCCAATGTATTCAGAAAAAATGTCTATAGTAGTCTTGAAAATTTTTATTCCACAATTACTTGAAATTGAAACATTATACAAATTCATAGAATATCTTGAAAAAAATATCAAAATTGATTCACAAATCTCTCCAACTATTTTACATAAATAGAACTTAAGTAAAATACACTCAAACTAATGCATCTATTTGGCACTATTTCTTATGGATAAGTGATGACAAAGAGGAGAATTCAAATTTGATCCAACTCTTAGTTGATGATGAGGCATCCAATTCACTAACTGCTTCCTTTCTTTGTGCATTCTGCTCCAACAATTCTTCAAACTTGGGGTCCAATGATATATTTTTATTTCTCAATCCGTAATAGATATGTAAAAAGTGAAAGAGTTTATTGTAGATAAATATGTTGGTTGGTACATCTCTTTTGATTCTCATTATATCAGCTATGCATGTGACTCTGCAAAAAGATGTGTAAAACAATGTTTTACAGAGTCTAAAACATAGGCTGTAAAGATGTGCATGTATCTCTCATTATGAAAAGACTGTGCAAAAATTGAGATAGGTGTTTGTAGATGGGTCTCTCAGGAAAAAAAACCTCCTTCAGTTTTGTAAGGTGTATTTCTGATTGGCCACAATATTCTCTGCAAAATGATGACTTAACAGGAATTTTCGGCAAAACGTTCTTTCCAAATTTGTTTAATATTTCCCAACCCATAATGGATGCTTGAAACGTGAGAGATGTTTTTGTATATCGACCTCTTAAGAACATAAAATTCCTTCTATTTTGAAAAATTCATCTTGGATTGGTCACAATATTTTTTGCAAAACAATGACTTAAACAGGAAATTTGTGAAAAAAAAAAAAAAAATGTTCCTTGTTGCTCTCTTTTTCATCTTTTCACCTTTTTGTTCTTTTAACTTTTTTAATTTCACTTTGGATAAACTTCATTGTTGGTGAAAATATTTTCATCTCTTTTCACCATTTACTGTCTTTGTATTTACTTTTACTGTTTACCTTTGACTTTTCTGTAATTTTGGTTTAACTTTCACTCTGACTTTTACCTGATACACTTTAACCACTGATACTCTTTAACTATTATGTTTTCATTGTCTCTATGAATTATCATTTCACTTTTACCATTCACTATGCACATTTCATCATTATGATCTCTCTCTAACTTGATTTTATTCTTTCTTTGTATACAAACTGTTTGTTGAATGAAGCTTTTGAATTGAAATCTGAGAATTTGGAGCAAACAATTTTGTCAACTAGTATTGAAACTGTCAGCCCAAATCCATATTCTGATGATAACCTGCAAAAATAAAACAATTTTTTAATGAAATCTAGGTCTACAGGGAAGTGTTTGAAGGCTTTTGAAAGACCTGTGGAATGAGATCTGTCTATGGAGGTTTAACTCTATTTTTTTTAGACATTTTGGGTAACTACTGCAAGATTAGACTATTTGCAGGATTTTTTTAGTTTAAACAGAGGGGTAACTGATAAATTTAGGCTAAGGATAGCTTCTTTTGGGATTTTTTCTCAATTAGGTTTATTTATATGATGAAAACTGGGATAAAACAGAAAATGAGGGTTTTCTGAGTGGATTTCACCGAGAGAAGGAGTTTCTAGGGTATATTCAGATTTTCAACCCTTTAAATCTTTGAATTTTGGTCTTTGGAGCTTAGAAACAGAGGAAAATGGCCTTTAAAAAACTAGCTCCAGAACACAGAGCTCCCTAAATTTGCAGGTATTTTGATGTTTTGACAGGGTTTCTGAAGCTTCTGTGGTCGAATTTGGACTTCTGTTGATTTTTTTGGGGCCGAAACAATGTACTTTCTTATGTCAACATGGTATCTTCAGTTGAAACTGGATCTTTGATGCTGCAAAGGGTAGCTTTAATGGTCTTTTAGATGCAGTCACAGTGGTAAAGTTTAGCTCCGGGGCTATAAATTGGTCAACAGAGGTTCGAAAATCTTTTAGAATAGTCGAGGCGGGTGTTTAACCAGACGAGAATGAAACTAACAGATATAAAAATGATATATTAAATTTTTTACCTTAATAAACATCATCATATTCAGCGTTTATTATAATTTCATTCAAAGGCGGGAGGCGGATTTGTGAAAAACCACCTGTGGGTTTCGCGTTGCTCTTGGATGGTAAGCGATTTACAGCATTTGGAACGCGATCAAATAATAATCCGACATGTAGCATAGGGTGGTTTGGTGAAACAGCTTTATCGTGCAACTTTTATAAAACATCGCATGATCAGTTTCGTAGCGCGAAATTGAACGCACTACATTGGATCTGCTTTGTTTGAGTGAACGGTCAGGATCATTTCAAAGAGTTGCGGTGAAGGATGGGTGGGGTCCAGGTTGGCTATATGTGATGGCGCGTTTAATGTATAATAAAACCTTTGTATAATTTTAATAATAACCAAATTTTTATTTACATAAGGAAATCCTTATATGTGCAGGGGTAATGGTAAAGATAGACATACATAAAGTGAGTTTATATAGTCCAAAAGGGGTTTTATCGGGCAAGTTATATATATAAAGTGATTTTATATATATGATAAATAGTGCATGGGGCAATTTATCAAGGGGTTAACCTCGGGTTTAGATATGAAAAATGGGAGGCTGTATATAAGACCATGGTTAAGCTGCAAGGGAGGAAAATTTATTGTACAAAGGTGTAATGGGGTGATGGGTAAGCAATGTTTTCACGTTATTTTAAATACACAAGATGTGTAAATAATACGTGCTTTTTCATATATTTTTTAGTTTTATTATATAGTTATTTAAACCAAATAGGCTTAATAACTATAGGGGGCCGAGATATTTACATAGTGCTAGTTTAGCCAAAGGGGGTTTATTTGGGGGCATTTTATTAAAACATGTGGGATAATAGACTTTGGCTAAAGTTTATAATAGTGGGTTTTTCAAGGATATTTAGTAAAAGGGAATTATATTAATATGACAAGGATTTTTATAGGGAATATAATAAATAAATTAGAGTTAATATGACAAAGGGGAAAGTGAATACTCAAAATATACAATTATAACTAAGGAAAGTGAAAATTAAAGCTTCGTTATCATAACTTAATCACTTTTACTTAGGATATAATGTACTTTTGAGGGTTTTTATGCTTTATGAAATGTAGGCAGATAATCAAATGAGGGCTTTATGTATCATTAAGTAAAAATGGAGTCTTTACTTATGAAATTGCATGGTGATGAATGCATGAATGGAAAATGATGTGATTTCTGGGATTAATATAGAAACTTAACACTTTCCACTAGTCATTCATTGAGCCTTGGGTCCGGTCCCAACAGAAGTCAGGGAAACGCCCTGAGCCTCTTTGACTGATAGTATAGAACGTAAAATATCTATTGGGAGGGTAAATTAGTTATTGTAGCCTATTGAAAGATATTTACAATGGATTTCCTACCTTCTTCTACCTACCCAATCATATCTTCTAACATTTTTTCTTCTATTTTGATCAGGTGCATTTGAGCTAGCAACCTTGCAACATTTTATTCTTTCGAAAGCAGTAAAAACTCTCTAATTCTACCTTATTTCATTCAAGGACCTAGATTAAATTGTTGGGTTCCTTTTTAATCTATACCTATCTACTGAATTGTCAGGATTATATTGTCTGACAATTCTTTATTCTCTATCTAAAACAAGTAAATTGAAACATGACAAGTAAAGATTAAGCAGTTCAACTCATCATGGATTATGGCATTTATTAACACTCTACCATAATCATCTGCAAAAAGTAAAAAGTAGTGGCATTTAGACTTGCACACTTTCATGTTTTTTTCATATTTTTCCTTTTGGGGTATATCGTTTTTTCTAAGTCCTTTGATTTTTCTTTTAGGACTTTTACCCTCTTTTTTATTTTTATTTTTTGATTTTTTATTTTATTTTACAAAATATGGGAAAACACCTAGCAGAAAGCAAAGTTTTTACATATTTACATGACTATCATCAGTCAAGTAAAAATTATGAATCCTATATTTATAGGTTGCTAACATCGGCTTCACATAGGGATGGAATCTCCTTGTGAGATGTCAAGAACGGCATCGACTAGTAGGTTGATCCATTGGGCTAATCCCAAACATGCATATGCTGTGACTGAAAAAATCTTGAACTGATTTTACACCTTTTTCTGCAAACTGAAATATGATCTGAGACTAAAAGGAGCTGCAACCTTCAAACCATACTACTAAATCATTAATTCTTTAGGGCCTTTTCCTTGGCTTCAAACCTTAATGATTTATTTCAAACTAGCTAAAAATTGAAAACTGAAATAAGTTGAAATCCTACCTACTTACTCTAATCAGCTGTCCAACTGCTGGTTAGGTAAAATGAAATAGCCAATGCAACCATTCAAGCATTATGTACTTTGATATATTTTGTTGCATTTTCTTGTTGATTATCAAAACTGTACTTCTGCAACCTATTAGAAACTTGTCAACAAATGAGAGGATAAAGAAACACTTGATTTCTTTTGTTGACTCTAGATATTGTACAAAAGGATCTTCCAAAATATATACACTGATGTTTAACTGATCTAAACAACTATACATCTGTTCTAGATGGCCTCCATGCCATGAATCTGAAATGTTATTTTCGTCTTTATCTCCCTGCAAACTTTCAGATAAGATTTGTGATGATATTCCTACTGATTGTAATGTTTGACTATTGAAACCTTTATCATCTTGATTATGAAAATCAGAGTTAGTTAATAGAGGAATGCTTTGAATGCCTTCAATATTCAACAATCTGCTATTGGATTCTGAAAAACTTGGGAAAATTGTTGGAACCTATGACATATAAAATTCCATGGGACTTCATAAACTTCAACAAGTTTCCCATCATTTTCTTTAAATATGTTATACCATATTTCCTTTAAACGCTGAAATGATTCAAAAAATAGTGGTATGGAACTTTCTTGTATCATTTGATCATTTATTTCAATGGGAACTGATAACTGCAATTGTGAAACTGAAAAATCTTGATCAATAGTTTCATTATCTTCTTTGTTGTCAATCACAATTCCTAAAGATTGTTGATTATTGATGGCATGATAGTTGTCTCTAATGAACTGAAATGAAGCAAAACAAAGAGGTAAAGAACCTTCACTTATTTCCACATTTTCTGCTCTTTCTTCCTCACTCTCATTGTTTATCTGTATTGGTTGATCACTGTCTTCAATCTGTTGAAACTGAGTTTCTTCATCCCACAAACTAGCTTCTGATTGCTCTGTAAAGTTAGCTTGATTTTGGAGAACATAACTATCATCATAATGATCATACTTAGGAAAATCATCAAAAGAAGGAATGTCATCAAACATACACATTAGATCAGCAGATTCCTCTTCCTCATATTGATCTGTAAATTCATTTTCTGATCTATGATAATTTGAATTAAGAGGAATTTTTTCATGGCTATCAACCTCTTCTATTTCTTCATGGTGATTTTGAATAAAAAAATCATATTTCATAGTGATCTCCTGTGTTCTTTCATCTAGTTTTTTTACCAAAAGGCTGAGTTTTACCTCTGCAATGTTTTTCTTTTCCTATTCTTCTACTTTCAACTTTTCCTGTCTGATTTGCAGATTAACTTCTACATCAACTGCAATGTTGTGCATCTGTACAAGTGTTTTTGGATCTCTTTCTCTTAACTGGAATTCTATTTATGGATCAAAGGAACTTGGATAATGCAAGAGAGTTGAATCATGAGGAGGTCTAATGTTTTCTAGCATTGAATAATAAAATTGATTAAATCTGTCAGAAAATTGTTGTATTGTTTCATTTAGATTTCTTTTTAACTGATTATATTCTTCCATGATCACAAAAGGATTAACTTTGATTATCCATCTATCAAGGAAAAGGGTGATAAAAACTAACTTTGGAAATTTGAATGCTAGCATTATATAGGAGATTTTTTTGAACCAACTCTTTATTCTATTTGCAAAGAAGAAGAAAGATCTGATTTTCACATCATCGCCATCAATCTCAAATAAATCAAATAATTCTGAAAACCTTGAATATGTTTTGAGGCGGTGATACCATTCTCATCAATTATAGGAAGATGTTTTGGTAGTTTTTAGGGAAAATCATAGGGTATAGGGAGGTAAAATAAGGGGCTTATATCTATCTGGAACTTTGTATGGTACAGGAATATGTACAAGGATTGTAAGATCAGTCTTGATTATTTGAGGCTTCTTAATTGGAAAATTATAATCATTAGATTCAGAAGAAAGCTTCTCAAAGAGATTAGGAGAATTATTATTTACAATATTTAAAGGAAAATAATTAAAAACTAATCTAAGATATTCTATAAAATACAATATACATAGAAAAAATTTCTTAATGAGAAAGAACATGATGTCTTGGATTAAGATCCAAGTTGAAAGCCTGATCTTTCCATATTGTTTTTTGAGGTTCATTACTCTAGTGGAGTCTTGATTGTGAAAATGATTTGGAGTCACCAGGTGGATGATTTTAACCTTGGTGTGTCTGATCACTGTCCACCATCATAGATCAGATCTGAACCTGTAAAATATTTCTGAAGAAAAGGTTAGTTTTCACCAGTATGGTCGCCATTATGTTATCACCCAGTAATTTCTCCAGGTTCAAGAGAAATAGTCCAAGGTAACCAAGAACCTACTTTTGAAATTTAGGATCTAGCCCTCCTAAATTCCGGAGAGGGATCTCTCCTCAGGATTTAGCTTGATTTTGTTATAAGATTTTAGGCTAGGTATGATTGGACAATTGTTTTGGTTTGAATGTTTGGTGGGAATAAAATGTACTTCAAGGTAAACCATAGAGAGATCTACCAGACCATTGGGCTATGGAGTCAAATTTCTTGGCAAGTAGAGCCAGGAAATAAGGTCAAAAGAGAAAATGTACTAAGGGTAGGGTACATGACCTTCAAAGGGTTTGGAAATAGGATTTTTGATGAAATGGTAAGATCTAAACAAAAGGGAAATGAAGGATCCTTAAGTTACAGAAAAGAAGATGAAAGAAAGGGGTCAAAAGGGATTAAGAGCAGTTAAGGATTCTTAAGTCCGGATATCAGCAGAAAACATATCAATGAATAACTAGTAAAAAATAGGGAGCTTTTGACACTAATCATATATAAAATTTCCTAGTTAATCATTTAAGACAAAAAACATGTAAATGTATGTATGGAACTTTAGAAAGATAAACAGTGAAAATAGGAAAATACTTGACTTATCTGATCAACACAAGAATCTTGAGTTATGATGTCTGTTTGACTTGGTTCCAATCTGCTGCTTTACAAATCGACTCACAAAAAATCCCAATGTATTCAGAAAAAATGTCTATATTAGTCTTGAAAATTTTTATTCCACACAAAATACTTCAAAGAGTGAAGTATTTATACAAATTATAAACTAGAATATCTTGAAAAAATATCAAGATTGTTTTACAAATATCTCCAACTGTTTTACATAAATAGAACTTAATTAAATGACACTCAAAACTAATGCATCTATTTGGCACTATTTTTTATGGATAGGTGATGACAAAGAGGAGAATTCGAATTTGATCCAACTCTTAGTTGATGATGAGGCATCCAAGTCACTAACTTTTTCCTTTCTTTGTGCATTCTGCTCGAGCAATTCTACAAGCTTGGGGTCCAATGATACCTTTTTATTTCTCAATCCGAAATAGATATGTAAAAAGTGAAATATTTAATTGTGGATGAATATTTTTGTGAGATAAACCTCTTTTAGTTCCCTAAAATTATGCTCCAGTTGTGCACAATAGGCTCTGCAAAAAGATGTGTAAAACAAAGTTTTACAGAGTCTGAAAAATAGGCTGTAAATATGTGCATGTATATCTCATTATGAAATGAATGTGCAAAAATTGAGATACGTTTTTGTATATGGGTCTCTTAGGAACAAAAACCTCCTTCAGTTTTGTAAGGTGTATTTCTGATTGGCCACAATCTTCTCTGCAAAATTATGACTTAACAGGAATTTTCTGCAAAACGTTCTTTCCAGATTTGTTTAATATTTCCCAACCCATAATGGCTGTTAGAAACGTGAGAGAGGTTTTTGTAGAAGCACCTCTTAAGAACATAAAACTCCTTCAGTTTTTCAAAATTCATCTTGGATTGGTCACAATATTGTCTTCAAAACAATGACTTAAATAGGAAATTTGTGCAAAAAAAAAAAAATGTCCCTTCTTGCTCTCTTTTTCAACTTTTCACCTTTTTGTTCTTTTAACTTTTTTACTTTCACTTTGGATAAACTTCATTGTTGGTGAAATTATTTTCATCTCTTTTTACCATTTATTGTCTCTGTATTTACTTTTACTGTTTACCTTTGACTGCTCTGTAATTTTGTTTTAACTTTCACTCTGACTTTTACCTGACACACTTTAACCACTGATACTCTTTAACTATTATGTTTTCAATGTCCCTATGAATTCTCATTTCACTTTTACCATTCACTATGCACATTTCATCATTCTAATCTCTCTCTGACTTGATTTTATTATTTCTTTGTATACAAACTGTTTATTGAATCAAGCTTTTGAATTGAAATATGAGAATTTGGAGAAAACAATTTTGTCAACTAGTATTGAAACTGTCGGCCCAAATCCATATTCTGATTATAACCTGCAAAAATAAAACAATTTGTTAATGAAATCCAGGTCTGCAGGGAGGTGTTTGAAGGCTTTTGAAAGACCTATGTAATGAGATCTGTCTGTGGAGGTTTAACTCTACTTTTTTTAGACATTTTGGGTAACTACTGCAAGATTAGACTGTTTGTAGGTTTATTTTACTTTAAACAGAGGGGTAACTGAGAAATTTAGGCTAAGGATAGCTTCTTTTGGGATTTTTTCTATATTAGGTTTATTTAGAGGATGTAAACTGGGATAAAACGGAAAACAAGGGTTTTCTAAGTGGATTTTATTGAGAGAAGGAGTTTCTAGGATATATTCAGATTTTCAACCCTTTAAATATTTGAATTTTGGTCTTTAGAGCTTAGAAACGGAGGAAAATGGCCTTTCAAAAACTGGCTCCAGAACATAGAGCTCCCTAAATTCGTAGGTATTTTGATGTTTTGACAGGGTTTCTGAAGCTTCTGTGGTTGAATTTGGACTTTTGTTGATTTTTTTGGGGTTGAAATAGTGTATTTTCTTATGTGAACAGGGTATCTTCAGTTGAAACTATATCTTTGATGCTGCAGAGTGTAGCTTTAATGGTCTTTCAGATGCAGTCACAGTGGTAAATTTTAGCTCTCGCGCTATAAATTGGTCAACAGAGGTTCGAAAATCTTTTAGAATAGTCGGGGTGGGAGTTTAACCAGTCGGGAATGAAACTAACAGATATAAAAATGATATATTAGAGTTTTTACCTTAATAAACATCATCATATTCTGCATTTATTATAAGTTCATTCAAAGGCGGGAGGCGGATTTGTGAAAAACCACCTATGGGTTTCGCGTTGCTCTTGGATGGTAAGCAGTTTAAAGCATTTGGAACGCGATCAAATAATAATCTGACACGTAGCATAGGGTGGTTTGGCGAAACATATTTTATCGCACAACTTTTATAAAACATCGCATGATCAGTTTCGGGGCACGAAACTGAAGCACTCCATTGGATCTGCTTTGTTTGAGCAAATGGTCAGGATCATTTCAAAGAGTTGCAGTGAAGGATGGGTGGGGTCTACGTTGGCTATATGTGATGGCGCATTTAATGTATAATACAACCTTTGTATAATTTTCATAATAACCAAAGTTTTATTTACATAAGGAAATGCTTATATGCGCAGGGGTAATGGTAAAGATAGACTTACATAAAGTGAGTTTATATAGTCCAAAAGGGGTTTTTTCGAGCAAGTTATATATATAAAGTGAGTTTATATATATGATAAATAGTGTGTGGGGTGGTTTATCAAGGGGTTAACCTCAGGTTTAGATATGAAAAATGGGAGGTTGTATATAAGACCATGGTTAAGCTGCAAGGGAGGCAAATGTATTGTACAAAGGTGTAATGGGGTGATTTGTAAGCAATGTTTTAGCGTTATTTTAAATACATAAGATGTGTAAATAATACGCACTTTTTCATATATTTTTTAGTTTTATTATATAGTTAATTAAACCAAATAGGCTTAACAACTATAGGGGGGCAGGATATTTACATAGTGCTAGTTTAGCCAAAGGGGGTTTATTTGGGGGCGTTTTATTAAAACATGTGGGATAATAGACTTTAGCTAAAGTTTATAATAGTGGGTTTTTCAAGGATATTTATTAAAAGGGAATTATATTAATATGACAAGGATTTTTATAGGGAATATAATAAATAAGCTATATTTAATATGACAAAGGGGAAAGTGAATACTCAAAATATACAATTATAACTAAGGAAAGTGAAAATTAAAGCTTCATTATCATAACTTAATCACTTTTACTTAGGATATAAAGTACTTTTGAGGGTTTTTATGCTTTATGGAATGTAGGCAGTTAATAAAATGAGGGCTTTATGTATCATTAAGTAAAAATGGAGTCTTTACTTATGAAATTGTATGGTGATGAATGCATGAATGGAAAATGATGTGATTTCTGGGATTAATATAGAAACTTAACACTTTTCACTAGTCAATCATTGAGCCTTCGGTCCGGTCCCAACAAAAGTCAGGGAAATGCCCTGAGCCTCTTTGACTGATAGTCTAGAATGTCAAATAGCGATGGGGAGGGGAAATTAGTTATTGTAGCCTGTTGAAAGATATTTACAATGGATTTCTCGCCTTCTTCTACCTACCCAATCATATCTTCTAATATTTTTCTTATATTTTGATCAGGTGCATTTGAGCTAGCAACCTTGCAACATTTTATTCTTTTGAAAGAAGTAAAAAATATCTAATTCTACCTTATTTCATTCAAGGACCCAGATTAAACTATTGGGTTCCTTTTTACTCTATACCTATCTACTAAATTGTCAACATTATACTGTCTAACAATTCTTTATTCTCTATCTAAAATAAGTAAATTGAAACATGACAAGTCAAGATTAAGTAGTTCAACTAATCATGGATTATGGCATTTATTAACACTCTGCCATAATCATCTGCAAAAAGTAAAAAGTAGTGGCATTTAGACTTGCACACTTTCATGTTTTATTCATCTTTTTCGTTTTGGGGTATATCATTTTTTCTAAGTCCTTTGATTTTTCTTTTAGGATTTTTACCCTCTTTTTGATTTTTTTTATTTTTATTTTTTATTTTTTACAAAATATGGGAAAACACCTAGCAGAAAGAAAAGTTTGTACATATTTACACGACTATCATCAGTCAAGTCAAAATTATGAATCCTATATTTATAGGTTTCTAACAGATTCCACGCCTTTCTTCAAACCATCCATCTTAGTTTCCACGCCTTTCTTCAAAACTTCCATGTCATTTTTTGTTGCTCTTTGCGAGAGCGAAATTTGTTGCACTTGCTCTTGTAATTTGATATGTCATGTTGCCATTCTTCATCTTCATGAGTCATAGTAGAGCCTTCTAAAGGCTTAATGGGTGTTGAATTATTTTTAGGGGCCATTTGAGAATCCAATACTGATATCTATTCTACAATATCCCCTTGGAATCAATTCAACTTGATTCTTCAAACAAGACTTATGCAATTTAGAAAAAAATACACACCTTTTACTTGCTTTTGAGGAGCTCGATATTGAAATCGACTTATCTCTATACTTTCAAATCCTCAATATCTGAAATTTGGCCCTGTAGTAGTATTCTGAAGCGTCTTTCAAATTCCACAGGTCTGAATTGATTTGGATTCTTCAAGGCAAAGTTATTTCCAATCTCCCACAATGACCTAATTATGGACTAGTTCAGTAGAGTGAACTTGTACGACTTGCCACATGTCACTGTTTCCTCCTTTGGCTCTAAAATTTATGAATAGGAAACTACAGTCCATTTATTTCCAATCATTTTTTACATAATTCCAATCCGATGCTCAGAGAGAGAGAGTTATGAAGATTTTCCCACGATCACCTCTTTGAGATGAAATTCGGGAGCTTGAAAAAGACCTAACTTCCACATATCATATCTCCCAAAATATTGCGAACCAAGATTTGAAATTTTGTGACAATGTTTCACAGGATTTCGGCTTCGTGCTCTAAAAATTTCAGCTTCTTTACCTTCGTAGAAAATTTTTTATAGTGAAAATTCCGCGATGACCTGTTTAAATGAAATTCAGGAGCCTGCAAAAAGCCCTGACTTCCACAGATCATATCTCCAAAAATATTGCGAACCAAGATCTGAAATTTTGCGATGATGTTTCTCAAGATTTCAGCTTCTCACTGTAAAAATTTCAGATACTGAACCTTCGTAGAAACAAAATTATAGCGAAAATTCCACGATGACTTGTTTGGAGCAGCGAAACCCAAGAATCCAAAGCTCTCATACCAAATGTTGTGAAACCAGCTCCAAAAATAGAAGAAAAGAGATATCAATGCCTTAGAAATAAGCCACTTCAAGGGGGAAAACTCCAATACATTACATGAATGAACAATTCTTGGATGATACAAGTTACAAAACCTCCTTCCTATATATAGGAGTCCATGGGGCCATAATGTAATCCTAGTGGGGCCACAATGTAATCCTAGCCGACCTAAAAATAATAATTTAAGGGCACAATAATAAAAATATGGGGGTTACAGGGGCACAATAATAAAAATAAGGGGGTTACACTAACAACAATAAGGGAATATACTAGTAATATAGGGACCTAACAAAGTCTCAAGTTGTTCAAGAAAATATTAAAAAGATATTTGACAAGAAGACTAAGGAAAATGATTTTTATATAGGTGACAAAGTTCTTAAGTGGGATTCCAGGACAGAAGAGAAAGGTAAACATGGGAAATTTGATTTCTTATGGAAAGGTCCTTATGTTAATTATGGTTACATAGGTAACAATGCATTCTTTTTGAAGGAGTTGGATGAATCAGATCTGCGAGGTGGACCTATCAATGGTAGAATGTTGAAGCATTACAATTCCCCATAATAACAGTAGTTCATTTTGTTTACTTTACTCATTGTACATAACATTGCAGACTTTAGATTGGGTTGGATGTTTTTCTAGCAAAGTTGAAGCCCAGAGAGAAGGCCCTAAGCTTTAAAGGATAAAATATCATAAGAATGAAAAATGCAGAGCTTAGAAAATAGTTTCAAGTTCAGCATAGTCAAAATTCAAAGGCTACTAGTCTCAAAGTTCATGACATTTCACCAAGAAATGTCATCCCCATGTGGAGCCACTGTTAGGGTCCTATAATAATAGGATTCATAATTTTGAATTAACTTTGATTAGTCTTGTAATATGTACATAATTTTCTTCTTGCAAATTGTTTTCCCATATCATAAAAATAAAAATAAATGTAAAGAGGGTAAAAGTCCTAAAAGAAAAATCAAAGGACTTGAAAGAAAAAATATCAAAACGAATATGAAAATGGACCCCAAACAAAAAGAGATAAAAAATAAAACATGAAAGTGATGCAAATCCAAATTCCACTACTATTTACTTTTACTGAAAAAATAAAGATTGTGTGCAACTTGTTAAAATGCCACAATCCATGAAGGTTAAACAACTTAATCTTAACCTCTCATACTTTAAATTTCATGTTGTTAGATAGAGAATAAAGATCTAGCCAAATAGTTTAATCTTGGAAGATCAATAGTTAGGTAGAGAATAATAAGGAGCTCAATAGCTTAATCTGAGCCCTTGGAAGAAATAAGGATAGAATTAGTTAGTTTTCCATTTTAAAAGAAAAATGAACAAGGGTTTGCAAGCTCAAATGCACCCATGAAAATGAAGTAAAAATGTTAGGGTAGTAGATGGGTAGGTACAAGCAATTTTTACAATCATCGATAAGCATAAAATTGGTCAATTTATTTACTACTTTCAAAAATCATCCCCTTGTAGAAATACTTCATCCCCTCCATTTTCATTATTTCCCCTTCATTTTTCCATTTTTCCCATTATCATCCATTTTCCTTTGCAATAAACGCCTTTTCATAAGTTAAAAATACATTTTACTTAAGAAAAGTAAAACCCTTTAAATAATTCCCTTTTTATTCAAAAAACACCCAAAAAACCCCAAAAAAATACTTTATCTTAAGTAAAAATGCTAAAATATTATACTGGGACCCATTATGAAGAAATCTGTTTCCAACATCAGATTTTACACTATACTTGGTGTATTTTGACATTTCACAGTTACATTACATTTTTAACACTAACCTAAGGTGTTAATTTCTGTATTTACCCTTTACCCCGTATTAAATAATTCCTTTAGATATTATTCCCCACCCAGATCTTTATTTTAACCTATGTTATAAATTATCCACATGTTATATAATCCCGCCATCCCATAGGTTAAATTATTAAACCATGTTTATTAATCCCAGTCCCACTATATATAATCCCCGCCAGTTATAAACTTACATCTACCCGCATCCCATTTGTTAAATATAAATAATCTTTGCCTATCATAATACACTCCTGACTATATATTAAACCTTAGTTTAAATACATATAAACCTTCCATGTCATTGAAATCCCGGGCCCCACGCCATCAAACCTTACAACTCTATCGCACCATCTCAACCTTCCGATCATCATCTACCAAATCCGACGATGGTTATCCCTTGTTGCACATTCCTTAGCGCGATATTTAACATACCCCAAGCCTTGAGATAAGTATGGTTTTTAGGCTTTCTCTCCCCTCTACGTGTCTTAATCGTATTGGATCACACCAATCAAACTAATTCCACTTACCACCTTTATTCATTGCGAAAACCACTCTCGTTTTTTTCCTCCCCCGCATCCAAACCACTCATCCATTTGAATTGACCATGAAATCAATGCATTCACTATTGAATGAAAATTCTTATAAACCATCCATTTGCACTATTTTTACTTTATGTTACTGTTTTTATGAAGAAGAAGCATTGCAGACTGAAACAAACATTGCCGACTCTGTTTTATAGCCTAATTGAAACATAATTCACCAATTTGATTTCTACAAACAGTGCAGAAGTTATCCAAGTGCTTATAAAGACCAGTAAAACCTCAGGAAACCTTCTGCAACCCTAGAAACCCTCTTGCACAACAAAACTTCAATTTTCCCAGGTATTTTTTCGAAGAACAGACCCATTCATCAATCTAAAGAAGTAATGCAGTTAATCGAATCATTCAGGAGCCTTTAAACCTAAAGAAAACTTAGTTTCTTCATAAATCCTTTTTTTTGTAAACCCTGAGCGTCTTTTCACAAATTCTGAACCCTTGGACTACTTTAAAACACAGAGTTTGATTAATTGAAGCCATCTATAGACCTGAAAAATACTTTTGTGACCTTCAAATCTTTCCTACATACCCTAGGCATCCTTTTTGCATAAAATTTATGTCTTGAGATTATTTTTTATCAAAAAGAGTGCATTATAAACCCTAGATTATTTGCAGAAGCTCTAAGGTCTTGAAGTTTCTCTTTTGTTACAGAGATTACAGCTTGGTTAAATTGAATGAGTTTAAAACCTTTTTTCAGACAATAGATAACCCCTGTTTTATCCAAACCCTTCTACAAACTGTTTAAACTTTAAAAGATGCTCCTACAGGCCTAAATCAATGTTTCTAAAGTTAAAAGAGTATTGAAATTGATAAATCAAGCAAAGCAATGGCTTCCAAAAACATTCTAGCAGTTAATCCTCTACAACCTCCTGTTGTAGATGTAGATCAAATTCCCTTGGCTGATACAAAATTCAAGATTACTGATACAATGACAAATTTCAACCTTCTTGTGCTCCACTGCTGGAATCAAGAAAAATCCCTAGATCAGGCTAATGAATTATTCATCTGGGAATCAAATTTGCCAAAATATGTTGCTCCTCATTCTTACCAATGTCCAGAAGTAATCAGACTCTGTAAAACATGTTACTTCCTTGATCAACGAGCCATAGTAAACCCTGAAAATAAGTCTTGTTTACTATTATAATAGATTCAATCAAACAAATGCTTTAGATCTAGCCTAGACTAGATGAAGTTCCTTTGTCCATTGAAGCCCTCACTCAGTTATACTTGGATCTGGACTTCCCCAAGAGGTTCCAGATTTTTTAGACCTTCATGCCTTCTTATGTAGAAATTCCAGAGCTAAATCCTCCATACTCTTCTGCTAAATTCTCTAGAAGGACAAGACATATCATTTCCATGTTGTCTTTCATTCTTGGATATTTTACAGATGAACTTGCTGATGTTGCAGTGCTTGGTTTCTTGTCTACTTTTACACCTTGTCAGCCTCCTGCTACCATTTTTAACTTTGCCCAATATATTTCTAACAATGTCCATGAGAAATTTGTCAAAATGCCTTCTGAAGGTGTTTCAAGTATTCTTCATTCCTATTTCACATGTTCCTATATTTTTAGTCTGAGAAGTTTAATATAAACCTTCAAAAGCTTGATGTGGAAGGAAATCCACAATCAATCATATTTTTGACTTCCTTGATAAGGAAAGGTTCCAATGAGTTCACCTATACAGATTTTAAAGATTCCTTCATTCATCCCATAGTCAATTTACTGAATAGAAGTATACGACCCAGAATTAGTAATGGAATCAAGAAGGTTTTGCAATTGTCTGAGAATAACAAGACAGGTGATTGTTACTTGTACCTAAAGCCATACAGAAATAAGAGTTTATAGATCAAGTCTTATCCCTTATAAAATACCCAAATACCTCCCTATGAGAGTATTTTCCCTGGAATACATAAGGCAAATTCTAAATTAAGATGCTGTTAATTTATTAATAAAAAAGAAGAAAACACAGTTCAAGTTGAAGAACCAGGTTGGCCCTTTTATTTTTAACAATATAGAGTTAGGTCCTGAAGATGAAAAATGTTTAAAGGAGTTCAAGCTCATTCCCAGTTTCCTATGGTATTATGATCCCCTTGGTGTTATTAGTAAAATGAGAGTTAAATGAAAATTAACTCCATATGTACATGAAAAGAAGTCAGAGATTGAAAAATTCTCAAACCAATCTGAATGGTTAGAGAACACATTGGTAGAGGCAGGGAAGCAAAGTGATACTAGTCAAACTTTGCAAACTCCAGCTTAAGAAGATAGAAATGTGAAGAGAAACAAAGAGGAAGGATCCTATACTGTAGAAACTACAACAGAGACAAAATTCAAATTGAGATACAGTAAAAAGCCAAATCTAAATCCTGCTAATAAAGAAAAGGAAACAATAGAGGTGATTGATACAGAAATAACAGAAAAATACAATGCACCTCCTACAATGATTGAAGAGGAACAACATACCACAACTTCAAAGACATAACTAATTCAGAAACAACATAGTATTGAAGTTTCTTCATCTAATAAAATAACATAAAAGGACATGGATATAAAAGAAATATACAAAGAAATCAAATCCAGAAATGAATAAATTAAGACAAAAATATATTCTCAGTATCTGAAACAAACTCCAGGCATCCAGAATAGGCTACTTTCAGCCTTTTAATACAAGAATTAAATAATGTATATGCCATTTCTTCAACCTACAGTTCAGACTCCTAATTCATCCTCAGATTACAAAAAGATAGATGTTGAAGTTCGAGTCTAGGATATTCATCCTCTGGATAAAATTTAATTTCATAAGCAGGCAGGAGAGATGATTTATTCTACAATGACCACCAAGGCCTTGAGTGCATAGAAACTGCAAAACACTCTGGTAAAAGTCAAAGATCAACTCAAATTGGAGAAATAATCTTCAAAATCAAAGGACACTAGAATCAAATCCTTGGAAGTGCTAGTAATTGAAGTAAGATATGATCCTCAAAATGTAAAATTTGCAGAAGAATTGATCAAGAAGAAAAATGCAGACATTATTGCATTAAAGAAACAACTAAAGCTACCTCCGACAGAACATCCTCAACCCAAGGAGGTCTTACAGGGTACCAATCAGAAAGATGAGATGATGAATCTCATTTTACAGTTAACATCTCAGATAAAGGAAATGGAAATTGAAATGGACAAGTTGGTCCAGGAGAAAGAAGCCAACAAAGCAGAGGAAGTTTTTTCCATTGTCATCCCTGTAGTCACAACAACTGTACCTTCTACTTTGGTAGAATCATTGGCTCCTAATGTCCTAATGGCCACAACACTTCCAGTTACTTCATCTACAACTTCAGCCACAAAATATTCAACAACAACATCACAACATTCAGATGAAGCAGTCAAACTAGTAAAGACTAGGCAAGATATGTCTTTTTAGACCAATGAGATAAAAAGACTAAAATAACAACTCAAAGGTGTTGAATATGCAAAGAAAATTGCTCAAATAAATGCTAAGAATGAAGAAAAAAAAGATAACAGATTGAATGAGAAACTAAAAAAGTTAGAAAAATAAATAACACCGAAGGAACTAATGGCACATGCCAAGCAATAGCTATGGTCCAATATCATTGAAGCAAAAAATGATATTTGGCCATCCATACAGGTCATATATGAGCATAAATACTTAGTGCAATCAGCAAGAGAAGCAATCTAGAAGATCAAAGAAGAGCTTGGCAAGAAACCTGAAGAAGCTCTTGAAATCATCAAGTTTCTTAATTCTAAAAATAGACAAGAGCTAGAAAAGATTGGAGTTAATGATAAAATAGAGACCATCCTAGAAGTTAGGAAGGTATTCTCTAAGAAGAATCTGATGATACAGTTAGAAGGGAAATTCCATAACATGGAGATTTCTATCAAAAGGTTCATGATCAAGTTTGATGTTCTAAGGCAAAAAGGCCTTCCCAATCCTCTAGTTATTAATGATAGATTGATGAAGCAAGATGATTATGATAGAAAGATAAGAGATTTTGCCAGAGAACAAGTTAAAAATTCAGCCTTGTAGGGAATCTCAACAGGGAAGGTGCTCTACAAGAATTTTGAGAATTTGTTTTACTTATAACATGAAGTAAAACACTTATTTGTGAACAAGCCAACATTTTAAAATTATACCGAAGCTGATGAAAACTTCAGAAGGATGATGAAGATAAAACTGCCAGAGGGAGAATTATGAGAAAAATTAACTGATTTACTGTAAAATCAGATTGCAGTGAGCACAGAGCAGTGAAAGTAAAAAAAAAAAATTCTATTTTTACATCAGAATTTATAGTTTTACAGTGAAAGCGTATCAGTGAAAGAGTATCAGGGTAAAGAGTATCAGCTCTAGGTCAATGTTTAAATTAAATCAACAAATTACATAGAAAAAATGAATCTTCCAGTGTGAAATACACCTCATTGTCCAGCTTCAGCTTCGTATAATAGCAAAGAGAGAAAGCAGTAACAAAATTAAGGCAGCAAACCATTTATTTCAATAAAAAAGGGACATCTAGCATTAGTTAGAAAGCTGTCACTATCTTCTTGTATGAAGATATTTCTTTTGCATGAATAATTCCTAAGTTTATTCTAGGATATTTTGTATGGGTTTTTGTATAAATACTTCTCATTTATAAGTATCGAGGGTGGATGATTTTCTTAACATTTATGCAATTTTACTATTCTTAACCTAAGGTTTTTTGTACCAATTTCAAGTCAGCAGACTGGATTAAAGCAATAAAGCATCATATTACAGGATTCATGTGTTGGGCCACTACAATGAAGTATTTTCACTTCTTTCTTTGTAAATTTCTTATGTTTTCCATCAATACTGAATGTGTTCTAAATCTAAATGATAAATTAGGAATTTTTGTTTCAGAATATGCTAATAGCACTTTGTTTTGACTGATTATCATTTATACATTTTCCACTGATATCCAAATTAGGGAACCCTTAATTACTCCCTAATTTCGATTGACCTCTTCCTTTTCACTCATAATCCAGATTTAAGAACCCTTAATTTCTCTTTTATCCCGATCAAAACAATTTTGACCATCCGCCTTGAAGATCTGAAGTGACTCAACTATCTTGCCCTATAAACATTTCCCTTTAGAACTTGATCCTAATCTGACTGCTTGACACATTGACTCAATTAGCCCAATGGAATACAAATATACATCGATCCATCTAAGTAAGTGATTTCACCACCAAATCAAATCAAAATCCAAAACCAATTTACCCTACATAACTAGCCTAAAATCAAATACAATCAACAAAGATAAATCATATAGAGAGATCCCTCTCTGAGAATTAGGAAGGATAGATCCTAAGGCTTAAAAGTAGGTTTGTGGTTACCTATAATATTCTTTAAACTAAAAATCTCACAACTTTAAGAATTATTGGAGTAATAACACACTGCAGAGGATAGATTCTGCGTACTATGACTAGCACCATCAACATACCCAACAAATGGTTCCAAAGATTCAGACATCTACGATAAAATGTAAAGCGGATTACTAACGTCAAGAAAAAGTCTAAAAAACAAAATAAGACAGGAAATGCAACAAAATATATATACAATATAATACAAAATATTACTATGCTCATAATTAATCATAGTAACGTTCCATATACAACCCATTTCAGCGTTGCGCCAACGGAATTCCATTGTAATCTACCAATTCGTAGGCACCCTTAGCAAGAACTCTTTTGAAAATATAGGGGCCATGCCATAACGACTCAAATTTCCTTGTACCTATTGCGTCAACTTCCTGATCATAAAGAAGGACCAAGTCGCCCTCTAAGAAAATGCGAGGTTGGATGTGCTTGTCCTATTGTGCCTTTATACTTCTCTTATGTGTTTTTTTGGCCAATTGGGCTTCACGACATGTTTCATCAAGATGGATGAGGTTAAAAAGATGCGCTACTTCAACAGAGGTATCAAGTAACAAGTAGATTGCATGTTTTAACGATGGTATTTCTCATTGGATTGGCAAGATAGCTTCCAGAACATATACCAATTGAAAGGGGGTAAATCTGGTTGCATTTCTCACTGAGGTTTGGTTCTCCCACAAGGTCGAGTACAAGATTAAATGCCAATTTAATTTATGAACTCCTATCATTCGCTGAAGCATTCATTTAAGAATTTTGTTAATAGCCTAAACTTGTACATTTGATTATGGATAATAAGGAGTAGAACTATCATGTGACAGTCCTAACTTGGCAGTCAACTTAGTCATCATGTGATTGTGAAAATTCTTACCATGATCTGCCACTATAGCCTGTGGGACCCCAAACTGTGCAATGACATGATTAAAGAAAAACAATGCAGCTGCTTGTACTGTGTTGTTGAATGTAGGCATCTCTTCGGCCCACTTGGTAAATTCCTCTACTGCAACAATAATATAACCATGCCCCCCAGACGAATGAGGGTTAAAGTTCATGAAGTCAATGCCCCATTTTGAAAATGGTCCACAGAGACAACAAGATGCATTGGTGCTTGCGGTTTGCAGATTGTACGACCAAATATCTGGCACGCATGAAAACTTTTGACTGCGAGGATGCAATCGTGAAATATGGTAGGCAAAAAGTAACCAACGCAGAGTATATTCTACGCGATATCATATCCAGAAAAATTTCCACCACAAGCCCCATCATGAAAATCATTTAAGACCTTTTCGGCCTCCTCATGAGTGAGGCACCTTCAAAAAACTGTATCGACACCACGACGATAAAGTGTATCACTGACGATTAGATAATATTTGGCTTGGTATCGAATATGTCATTGGTTAGAGTGAGAGGTATCAGGCCGAAAATTCTGGGTCTGGAGATAAATGATAAAATCCCCATACCAAGGATCAGATGATCCATAAGAAATAGAGACTTGTCAGGAATAGATGGTTCCGACGTAGTAACAGTACTATCAGAGGGAAGGTCACAGAGAAGCTCAGCCAAAACTAAATACTTCTTTGACTTGGATTTGATGAATTCTAAATCAAATTCCTACAAAATTAAAATCCATTTTGAATACTAGAAATTGAGACGATAATATGTAAGTCATGGGGTTACAATCTGAAATGACAATGGTCTTTCAGAACAGGATATAGTGGCGAAATCTTTGGACAACTTGAACAGTAGCCAAGGAAAGCTTTTCTACGTATGAATACTTCACTTTCGTATCATTGAGATTACGATTGAAATAATAGATCAGATGTTCTATCCCATTTTATACTTGGACCAATACCATAGCAACGGTCGTATCAGTCGCGGTGATATATAAGAAATAATCACTCTGATAATTGGGGGGATACATTAACAATTCCCGGACAAGAGTATCCTTTACAACATCAAAATAAGCTTGCGCAACTTGGTCCCAATGGAAGGGAATCGCCTTTTTCAAGAGGCGAGTAAATCCTTTAGCCATTTCGGCATATTTGGGTATGAACCTCCTTAGGAAGTTAGCCTTTCCCTGAAGTTTCTGTAACCGAAGAAAATTTGATGGTGCAGGAAAATAAAGAATGGCTTGGACCTTCAATGAGTCTATTCGAATTCCTTCTTTTGAGATGACGAATCCTATCAAGCGACTAGAACAAACACAAAACACACATTTATGTGGATTGAGGCATATTATGTAGTGTCGGCAGTGTAAAAAGATAGCTCTCAAATGCATTCGGTGATCAGTCCGGCTACGTGAATGTGTGGGTAAATCATCTAGGGTTTAACAATGTGCTTGTTGTCATTGAAAGTATAATCCATTACTCTCTGAAAAGTTGCCCCAACGTTCTTTAAACCAAATGTGAGTTTCTGATAAGCGAATGTGCCCCAGGGACAGATGAATGTTGTCTTATATTGTTCCTTTGGGTGGATATTGATTTGTTTGTAGCCAAAAAATCTATCCATGAAAGAAAATATTTCACATCCAACACAATCGTCAATAATCTGGTCGATAAAGGGAGTAGGATAGTTGTATTTTGGACAAGCAAGATTGACATCCCGAAAATCGACGCACACTCTGATGGTTCCTTGTTTTTTCATAACAGGAACGATGTTGGAAACCCACTCAGTTAGCGGAACAGGGTAAATGAAACCATAAAAAAAATGTTTTTCAACTTATTTTTTAATGGCAACAAGCTTCTTTGGATGAACATGACGAAGGCGTTGACGTACCGGCTTAATATCAGGGTACATTTTGATAGTGTGTTCAACGATACTAGTATCTATGCATGGTATTTCCTCACAATACCAAGCAAATACATCATGAAATTCATGAAAGAGAGAGCGATACATTTTGAGTTTTGATGGAGAACAAGACACACCAACATGAATGTTTTCTAGAATGCCAGGTTTGGTCAAAATATCGATAGAAATGGTTTCTTCAATATTTGACAAATTTTGCTCGGAATCGATTGCATCAATAGGAAAATAATTCAAAAAGAATTTTTTGATCGTTGGGTGATATAATTAACTAAGATTATCTTCTTCATAATATAGAAGATGGGAACGATGATGATGATATTCCCGTGGTTCTCCTTCGGAAATCATGGTTTCTAGAATGTTCTCATCTGTCAAGAAATTTGAGGAAAAGGGATCAGATGGAGTATCAAAATATAATGAACGATCAACCCAAATGACCAGTGATGATGATTTAAGATTCGCCGCCCAATCCATATAGATTTATTGCTATGCCAACTCAATTAGGTTGGGAAACAGAAACTCATCCAACGTAACAACTTCAGAATGATTTGTACTCTTCCTTAAGCTATATGGAGTGGAAGAGATCATGTAGCAGGTCTCTATGCTTGCAATTTCTACCAACGTCACAGGTGGCGGTAATGCAAATGTTCTCATGAGAGTGGAATCGTTTAAGAGTCCTACACCAATGTTATGAAGTGCAAGTTGGGGTGCGTGAACTAATGGAAGACTTCCATTTACCTAGGAATAGGAGGCAAAGAAGGATAGTTGATTGATGATTGTGATGATACCTTTATGTGGAAATGCGATCATTATAAAATATGTAGAGATGATCACAATCATAGCATATACCCATGGCCTTCCAAGAAAAATATTGTAGTCAAGGGGTCTGTCAACGACCTCAACTTCAACATTCACTATTTTTCCCTCTAGTTCAACATGTAGGTTATTGATAATGCCGCAAGGCTTATATGTAAGTCCGTCGAAATATTTCAACGTCGTTGGAGATTGAGATAGGCACGGCGAGACAAGTTACTTCCAACAGTTTAGAGACATAATGCACATAGATGCTCCCTCATCAATAATAGTATGATGAACAAGGTGATTGGGAACATTTACTTGGATGGAGAATGCCAATTCTACTGGTAATTGCGGCACATAGCCCATATGATTAAAGAATATGAGATTAGAATATCTCAGATCAATTCCACCAATTGCCGACAACAAAGCTTGCTTCTGGGAGGGACAATTTTGTAGCACCTCAAACGCTGACATAGCTGAAGGGGATTGAGCCAAATATTCAACTATATTATAATTTTGAGCAGCTCTGGCTCAAGGATTAAATGTCGATTTATGAATGACTCCCTTCGGTGGCTTGATTATCAATTCAGGAATAGTAGTGGGTGGTATCGATTTCGTAGATGGATTCATGGTCGAGGTAGTAGGTTGATTAGTAACCTAAAAACCGTAATATTTATTATGCATTGAGACCAAAACATCAGTCGATGCCTTTGTGACAAACAACAGAAGCACTTGGGAACTAGAAGTTGGATCCATAGCAACCAAATTTGTGTCAGGATTCAGAAATGGATCTGTCAACACAGTTGATGCATGCGAGGTCTTAACCATTTTTGAGACTTCAACGCGATGAGGACAGTCCCAAACAAAGTGTTCTTCATTATAGATTATGCAACGGTAACGAGGTTTCTGATTTCCAGTCGATTGATCAGATTATCCTTCCTGTGGGGTAGAAGTTTTCTTTTTCTTTGATTTCCCCTTTTTCTTATTTCCGGGTTTCTTGTCACTTTTCCCTTGTTAGAAGAGATGACATGGATTTCGGAAGAAGGAGTAGGATCAGATGTAGTAGAGTGATGTGCGCTTGTAGTATAGATCATACCATCTTTGGCATGAGAGTACTTAGATGGAGGAGGAACAATAAAATTAGATCACGACACATTAAGAATTTTCTCGTAGAGCGTACCAAACCGAGTATAAATCAAGTCTAAATATTGGGCATGAGAAATGACCTGCTCTTCAGTGATGACGCTACCCTTAGCCACATCCTCAGTTATAGATGGTAACAGGGACTTAATGAACCACTTAGCAAGGAGCTGATCAGGAAAAAATGTCTTAACCATTCTATGATGACGACGCCGCTCATGAATATGATTAGAAATGTGAGTAGCATTAATCTGTTTAAAATTAGTCAAGAGTTCCGTTATAGTTTCATATTGTATGGGTAACTGGAAGTGGGTCAAAAAGACAGTATCTAGGGAAGTGAAATTATCAAAAGAAGATTTTGGTAACTCAATGTACCATTTTGCAGCCAGACCAGTGAGCGTACGCTGGAAAAGACGTATTTGAATAGAATCATCATTTAGGGAGTTAGGTGAACACCACAAATGATAAGTCATAACATGAGTTGATGGGTCTTCCCCAGGGTTTCCATTGAACTTAGGAATATCTGAGGGTAATTTATGGGGTATCACCGACCACCAAGGAGCGTCATTGATTAGATCATTGGTGAGCTGGTTTAAATCTGGTAACTCTAAAGTTGCAAAAAATGGCAGCTATCGATTAAGGTCGGGTTGAGTATAGCCAGGGTATGATGGAATTGCTTAGGCAACAGGCCTTTGACCACCAACATAAGGAATCTATTGCTGGTAACATAGATAGGGGTTGTTTTGAAAAGCAAATGCTTGAGGATTTTGCTGACCAAAACCTGGGTATGCTACTTGTTGAAATGAAGGTTGTGGCATTTGTGCTTGTGGCTGCCAAGCGGTCCATCCACTAATATTATAAAAAAAACTAGGATAGCTTGGATTCGATTGAGGATAGGTATAACCTGGTTGTGGCTGTGACATCCCATAATATAGTAATCCAGCTTGTGAATAAATGGTTCTAGATACAGGTGGTTGTTGTAAACTAGCCTAAGCAGTTGGAGACCAAGGGCCCAATACTTGGGGGTATTGAGTTGAAGGACCTGCTTGAGATGGTTGAGGTACAACAGTTTGAGTCTATAACAGGGGTAAATATGTATTAACATGTGGAGTTGATGTTGGTGCAACAGGTTGAGCCAGTTGATAAAAATGTACAACCTTTTGTGGTTGGATAGGCAGAGTGGGCTGCCATTGACAAAAATTCATTCCGACATACCAAATAATGACAGAGTACTATCGAAGTGGGTGACCATAGGTTTACCCCCAACATGAGGAGTATAATAAGATGGAAAATATTTTTCTCCAAATGCAGGGAGCCCAGTTGAAATCTTATTAGATGAAATACACCCAGATGGACTAGCTTGATATTTCCTTGATGATAGATATAAAGGATCAAGCTGTTCAATACTCAATAGAGGTGTACCAGATAAAATACCAAATGATGACATTAGTAAAGTCCATGGGTTTGGGGATGCACCAGAGAAGGTTCCAAATAAATATTGGTAACCAGGTGGGATGGAAGGGCCACCATATAAATGTTACTTTGGTGAAGTCATGAACATCGACGAGGTAGTGAGAGCAGGTGCTGTTGCAATTGGAACAGATGGTCCAGCCGAAGATGTTGGCTCAGGCAATGTTATTCGACCAAATTTATACCATATTGGATCTATGGGAACTTGAATAGACGCAGGCTAAAAAAAAGCAGAGGCATATGATTGAGTAAAATACTTTTACAGGTATAGCTCCACCAAAAAATGAGTTGGAGTTAAAGGTATTTCATCTTGTGGGATTTATTCAATCGAAATTAAACCAGGTGGAAGGATTTCTCCGTCAAGTCCAATGTATATTTCAAGAGGTTGACTGTGTGATATGGGAGACTCAATGGCTACAATATATTATGGGGTGACCGATACAGGAAAAAACTCTAGTCGTTCGACTTCGGGATTCAGATGTTTTGGGAAAAAAGAGACAGGATCTAGATCAACTTCTAGTTGAACAACATCGGGTTCAAGAGGTATGGTCTCACTGATTGGATATATCGTGACCATGGGTTGTTGTGAGGACTCCATCTCGACAACAATAAATGAACCAGGATTTGTAGAAACAACTTGTGCCGACTCTGGTATATGTGAGGATGATGTCACACCAGAGGTACTGATAGTAGTAGTTTCGGTAGAGTGATGTCGCCTTTGTCAACCAGAAGTGGCTTCCAGTGGTAAAGGTGGTTTCAATGCCATTATATGGGAACAACGGGGAAATGGATGTTCTTGTTACACGATGAATGATTAATTTTATAACCAAAAACAAATAAACAAAATAAAAGGGGTAATTCTAGGCAAAAGGTTTACCAAGAAACTGTGAATTGCACAATACCTCCTAGCAAACCAAGAAGTACGGGCATGCAATCTATGCGAATGTTATGTTCGGTGGATCAAAATTTACAAGACGGTTGACTTGGTTCACTATAGATGGATATCAACCTAAAATTTTCCTCTCAAATATATCCGAAGGTACATGGAGGCCCAAGTCCGTATTAGCGCTGTCTAATGCGAAACCGCACAGTGAGAGCACCCCCTTATACTTTTCGTACTAGAACACCGTCCGATATACCCGAAGGTATGTGGAAAAGCTCTGATATACTTACGTACGTGGAGTGAGGTATCACACTCGGAATGTATCGTAGACAATTAACAACAACTGCTATGTTTAATGACCCCAAAACACGTCTCTATCCTAGACGTTTTAAATGTTATCATTATGGTTCCAATTCCTTTTTAGGTAAATAGATGTAAATTTTAAATTGATATTTTTTATCACATTGCCTTTCAAGGTTCACCGTGATGATGTAATGGAAATTCCTAAAAATGAAAACTAAAATGATAAGCAAACTTTTAAATTGTAGCTTTTTTCAATGAAAATCCTAGCTACTAAGGGAAAGAGTAATCAGTTTTGAGAGCAAACAAAAAAGAGCAAAAACTAATACGCAACTTTCCTAGCTTGTTCCTATGCAAAACACACAATTCACTATATGAAAATGTAGGTTTTTCTTTTCAGTCCCTTTAATGTGAATGCAAAAATGAAACTATATGCATCAAATCAAGAAAACAAAAAATGTTTTCTTCTTTGAGAAATGATGAATTTAACAACAATTTACTTTTTAGGAAAAACGAAGGATGCAAATACAATTTTTCCTATAGGAAAAAAAAGTATAATGACAATATCATTTACGAAAACAAATGGATCTAAGGCAGAAATAAAATACTTTGAATTTTCTTTTTCAATGATACAGAAAAACACTTAAAGAGACATTGAACAAAATTACTTTTCAAAGGAGGAAGAATCAGGCAAATTCACTGGTCTCTATGAGGTATCAGAGTATTGAAAACACAAAAAACAAATAGCTGAGAATGATGGAAATGAAAAATTCAATTGGAATTTGGTTGGCTAAGGGGGAAACGCAGCCTCTAAGGGTGTTATGCGGATTAATCCCTCTTGAGGAGAAGAGCGATCTACCTAGTATCTTACGGATAGCTAGAAACAAACATCCATTTGTAAATCATTTTCTCTAGATTATTTGAAATTCAAAATTATTGTAAAAAAAGAAAGAGGACATGCCCTTACCTTGAAATCCAAGGTTCGGTGCAGTCTTTTATCCAGTCGCTCCAAAGAGGCTCCTTCAGTAAGTAGAACCTGCAATCAAAGACAGACAAAATAATTAAAAGCACCTGCAACATATAATAATTAAGAACAACTAATCTAACGCAGTGATCAAGGAATCTAAGTATTGTATTATTCAAATAAGCACAAGAACAAGTCAATGAGAAAACGAGATCCATATGTATTATCTTGAATGAAAAGAGTAAATTTACAACTTGATGCCTTGATGCCGTACAAGTTCCTCCAGGGGTCCTAAACAATCGTTCCTCCTTCATATTGACAAGCCTTACTCTCTTTGAACTAGCATAAATTTATGGACATGAGTGTTTCTCTGTGGCTATGGCTAAAAAGGACCATTCTGTGGCAGAGGACGAGGACCGCTCTGTGGCTATGGCTAAAAAGGACCGTTCTGTGGCAGAGGATGAGGACCACTCTGTGGCTATAGCTAAAAAGAACCATTATGTGGCAGAGGACGAGGACCGCTATGAGCCTTTGGCTATGGTTATGGTTCAAGAGGTCGTGTGATCATTATCATACCAATAATAACTAGTATATAGAGTATGCTCTCTTGAGAATTTCTTCAGCAATTACCTTCTGCAAGCTACGATCTACAAGCTACAATATACCATTGAGACTGAAACATGAGCTCAATTTATAGGGAAATTGAGATAGTTTCAGTTCCATGAAGAGGGGGATGGATTCCTCTTATGAAGGGATTTGAGCTCCATAGACCAAGGGATAAGATCCATGAGTGGAGGGATAGAGCTCCATAAGTGGAGGGATAAAGCTCGAACTGATCGTGCTTCTATAAGCTTCCAGTTCGAAGAATATTCGTCCATTTGGGCTTCTAGAACATAGTTTTTCCTTTATTTGACTGTTTACGAGGGTCCGCAGGTTTTATAAGCAAAATGTGCAAGATATTCTACAGGCTATAGAAAAAATATCCAGGGATCCGTAGGAAAAGTGTGGAGTTAGACTTTTAAGGGTTTTAATGAGCTTTTCTCTAATTCCAAGACTTGGTTTAGGAAAATTAGGGTTTTTTACTTCTAAGGGAGCACAATATAGGTGGTGATGAACCTATATAGACATTCAAATGTCATGGTGACAAAATAATGTGTAATAGATTGCCCCATAAAGTGCGAATTTTGAGGTAGTTCTGAAGAGTGAAGTGCTTTATCATTCCGAGGATTGGATTGTGGACACACAGTTCGAAAACCTATAAAAAAATTCAATGCAAGCATGTATATATATATAATCATCGTTGAGGTAGGAATTCTAATATTCAGATCAAAATTAACTAAATGTTCTAGTACATAAATGATTTTAATATTATATCAATACTAGACACAATATGGGCACAACCATCTATCATAAGTAGTCTATTGTATCATGAATAATAAAACTCCTCGCATCCTGGATGGTGAAAACTAGATCCAGGGTCTTGATTTCTGCTTCCTGAACTAATACAATTCTATCCATGCGATTGATTTTGTCGAAGTAGAACATGGTAGAAACCAATATATTACCAGTCAATGATGTGAACTGTTAACAAGTGTGAGAGAAACCACCAATAATGACAATGGCTGTTAAAGTACTCAGTACAATCCATGAAGTGTGAATGAATGATTTGCAATCGAACACTTCATGGAATCATTCGATTGCAAGGTTAATGATGCAACCTGTTTTCAAAGGCGAGAAAACTACCATTAGGGCATGCAGATCACAAGGTACTGATAGGATTCTAGATCAACTTTCTAGATGATGAGCCGTCATTGATAGAAAGTGACCCGTCATAGGACAGCCTATGAAATGAAACCATTAGATCAAGTTTTGAAGAAATATTTGCAAGGACTGACTTAGGGATGGTCAACGTGAATGGAGATAGATGTTTGAAATTAATGGTTTATTTGAATTGTCTCTTGAACACAGAATGACACTACAGATGGTTTAGTAACAATTGACCTAAAGCTAATACCCAAAAACTAGCTAAATAATTTCAATGTGGTTTGATTAACTGTTAGACAAAGTATTTTCCTAACCATGTACAAGTGTGACAAAAGTGTCATGTTCAAGAGTGGTATATTGCTTTTAAAGAAAGGGTGACAACTGGATTCCTTTTCTCTTTTTCCCCCACCATTACTCGCAAGTACCTCTTTATTTTTGACAAGCTTGAGGAGGATAACATTTGCTTGTTGTGTAAGCTCATCCTTCGGATGAGTCCATCTTAGTATTAAAATCGAACCTTAAGAAGGACTGGTTCAGTCCTGTTTGTAATCGACAAGTCCTTTACTGTTAAATTTTAATGAGTCCAATATAGGAGAAACTCGACGTTTTTCAGTTTTAGGGAGTCAGAAGAAAAACATAAGTAAACTCTGTGGTTGTAATTTTTTGTAAATTTAGCCTCTTAGGCCCGAAAAAGGATAAAATAATGTAGGAGAGAAATCTTTTGACCATGATTAGTCAATGTATACATTTTCGTAAATAGTCCATTTCAGTCCAGAAAAGGGGTAAACTTATACTGAAGGGACAACTGTTCATTTCCTTTAACGAGTTCGAATAGTCAAGTACTCGACGATCTTTTCATATTTAAAGAGTCTGAAATGGCTTAAAAGAGAACTCCAGGGTTTCGCTTTTTTGTAATTTTTAAGAGCCCGAAAAAGTGATAAAAGTATACTCACCATCAAAATAATTCTTTTCTCCAAAAATGTGTAATCTGCACAAAAACTCAAAAAATTAAAAATACATGTTCCACAGAAGTAAAAATATTGAAAAATAACCTTTTTAAGAGAAAAATAAATAAATAAATATTTTATTCATTCAAAAACTATAAAAATGAGTTTAGCAAAATCATTTTCACCTTTTATCTTCAGAGCAACAAATTGAGAGATTTTAGCAAAAAAGTTCCAGAGCCAATATTAAGAGAACCGTCTGTTCAATTCGTGATTCGTCATAACCAGGTAATCCACATCACTTTACTCTTCATTTCTATCCATTTAAATTCTCTTTTTTTACTTTAGTTTCATTTTTTAGGGAGAAATTATGTTAAAAAATGTGCTCTCAGGGGTCTGCAGGTCATGCACGCGCTACCTGCAGACCCTGATAGTTTTCTAAAATGAAAATTATCTGGCTACCGCAGTTTTTGTGTGGAGCCCATGCGGACGTCTGCACTGTCTCTACACAAAAACTACAGAGGCACCGTAAGCGTTTTAAAATATACAAATTCTCTAAAAAATGGTTAAAGTTTTTCATTCCAATGGTTTCTAACTTTCAGATATGTTCATTTGTAGGCTATTTCACCATGCTAGAGTGGAGAGAACGTGAGCATGAGGCTATATAAAATGAATCCATGAATGATCCTCACACAATGCGAGTGTTAAAAAATTGTGGTTTATATAAGTTCTGGGCGATTCAGGGTATGAAAGCATAGGTGGAGTTGATGACATGGTTAGTGAACACATGGGATGTTCAAGATTAGTGCTTTATCATTGGTGACCATCAGCTCACAATCGAGCTTGAGGATATTTATTTTCTCACTGGATTTCCCTAAAGGGGAGAAAACATATCCTTGTTTGGGGCTAGACAGGGTGGCCTACCCGTTGCTATATACAAACAATAGTTTTGCAATGATGAGGCAGATCCAAAGGATAATCGCACAGACATAAAAAATATCTCGCGATTAGATCTCAAAGTGATTGCATTCATGGTAACCAAGTTGTGTGGAAGTGTAGCTCCACATGTAGCCACTAAATCTCAAATGCAGACCGCAGTGGAGTGTTTCAGAGGCACCATATTCAACTGGTGTGAAGGGGTATTGGTCAACACGAAAGGCCAACTAACTAGAAAAAAGAACACAAAGTTAAAAAAATTTGGTTATGGAACCATTTTGATTTCCTTTGCTTTGGAGAGAATCCAACTTCTTTCCCCTCAGCTTATTCTAGTGGATCGTGGGGAACCTCAGAAACCTTGAATGGTACATTGGGTTGCATTAATGGCCCGCCATGGTGGCGATGGTAGTTTAGTGGTTTGATTCACTCTGGCATACTTTATGTGGCTAAAGAATCAAGTCTTCACCATTGAAGACTTCCCCTATGCAGATATAGATTTCAGAGGTGATCCTGAGATGTCCTTGCCTCCAGGGGCACAGTGGGAAGAATCAAGTAACCGAACCATTTTGATGTTTTTTTATATCTAATTTTTATTTGTTTTTTATCGTCAAATACTGATAACAAAAATTAAATGCAAATGTTGGTCCACGATTACCAACTACACTCGTTCGCTATGAAAGGTGGCAAGCAAAGCCTATAGTACCACCACAAGATCAGGCATCAGAAATCCTAACTGATATGGAGCACAACCTAGAGAGGTTAACCGTATATATTCTCGAGACAGGGACATATGACATTCCTCTCCGGCATCAGAGATTCTTGCGCAAGGTGGTGCGTGCCATAGTCTACTATCATGATCATCATCACGGATAGTGGATGATCATTGTGGATTGACATAATTTGTTTTTTGTATCAATATCTATTATATCATAAGGTGTTTGAACCTATTATCAAATACGATGTAATATTTTTTGAAAACAAAACTATATATGATATTACTACTTTCTCTGAGTATCTTGTTCAACATGTATCAAATGTTGTTTTGGTTTAATGTTTTAATGTTGCAAATGTCTATTTAGAACATGATTAGCTAATGCATTGGCCAATGTGTTTAAATTTCTTGAAATGTGTTGATATTCGATGTAATCAAACTGTTGTTCCAAGAGATGAACCTTCAAAAATAATCTCAATAACAATGGATTTTTAATTGCGTATACTCTATTTAAATGTAATACAATGAGTTCTGAATCTAACCTAATGATCAAACGTCGAATACCAAATGAAATGGAATCAGATAATAACTTAATGGCAGCGCTATATTCTACAATATTGTTCGTTGTTTGACCAAGGCTTACCCCATGCATAGAAACTAACTCATCAATGGGTGAATAGATAACCCAAGTTGTGGAAGAGATATTCTGTGTATTACGACAGGCACCATCAGCAAAACCAATGTACGTTTCAAGGGATGTTGACATCTGCAATATCAAGAGTAATTAAGATAAGCAGTGATAGTAGTAAAAGAAAACTTAAACTAGGCACATTTATCTAATCTAAGGCATACTATCTAAAAAATAACTAATATACAAGTGAGATCTTCACATGAGAATCAAGCATAATATCTCTTCAGATAAAGACCATTTCTAGGCTTATCTAAAGAGACCCCGTCATAATTAGTCAATTCATAGGCCCCTTTGGCAAGCACTCGCTTGAGAATGTAAGGACCATGCCACATTGTTTCGAATTTCCCAGCACCTAGCTTATCGTTAGCTTGATCACATACTAAGACTAGGTCACCTTCTAAAAAAACACGAGGTGTAACACTTTGATCATTCTGATCTTTCACACATTTCTTATGAGCATCGGTAGCTAATGCAACGGTGCACCGAGTTTCATCTAAATGTGCTAAGTACAAAAAGTGTTTTTCGTCTTCAAAGGTAGTTGGTAGTAACTCTATGGCTAATTGGAGTGACAGTATTTCACATTCAATGGGTAACACAACTTCTAAACTGTAAACCAGTTGAAAAGGAGTGAAACCTGTAGCAGTTTTTGCTGAGGTTCGGTATGCCCATAGTGCCGAAAAAATCATGGTATGCCAATTCGATTTGTGAGTTCCAATAATCTGTTTAATCCTGGTGGTTAAAACTTTATTAACAACTTCAACTTGACCATTAGCCTGCGGGTAATATGGAGTAGAGTTATCATGGCGCAGGCCAAGTTGATCGGAAAGTTCAGTCATCATTATATTTTTAAAATGACTCCCATGGTCTGTGATAATAGCTTGGGGTACTCCAAAATGAGCAATCACATGATTGAATACGAATTTTGCTGCAGTTTTTCCATCTTCCGCGAATGTAGACATCACCTCATCCCATTTGGTAAAGTAATCTACAACTAGAATAATATACCCATGCCCCTCGCCCGAGTGAGGGTTACATGTAATGAAATCAATGCCCCATTTCGCAAAAGGATCGACAACAATTATTGGGTGAAGAGGGGTTGGAGGCGCACACATCTTTCGATAAAAAATTTGGCAGTTGTGGCATTTTCGGATCGCAATAATACAATCTTGGAAAAATGACGCAAAAAATAGCTAGCGTGAAATATATTTTGGGCTGTGGAAAACCCAGACATATGACCACCACACACTCTAGAGTGGCAGTCATTCAAAACTCTTTCAACTTCTTCAGGAGTTATACAACGTCAAAAAATAGAATCTGCTCCACGATGATAAAGTGTGTCTCCAACAATATTGTATTGCTGAGATTGATACCAGATTCTCTGTCGATTTGAACGTGAAAGCTCTGGGCGAAAGGTTTGGGTTTGAAGATAAATGATGATATCTCCAGACCATGGATCTAACGTACTAATAATAAACATAGATTCATCTGCAATGGGATTCTCTACCAGGTTTTCTGTCTTAGTATTGGGAAAGTCACACATAAGTTCTGCAAACACCAGTGATTTCTTTGATTTAGATTTTTCAAATTCCAAATCAAAATCTTGTAGGGTAACAATCCATTTAGAGTATTTTCCCCTGAGTAATTGTTTTGTAAAAATATACATCATCGGGTTGCAATTATATATCACAGTTATCTTTCGTAACAATATGTAGTGATGAAATCTTTGGACAGCTTGAACTGCTGCCAAGGCCAATTTCTCTACATGCGAATATTTAATTTCGTTTGGATTCAGAGTTTGACTTAAATAGTACATCAGATGCTCATTGTGAGATTCATCCTCTTGAACTAGAACCATTCCAATGGTGGAACCAGAGGTTGCTAGGTATAAAAAATAGTCCTCGTTGTAATTTGGTGGATGCAATAACAGTGCATGGGTTAACGTGTGTTTTAGAGCATCAAAATATCAATCAGAAATCTCATCCCAAATAAAAGGAACATTCTGTTTCAACAACTGGGTAAAACCTTTTTTTAACTTAGCATAGTTCAGAATAAATCTACACAGAAAGTTTGCTTTCCCTTGAAAAATTTGGAGTTGACGAAGTATACAAGGAGAAGGTAAATTTATGATGGCCTCAACCTTCGAGGGGTCGACATGAATGTCGGCTTTTGAAACAAGGAATCCCAGTAATCATCCTTATTGCACACAAAAAACACATTTGTGCGGATTCAAACAAATCTTGTAATGCCTACATCTCATAAATTTGTTCGTAAGTGAGTAGGATGATCTTCCCTGTGTAATAAGTGAGTAGGTAAATCATCTAGATAAGGTTGTACAATATGTTTGATATCATGAAAAGCATAAGACATTTCCCTTTGAAAATTTGCACCGACATTCTTTAATCCGAAAGGTAGTTTGATATAAGCAAATTTTCCCCAAGGACATATAAATGTTGTTTTTGGCTATTCAGTAGGGAGTAGGTTGACTTTATTATATTCAGAAAATCCATCCATAAATGAAAAAAATTTATTTCTTACACAATCATCAATGATTTGGTTGATATAGGGGGTAGGATAATTGTCTTTTGGCTATGCTTTATTAATATACCTATAATCGACACATACTCGTATAGTCCCTTGTTTCTTGGTAACGGGAAATATATTAGATACCCAATTTGTTAATGGGATTGGATAAATAAATCCTGATTACAGTAGCTTTTCAACTTCAGATTTAATAGCAGTAGATTATCGCGGATGTATTGTATGTAATCTTTGTCTAATAGGCTTTGCATCTAGGTATGTATTTATTTCATGAACAACAATCTTTGGATCGATTTCTGGCATCTCTTCGTAAGACTAGTCAAATATGTCTTGGAATTCTTGAAATAGGGCTTTATATGTATTAATTTCATCAATCGTACAAGAAGCACCTATATGAATGTTTTCAACAATTCCAGTTTTAACTGATATGTCAATATGAACAGTTGTATAATTTTTTTCCAAATTAATTTCAGAATCTGAATTTGTAATCGATATGGGATTCTATAATTCCTTGACATAATAAATTGTAAAAATAGACGAAAAATCATTTTTAAACCTATCGAGTTCAAGTAAAAACGAATATCTATGGTGTAGATCATCCCAAGGTAATTCATCCGTAGACAAAAATTCTTGAATACTTTCATCAGTATGAAACACTTGTTGAAAAGGATCGGAAATTGATGTCAAGGTTGAGCTTGCTAGCGAAGAATATTCTTCTGTGATCACATTCATTGGATCAAGATTAGTTTAAAGTGTGTTAGAAAATGACTGTACTGCTTAATATGCCATTTTAAAAGGACTCAAGGCATCTCACCATTGAAAGAATCCATTTCTGACTCTGAAGGCACTTCCCAAGTGTCATCAAATGGTATAGTGCTTGATGAAATCATATTGATGTTGGCAATGGTACGCAGTATGTTGGGTTGAGGCATAGAAAAATTTCCCATCAAAGCGGAGTCCTTTACTAAACCTATACAAAAATCTTCATATGGGATAGTCGATTTTCCAACATGTTGGATACTGTCTGTAGAAGTCGGGTCAGACGAATAATATGACAACTGATCGATTTTCACAATATTTCCTTTATGAGGAAACATGATTAACCTAAAGACGGATGAAACAACCAAAAACATACCATAAGACCAAATTCAACCCAAAATAAGGTTGTAATCTAGAGGGGCATCAATAACTTCCACATCTAAATTAACAGTTTTGCCTTATACTTCTATAGGTAGACCCTGAAGTATTCCAAACTGATGGAATCCTCTTCCATCAAAGGCTTTAAGGATTGTCGGAGATTGGTTGAGTGTCAGAGAAACAAGAGTTTTCCAACAATTTAACAACATTATGCACATGGATACCCCCTCATCAATTATAGTATGAAAAACTCATATGTTTTTTACTAACACCGGAATTTGAAAAGCCATCTGATGAGAGAGTCTCATTGCAAAATTTTCTAGATCGAAGACCATGAGGTTAGAATCCTGAGGATCTACAGCTCCAATAGTGGATAAAAGTAATTTCCTTTGTGCTGGAAATGATTGTAGCACTTCTAAGGCTGACATTGCTGAAGGGGGAATCACCAAGTCTTCAACAATGTTGTAGTTCTGAGCAGCTCTCGCATGTGGATTGAAAGCTGATTTTCGAAGAACACCTTTAGCAAGTGGTTTAATTACTAGATCAAGATTAGGCTTCTCGATATGAAGTGGATCAAAAACCAAAGGAGATGTAGCTAGTGTTGAATTAGGATTTTCTATCTCTTTACTAGTTACAGGATTTTTACTTCCATAGTCTTGTGATCGCGTCGCAACCATAACCTCAGACATCATTAAAATATCTGCCGATGAATGTGAAGAAGATCCTATCATTTTATATCATGAGTAGGAAAATTATCCCTCAAAACAGTGGGTGTGGTTGAACCTTTGACGAATTTAGAGACCTTATATGGATGCGGGAACTCTTTAGTAAAGTGATCCTCATCACATATAAGACAAGGATAACGAGGTTTTCGTTTATCATCAGATGATTCATTCTTTTCGGTTTCTCTTTGGGAGATAAAGTCTATTTTTTTTTTATTCTTTCCTTTCTTCTTATTACCAATTTTGGATTTAGCTGTAGATGAATCTACAACATGAATGTTGGCAGAAGTTTCAAGGGAAGAATCTCCTTTCGGTGAATCTGGTAAAGTTATGATAGGAGAAGTAGTTTTTGAAGAATTATTCTTACTCTTATTGCGCTAACTAAAATAATTACACCATCTGCAACATGAGACCCTGAAGGAGTTGCAGTTATTTGACCAGGACGCGGTAAGTCGTGATTTTTTTCGTACAAAGTACCAGACTGTGTATATACAAGGTCTAAGTACCGAGCTTGAGCAATGACATGTTCCTCAGTAACAACTCCTCCCTTAGCCACATCTTCAGTGATCTTTGAAAGAAATGATTTGATGAACCATTCTGCCAAGATCTGATCTGGAATAAAGAATTTCACTAAATGTCTTCTACGTCTCCATTCATGTATATTATCTGATATGTATATAGACGTAGATTGTTTTAATGAAGTTAAGAGTTCTGTGCCATTTTCGTATCTGACTGGAAATTGAAAATGTGTTAAGAAAGCTGTCGCTAACACATTGAAATTATTGAATGAGCCACGTGGTAGTTCAATATACCATTTTGCAGCTAAACCTATCAGTGTTCTCTAAAACAGTCGTAATCAAATGGAATCATCAATCAAAGAGTTGGATGCACACAAGAGGTGGTAAGTCATGACATGGTTTGAAGGGTCCTCTCCTGATTTACCTTTGAACTTAGGAATATCACTAGTCAACTTATTCGGCATTGGCAGCCAATAAAAAAGATATTAGATTGGATCATTCGTTAGGCGCAAAAAATCAGGTAAATCTAAAGTTGCAATGAATGGAAACCGACGGTTAGGGTCCTGCTGAGAAAATTGATAACCTTGTGGAACTATACCAGTACCAAGAGGAGGATATCCAGAATATCCTGGAATAGCCTGTGAATTTGGGATTGGAATACGTCCCAGATAACTAGGATTGGCCGAACCATATTGAGGTTGAGCTGGTATTTGATATGTGTAACTAGGGTACGGTTGATGCTAGTATACTGTATTTTGTGCTACAGGTCCATATTGATACTGCCCTTGATATGGTTGATAAACAAAATGAGGTTGGATTTTTACAATTGTACTTGTACTAGGTTGTCTTGTGGAATCTAAACAATAGTCTAGACTATGGGTCCAGGTTGTTGTGTAGTGACTACAAAGATTTGTTGTGATACTTGAGGGGCTATAGAAATTCTAGGGATAGGTGTGGTAGGTTGAACAGAAGTTGGTGTCGCAGTTTGAGTTGGAGTTATATGTGTACTCGGACCAGGCTGCTGAACTGTACTAGGTGCAGATACCTATGGTATAACTTGAAGCGTAGGTTGGACACGTTGCTGGATTTGACTGTAACCAATTAGATGACCAGGTTGATTATAAGGTACTTGCATGTTAGGTTGAAAATTATATTGATTTTGTGTTGGATCCCACACCGTGTTTACTCCAAGCATGGAGGTACCATTAAAGGTTGTGTTGCATAAGATGGACGATAACTAGGTTGATAATTTGGAATGTATGTTTGATAGTTGGCTAGATAGTTGCCACTAAAAGTTTGACCTCCCTGAAACAATTTTTGTTCTGGGTAGAACCGTGGCCCTAAAGGAGGCTAATGTACTTGGAAAGACGGTTTCCCTGGCATAGGATGCTATCCTTGAAGAGGTTGCAGACCCTAAATTGAGTACTATTCTTGAGGTTGATATTGTCCTTGAGGTATGTACTGGCCTTGAGGTATGTACTATCCTTGAGGCATGTATGGTCCTTGAGGTATGTACTATCCTTGAGGCTGCCCCCCAGGCGGTAAATTACTAACTTGAGGTTGCTGCCCAGGCGGTAAGTTACTACTTTGAGGGCCAGGGTTAGGAATGTGTCCGGGCATCATGTAAATGTGTTTTGTGCTCAAAGTTTCTATATGTGATTCATTTGGACAAGATGATGGTATATGTTTGTCGGGAAAAGGAGTTTCTCATGATAAAGTACCAGAAATTGACTGGTATCCTACAGGAACAGATGGACCACCATAAAAATATGACTCTGGTGATGCAAAAAACATGGATGACTCACTAGGCATGTGTAATATCCCAAAATAGGGAATTTTTACAACAATGGGAACATCTTATAATGTTCCAAAGTTGGAGATCCATCAATACATGAAAAAAATGAAGTACTGTAGAAAATTATCTCATAAAATGTGTGTTAAACATATTTCCATCAGATTATGAACATATTAGCAAAAGTATGCCTTTATACACTGTCTCCAAGTGGGGAAAAGTAGCAAAATAGACCCTAAAAACGTTATTCCCAGGTAACTATGTGAAAATAAGGGGAAATAATGGTTGGATCCCTTAGCATATAGATTAAGGCCCTTACATACAAAAGGGAATTAGAAACAAATCCCTTTTGATAGGTTAAACAGATCCCCCGACGTTACAATGTCTTAGAATCACCCAAATCCCATGGCTTATGCTATGAAGAAAAGACTGAAGCATGTACAATGTTATTTGATGAGGGTTTCTACAAAATTACAATAGAAAATCATAGATCTGAAGATTGATGGTACAATATGCTAAGAAAATAGAGATCTGGCCTCCTTATTGCATTATAGAGATAACCCAACAAGGGTTTCTTGTGACACATGTAAAAAAAGAGCAGATCTGGATATTAAGCTAAAAAATAACGTAGTATCACTAAAAAATTACATGAACATAGCTGAATAAAGTACAAGAGGGATAAGAATCCCTTTTTCTAGCTTTCTGGGAGAAGGGTTGGCCCTTTCCTTAGGAAACTAGCTCAGAAACAAGGCCTAAAACCTTGCTGAAACAACTCCCTGGAAAATGACACAGTTCGTGCAAGGGCCTGCACTATAGGAGAGTAGAGGTGCTTTGGCCCAGTGCCAAGATATGAAATTAGCTCAGAAATCTCCTTTGCTGATCTCTCAAGAGAAGGAAGGCACCCTCTACTAAGAAACAGACCCAGAAGTGGAATGATCAACCTTCCACTGCAACACCCTGCAACACAAAATTACACTGCTACAGAAATAACGCTGTGACTGAAGAATGATGCTTGGCCTCAAGCCTGGATCTGGAAAAAATCAATACAATAATCTCCCAAGAGGCCTCTCAAGGGAAGGGGTGGGATTCCCGCATAGGAACACCCTTGTGCTAAACAACACTGCAACCCTGCTAAACAACAAGAGGACACAAAGTCTAAGAAGACCAATATCAAAATGATAATATAAAACATGAATGGAAAAGGCTTCCATCCTCTCCATATATATCAAGTGAACCTCTTCACATTGGGTCCCATCCACATTTGCCTCCAAGCTCATGCAAGTTTTCCTCCACCAAATCTGCGCAGTTTATCAAGGAGATACAACGTATCTAGACAATGTGTGTTGATTTGGTCAAAGATGACTGAATCAACATGATATTCTCCTTGTTCACACACCTAAATTTGCTCCTTCTAGCTGCTTATTCTTCCTATTTGCACATGAGGAATGTTATTCTTTCTTCTAAAGAGGTTAATGGGCCTCCCTACCCTTTTATTCATCTTTCTAAAGATAAAAACAACTATAATATTCCATTTAGATGAATTTTAAATTTTGGGAATATTACAGTCCTCCCCCTCCAAAATTTTGCTTGTCCTCAAGCAACTACAAAGGTAGATAAAAATTTCTCCCTTCCTCTTCTCATGGCCTCCTCATCAATATATCCCACCATAGCTTAGCAATAAATCTATCCTCCAATGATTCCTCCCAAGTGTGTAAAACATGAGAAAGTGGAAGGTGCAAGTGGAAATCTCCTTCTTGTCCAATGGCCTCCTCAAGGTAGGAGTGATGAACAACATGGGGAATCTCATTCCCAATGAGTGATTCCATCACCCATGCTATCATCCAAATGAAATGAGCCATTCTAGGTATCTCATCAAAGTAATCATCAACCTCTGGTTTGTGCAATGTAGTGGGGCTGCATGGAGAGATTAGTTTTCCTCTTTTCATTTGTTTCTCTCTCCATTTATGGTGAGTATAGGGTTGTTTATGTCCTTGGGTTGAAACAATATGGCCTCCAAGAATGGCCCAAGCTACCCCATCAAACAATTCAGCCATGAAGTGCCTCCTCCAAGCACTCAAGTCCTTCAAATGGCTCACTCCATATGAAGAAAAGAGATGTGATGTGGCAATCATGGTTTGTCCATTTCTCCTCCTGAAACATATAACATGAATAGTATGGAGAATCATACTCCCAATGAGAATCTCCAGCTCATATTCCACTCTCCAAAAAAATATTCCCATGAACATAGCAATATCAGCAATACATGGAAGCAAAACCCAATGAAAACAAGTTGTCACATGACAACCGGAAAGTGGACCATAGTTCCACACATGGAACCAGCATAGTGCATCCCTTGCCTGCATCAAAACAAGTAATAACAAGTGCTCTCACACCCACTTTTTTGCTTCCACAATAATTTTAGAAGATAGAAACATGAAAGTACAAAGTGGTGTCAATGGTGCACACCAAGAACCATGTGGCTTCCCCCACAAACCACCCATAAGATAGCCAATCTCAATGCTGCAATTAGCCTCAAGTACATCATAATATAAAGTATAATAATGGATGATAATCCTTAGTACAACATGCTACTCATATAAGGTAAAGAAAGGGAAACAATAACACAAATGTATACCTTCTCTACTATGTACTTCGGTCCTTGAGCTGAAATGGCTCAATTGAAAATGCTCCCTCACTCCCAATGAGTAGGAAAGTGGTTGTGACATCCTCTCTATCACCATCTAGGCTATGCATCCTTTCATATGATGAAATATATCATGCGGGATTCCCTCCCAAGTGAACTCCTCTGCCAAAGAAAGATATGCATCATAATGCATGGAAAGGAAGTCCTCATGTGCTGCATGTAGCAGCTTCTCCTTGAGCTTAGAAGCTCTAGTCAAGAAGACTCTGCCATAAGAATAGATGACCATAACATCCACGATATATCTATCACCTCCATTCGGGTCATCAAGAATCATGCAAGCAAAAAGATCCTTGGAGTACTCTACCAATAGTTGAGACCTCCAATATGGATCTATCCTCCCAAGAGACAACGCTGGTGATCTGGCATGTGAAGCTCTCCTCATGCTGCTACCTGCTACTTTGACATCCCCCATGCCAAAGTCTCCCTCCAAACTATTCACGTCTCCAAAATCCAATAGTGGTGAATCCAAAGACAAGGTGTCTCTCATCAACTCTAGATCTGGTGGCCTCCCAAGTGGAATTCCTCCATGTAGTGAGATATCAATGTCAAGAGTAGACTGTACATATGGTTGGGAAACCTTGCCCTTGCCCTCACAGTGCAGATCAGTCTGCCTCTCTTCTGTATTAGGTCTCTAAAATAGAGAAGGGTGTGTGATCCTCATCAAGTGAGGCTGCCCTTCCTTCCTACCTTCTCCTTCCATCTGCAATGCTTCACAATCATGCTGCTCATTGATTGTGCTTTGACCTCCATGTATGAGATCCTGGGGAAATTCTTGCAAGGATACAAGAATTCCTCCTATTGGAGCATGTGCTCCTCCTCCCTCTGCATGAGGTACTAGATGTGCTCTAGATGTGACAACTCTGTTGCCCTCATCTTCATCAATGTGTATGGGAAACCCTCCAATAATTGGATCCTCTTATGAAAAAGATATCCCCATGCCCTCTTGTTTAGGAATATGAGATAGAGGTCTTGCCTCTAACAATGTATGATTCAAGATGTCAGCTTCTCCCATGGTTTTATGAAGTGGAGTGAAGTTTATAGTTTCCTCCATCACATGCAAGGTTCTTGTTTTCTTAGGTTTTTATTGCTCCACTACATGTGTCTTAGGAAGTTTCCCATCAAACTTTCCCACCAATGTTTTAATGAATCTTGCATAAGAGGAAGTATTTGCATTTTTCAAAGAACAAGATTCAAAAATCCACCATGCATAGGCATTACCTCCAAAACGCAGTGCTGCAATTCTGATGGATTCATCTTCATAAATGTGGTGTTGCTGCAAATAGGAGTCTAGCTCCTCCACCCAAGCTCTAGCTGAACATGTAGGTGAACCATCAAAAGTAGATAGAAGAAATATATCCATCTTCTGCTGCTTGCTTCTCTTCACTTAGATCTTGAAAAACTCTTGGAAAGTGGTATGATCTCTAAACCTCTCAGCTTGAGATTCATACTCCTGCAACACATCACTAAGAGTTTTCCTCTTAGGTATTCTCCCTCCTTTCATCCATCTCATGATAGATCCTAGCATTTGACTGCGCTGTGCATCATGGTGTGTAGCTGCATGCTCACACTTACCATGTGAAAATCTAGATCTAGCTCTAGATCCAAACTCTTTTGGAGATTCCATCTCCATTCTTGTTTTCTTCAGATCTCCTTGAAAGCTCTGTATAGATCTTGGAAGAAGCTTTGTAAGCCAGTCTTCCTTTTTCCCTCCACATAATGGAGTCTTCTCCTTTTTGTACATCTCCCCTTCATTTGATGGCATAATGGCTGAGATTCACAAGCTGTGCCAAGAAATTTTCTTTGATACCACTGTAATATCCAAAAATAGGGAATTTCTACAACAATGGGAACATCTTATAATGTTCCAAAGTTGGAGATCTAGCAATACATGAACAAAAATGAAGTACTGCAGAAAATTATCTCATAAAATGTGTGTTAAACACATTTCCATTAGATTATGAACATATTAGAAAAATTATGCCTTTATACACTGTCTCCAAGTGAGGAAAAGCAGCAAAATAGACCCTAAAAATGTTATTCCCAGGTAACTACGTGAAAATAAGGGGAAATAATGGTTGAATCCCTTAGAATATATATTAAGGCCCTTACATACAAAAGGGAATTAGAAACAAATCCCTTTTGATAGGTTGAATAGATCCCCCGACCTTACAATGTCTTAGAAACACCCAAATCCCATGACTTAGACTATGTAGAAAAGACTGAAGTATGTACATCATTATTTGATGAGGGTTTCTACAACATTAAAATAGAAAATCATATATCTAGAGATTGAGGATACAATGTGCTAAGAAAACAGAGATCTGGCCTCCTTATTGCATTATAGAGATAACCCGACAAGGGTTTCTTGAGACACATGTACAAAAAGAGAAAATATGGATATTCAGCTCAAGAATAATGCAGTCTAACTACAACATTACATGAAAATAGTTGAATAAATTAAAAGAGGGATAATAATCCCTTTTTCTAGCTTTCCGAGAGAAGGGTTGGCCCTTTCCCTAGGAAACTAGCTCAGAAATAAGGCCTAAAACCTTGCTGCAGCAACTCCCTGGAAAATGACGTAGTTCCTGCAAGGGACTACACTGTAGGAGAGCAAAGGTGCTTTGGCCCAGTGCCAAGATATGAAATGAGCTCAGAAATCTCCTTTGCTGATCTCTCAAGAGAAGGAAGGCACCCTCTACTGAGAAACAAACCCGAAAGTGGAATGATCAACCTTCCACTGCAACACCCTGCAACAAAAAATTACACTGCTGCAGAAATAACGTTGTGACTGAAGATTGATGCTTGGCCTCAAGCTTGGATGTGGAACAAATCAGTACAATACTCTCCCAAAAGGCCTCTCAAGGGAAGAGGTGGGATTCCCGCACGGGAACATGCTTGTGCTAAACAACACTACAACCCTACTAAATAGCAAGAGGAAGCCAAGTCTAAGCAGACCAATATCAAAATGATAATCTAAAACATGAATGGAAAAGGCTTCCATCCTCTCCATATATAGCAAGTGAACCTCTTCACATTGGGTCCCATCCACATTTGCCTCCAAGCTCATGCAAGTTGTCCTCCACCAAATCTGTGCAGTTTATCAAGGAGATACAATGTATCTAGACAATGTGTGTTGATTTGGTTAAAGATGACTGAATCAACATGATATTATCCTTGTTCACACCTAAATGTGCTCCTTCCAACTGCTTATTCTTCCTCTTTGCACATGAGGAATGTTAATCTTTCTTCTAAAGAGGTTAATGGGCCTCCCTACCCTTTTATTCATCTATCTAAAGATAAAACCAACTATAATATTCCATTTAGATGAAGTTTAAATTTTGGGAATATTACAACATGTTTAATGAAGGTCTGTAATTACCTCTTGGTATGGCGTAAAAAGGAATTCGGGGTGGTGAATATTTTAGAACAAAATTGTGTAGAAATTCTGTTAACTGAGAATACCAAGGATCTTTTTTGAAAGGGCTATAGTAAATCGATTCACTTGGCCTAAGATCTAAAGATTCCTGATGTGAAGGAAGAACAAATTCTTCCTCTGTGTCAGTAAATTCTTCAATGCTAATGAGGCCAGGAGTAAGGTTCTCGGTGATGCGAAACTTCACTCTAGGTGAATCAAGATGACCAGAGGTTGGAGTAATGAACTCAAAAGCAAGCTCAGATGTAGCAGGTTCAGTTTCTGGTTCATAAATTTTAGGCTTAGTAGCTGATAATTCACTAGTTGTGGAAGCAAGTTCAACTAGTTCAGAAATTGTAAGTTTTCTTTGAGAACTCTCTGTTGTTTGAGGTTGATCTACTTCATAATCAGGATGAATAATTACTGATGTTTCCTCATGTTTAGTTCATCCAGTCCCTGATGTTTTTCCTTTCTCAGATTTAATATTTTCTAACTGGCTTGGTGTGTACTCAGGGGGTTTCCCCTGCATTCTACGAGATTGTCTAGGTAATTCAGCCACGATTAAAAGTTTTAATGCACAAAATCAAATAAAATTTCAACAAAATATCCTAAAGTTTCTAAGGAAACAATCAAATTGATCATATGCCTACAAAATCTACGAGATAAATCCACATACAAATAGTAGATTCCCACACTAAAAACACTAGTTGGTGATGAAATCCAACGTCATAGAATTCTAATGTGGAAATGGAGGTTGGAACAGTTACCCCGACAACCTGCTTAATGAAATAGTCCGGTGCAAGTCTCTCCAGTTATATCATCTCGAAGTGAAGAATACCCTCTGGAAAGTCCAAGTGAGTCTAGTCATTGTCTGCTCCAGGTACAATGGGACCTTCCCTCCATCGTCACCTTTGGGAAAAAATCCTAAAGTTTATAGCAACTAAGGTCACCAACGGGAACAAATGTACCTAGGGGAATAGTCTACGATCCGATATACACGCAAGGGCAGAGTAACTAGCTCAATCCCCTTGAAGGCTCCTTGATATAATCCAAGGTTTACCAACAAGTGAACCCATGCTCCTCGAAAATGGTCTATTCGAGGTTTACCATTTTTAATACATGCACATTTGCTATCTTTCCCAATGATATAGGTATGATTACCTCACTGGTTTCGACATGATCTCATGCTTGACTCTTTTAAGAAGAGCTTCCCAGAGCACAAATGCTACAATTGGATTTTTCCTACTGCAAGATTGCTACTTGTTTGTTTGAACTGTCTTGGAATGTTAATTACAACCTATTCCAAGACATTATCATAAGCTATGTTGGTGGAAAAGAGCCCTAGAAAATGTAAAATATCTAGATTTATTTCATTAAATCATTGTTTTTAATTTGGCTATTTCTTAAGACAGAAGGTATGGAAGTGAAACTTCAATGATGTTTTATGACCCGAATCAAAAATACATTAAATGCATCTATATGAAAAGTGAAACTCTTTTCTCTTCAATGAATATTATTTAAGGAAAGATTGAGAGATTTAACAATTTTCAACGCACCAATTCTTTCTTCATAAAAAAAATCTTTGAAAAGAAGACGATTTATTTGAGAACTCAATTTCATAAAATGATCAATTACTCGTTCGAAATGAAATCTCTTATCAATTAGATCAGAAACTACAAATAATTAAACAAACCATTTCAAAAAATAAAACCATATCTCAAACTCCTAAAAACATAAAATTCAAAATAAAAAAGGAAAATTCTAATGTTGAACTTTATCTAGAATGTTTGAGGATGTTTTCTCTTAGTTTGTGATCGAAACAAGAAGAATTTCTACTTATCTTAGCAGAAATGAAAACATCCAACAATGGTTTGGTGTGAAAATCAGGCCTTAGTAAGCTAAAAGCTCTTCTAAATTTACAAATGAAAATGTAATCAATTTTCATAAAAGTAAGGTTTTCAATGAGTTTCAATGGCTCAGAAAGAATACAACATGATACCAGAAAGCTAAGGTATATGAAATTTTCTTATATGGAGCAGCAAGAAATTAGGGCAAACACTCACTCATAAAATGCAAATCAGAAATTCACACATAAGAAATTGACAGTCAAGACAAATTGGGGTAAACACAGAGAATCTGGTAATCTGTCTCCTAAGAATATAATTTTAAGTTTTTCAAAAAAATTGCATATATCCACAGGTTCTAATGGATAACAGAGCAGTACCGCACTATTCTGAACTAAAAACTGCGGAGGCTACCACACTGTTTTCAAATAAAACCGCAGAGGCTAGGAAAAATATAGAAAAAATGGAAATTCAGCTTTTCTTTTCAGGGATTCTCAGAAGTTATCTACCCAACCTAGTTTTAGACTAATCAAAATCAGAAAACTCTTTAAGATTCAAACTGAAAAAATAAAAAGGAAAACTAATTTCTATTCCCTAGGGGAGTCGTCATTTTGTTATGCGGATTAATCCCTCTTGCAGACAAGAGTGATCTCCCTAGTATCTTACGGATAGCTAGAAACAAAAATCCATTTGTAAATTGTTTTCTCTAGATTATTTTCAATTCAGAATTATTATAAGCAAAGAAAGAGGACATGCCCCTACCTTGAAATACAACGTTCAGTGCAGTATTTTAACCAATCGCTCCAAAGAGGCTTCTTCAGTAAGTAGAACCAGAAATCAAAGATAGAAAAAAGAATTAAAAGCACTTGCAACATATAATAATTAAGAACAACTAATCTAACTTAGTGATCAAGGAATCTAAGTATTGAATTATTCAAATAAGCACAAGAACAACTCAATGAAGAAATGAGATCCATATGTATTATCTTGAATGAAAAGAGTAACTTTACAACCTGATGTCTTGATGTCATACAAGTTCCTCCCGGGTTCCTGAACAATCGTTCCTCCTTCAGATTGACAAGCCTTCCTCTCTTTGAACTAGCATAAATTTATGGACATGAGTTTGTGATATTTCTCATACCAATAATAACTAGTGTATAGAGTATGCTCTCGAGAATTTCTTCAACAATTACCTTCTGTAAGCTACAATCTACCCTTGAGACTGAAACATGAGCTCAATTTATAGGGAAATGGAGATAGTTTTAGTTCCATGAAGAGGTGGATGGATTCATCTTATGAAGGGATTTGAGCTCCATATACCAAGGGATGAGCTCCATGAGTGGAGGGATAGAGCTCCATAAGTGGAGGGATAAAGCTGGAACTGATCGCGCTTCTAGAAGCTTCCAGTTGGGAGAATATTCGTCCAGCTGGGCTTCTAGAACGTACTTTTTCCTTTATTTGACTATTTACAGGGTTACATAGGTTTTATAAGAAAAACGTGTAGGATATTTTGTAGGCTATAGAACAAATATCTACAGATCCGCAGGAAAGAGCTAGAAAAAGTGCAGAGTTAGACTTTTAAGGGTTTTAATGTGCTTTTCTCCAATTCCAAGACTTGGTTTAGGAACATTTGGGTTTTTGAATTCTAAGGGAGCACAATATAGGTGGTGATGAAACTATATAGACATTCAAATGTCATGGTGACAAAATAATGTATAAAAAAGGGGAGACAGTGCGTTGCAATACACCATTGAGTGGGAGACAGTGCACTGCAGTGCACTGTACCTTGACCAACAGTGCATTGGGCACAATAGAGGATGAAATTCAAGCTACATAACACACTTCTAATGCAATTTTGTGATTAAAAAATCTAATAGCTGAAATTAGATGCTACTGGGTGGATAAGCAGAGGCAAAAACACTAATAATGATAGGAAACTCCATAGTGGAGTCGCCAGTTTTTTATGCAGAATTATGATCTACGGATAAATCAAATTCCCTAAGTGTGGTGCTAGGTGCTTAGAACAATAGATGAAATACTTTGTCATCACTTTATCTAAGAATAAAAAAACATACAAAAAGATAGAAGAACCTACTTGTGATCCAAGCACTTCCTATTCTCCTTCTGTCGCTTTTGATGTAGCATCCAATCCAACTTAGATCGCCAGATTGGTTCTTGCAAGTATAAAAAAACAACAACAAAGAGAGTGCAATATAAATATGGCTATTTATCCTAATCGGTTAAATCTTTTGAACATGAAACATATATATCATTCAAGAATCCATTGCATGAGAAATAGAAACATAATCAGATACATATATGGGAAAATGAACAACAATATTTATTAAAGATTAGAAGGGGGAGGCTACAACCAATGACCGATTTGATGTCACCAGCTCTAGCTTCATCCCAGCCTCATCAAAATCAACATCTCACAAGCAGTATATCATTCCTTTCACTCTCTCAATTGAGAATCCAACAACATTTATTTACCAAAATTATTCCTTCCCCAACACTAGTATTTGTGCTCAATTTATAGGGCAATTGAATGTACTTTCTTAATCAATGACTTTATAATAATAGGAAATACATGTTTCCAAGTTCAGAGGTGTTAAATGGACACTTGGATTCGAAGTTTGACACATATGGACTCTTCTAGAAGGCACTGGCCATGTGGAGATTCTGGAACAATGAGAATTTCGCTCCCATTGGACCAACGCACCCTTGAATGTCGGGAAGTGCATTGTAGTGCACCGTTGAATGGAGGGAGTTGCATATGAAACACAGTTAGTCCCTTGAGAGGTAGTTTTGGTGAGCTCATAAGTGATATAACATATACTTCAAACCTTGGAAATCTCACATTAGAAGTCATGAATGATTTGTTCTTCTCTTAGGGCATATAGAAACTGAAATGTTACAGGATGATAGATGCTATTTCATTGGTCCTTGGGATGATGTCTAGTCTAAAAAGTTCATGGGGGATGATGCACAAATTGACCTATAACAAAGTGTGTATGGTTAATATTAGAACTAGAATCTCCAGAATATTTCATTTAGAAATGAATATTTTTAAATATGCAACAATCACACATATGGCTAGAAAAATGAACAACATAAGAAATAAATGAATAACATACAAATGATTTTCCCCTTGAAATCAATGTATCATTCCAATGATCAAAGATTACAAGGAATATCCATAATTAGCTATAACTTAGTAGTTTTTTTATAAACAAAAATATTACACACTGAAGAAGTCTAACTTGTTGAAATAGAAATATGGCTCTATTGAAAAAAGACAACTACTATTGTACAAATGTAAGATGCTACTATTGTATGGATTCCTGGATTCTCTCTCGTTGTTTGATATTGTGGATTCACACTTTATCCTCTCAGATGCATTCCCCTCTATCTATTGGTCTTAGCTTCTATAAGTGTTCATGTACATTTCAACTTCTCCTATCTTACCCTATTTATGCTTTAAGAGATATAACTAACCCTCAATCCTATTGACTAATTTCCTATATCTTAGGAACCATCTTATCTCGACAAGTGTGTATGGCTAAGATTAGAACAAATATAATTCATTAGTATTCTAGAATCTCCAGAATATTTAATTTAAAAATGAATATTTTAAAATATGCAACAATCACACATATGGGTGGAAAAATGAACAACATAAGCAACAAACAAATATCACACAAATGATTTCCCCCTTGAAATCAATGTATCATTCCAATCATCAAAGCTTACAAGAAATATCCACAATTAGCTATAACTTAGTAGTTGCTTTATAAACAAAAATATTACACAATGAAGAAGTTTAACTTGTTGAAATATAGATATGGCTCTATTGAAAAAAGGCAACTACTATTGTACAATTGTAATATGCTACTATTGTATGGATTCCCTCTCATTGTTTGCTATAGTGGATTCCCACTTTCACCTATTAGATGCATTCTCCTCTATCTATCGGTCTTAGCTTGTATCAAGTGTTCATGTGCATTTCAACTTCTCCTATCTTGTCCTATTTATGCTTTAAGAGATATGACTAATCCTCAATCCTATTGAATAATTTCATATATCTTAGGAACCATCTTATCTCAACAAGTGTGTATGGTTAAGATTAGAAAAAATATAATTCATTAGTATTCTAGAATCTCCAGAATATTTCATTTATAAATGAATATTTTTAAATATGCAACAATCACACATATGGCTAGAAAAATGAACAACATAAGCAATAAATGAATAACACACAAATGATTTTCCCCTTGAAATCAATGTATCATTAAAATTATCAAAGCTTACAAGGAATATCCACGATTAGCTATAACTTAGTAGTTGTTTTTATAAAAAAAAATATTACACAATGAAGAAGTCTAACTTGTTGAAATAGAAATATAGCTCTATTGAAAAAATACAACTACCATTCTACAATTGTAAGATGCCACTGTTCTATGGATTCCCTCTCGTTGTTTGCTATTGTGGATTCACACTTTCTCCTATGAGATGAATTATCCTATATCTATTGGTCTTAGCTTCTATCAAGTGTTAATGTGCCATTGAAATTCTCCTATCTTGCCCTATTTATGATTTAAGATATACAACTACTCCTCATTCCTATTGAATAATTTCCTATATCTTAGGAACCATCTTATCTCAACAAATGTGTATGTTTTAGATTAGAACAAATATAATTCATTCGTATTCTAAAATATCCAGAATATTTCATTTAGAAATGACTATTTTAAATATGAAACAATCACACATATGGCTGGAAAAATGAAAAACATAAGCAATAAATGAATAACACACAAATGATTTCCACCTTGAAATCAATGTATCATTCCAATGATCAAAGCTTACAAGGAATATCCACAATTAGCTATAACTTAGAAGTTGTTTTATAAACAAATATATTACACAATGAAGAAGTATAACTTGTTGAAATAGAAATATTGCTATATTGAAAAAAGGCAACCACTATTGTACAATTGGAAGATGCTACTGTTGTATGGATTCCCTCTCGCTGTTTGCTATAGTGGATATGCACTTTCTCCTCTCAGATGCATTCTAATCTATCTATTGGTCTTAGTTTCTATCAAGTGTTCATGTGTATTTCAACTTCTCCTATCTTGTCTTATTTATGCTTTAAGAGATATAACTAATCCTCAATCCTATTGACTAATTTCCTATATCTTAGGAACCATATTATCTCAACAAGTGTGTATGGTTAAGATTAGGACAAATATAATTCATTAGTATTCTAGAATCTCCAAAATATTTCATTTAGAAATGAAAAATGAACAACATAAGAAATAAATTAATAACACACAAATGATTTTCCCCTTGATATCAATGCATCATTCCAAAGATCAAAGCTGACTAGGAATATCCACAATTAGCTATAACTTAGTAGTTGTTTTATAAACAAAAATATTACACAATGAAGAAGTATAACTTGTTGAAATAGTAATATGGATCTATTGAATAAAGGAAACTACTATTGTACACTTGTAAGATGCTACTGTTGTATGCATTCCCTCTTGCGTTTTTCTATAGGGGATCTGCACTATCTCCTCTCGGATGCATTCTCCTCTATCTATTGGTCTTGGCTTCTATCAAATTTCATGTGCATTTCATCTTCTCCTATCTTGTCCTATTTATGCTGTAAGAGATATAACCAATCCTCAATCCTATTGACTAATTTCCTATATCTTAGGAACCATATTATCTCAACAAGTGTGTATGGCTAAGATTAGAAAAAATATAATTCATTAGTATTCTAGAACCTCCTGAATATTTCATTTAGAAATGAATATTTTTAATTATGAAACAATCACACATATGGCTAGAAAAATGAACAACATAAGCAATAAATGAATAACACACAAATGATTTTCCCCTTGAAATCAATGTATTATTCCAATGATAAAATCTTACTAGGAATATCCACAATTTTCTATAACTTAATAGTTGTTTTTTAAACAAAAATATTACACAATGAAGAAGTTTAACATGTTGAAATAGAAATATGGCTCTATTGAGAAAATAAAACTACTATTGTACATTTGTAAGATTCTACTCTTGTATCTAAGTGTTTTGATGTGTGTTTTAAATTCTTTCATCTTTTCTTATTTATGCTTTAATAGATATAACTAATCCTCAATAGTAGTAGCTAATTTCCTATCTTAACAACTAATCTCCTTAACCAAAGAATTGCTTTGATATCATGTCAAATGTTTCAAAGGCCCTAGATGATTTTTTTCCTATATTTTTATCTTAATTAAATAAATTAGATATGAACTTATTAAATCACAAATATGAATTTATAAATATGCAACAATCACACATATGGCAAGGAAATACATATCCATAATTATTTTCCCATTCAAATCACCTTGTCATTCCAATGATCAAATCTTACAAGGAATATCCACAATTAGCTATAACTTAGTAGTTGTACAATAACAAAAATACTACATTGCGAAGAAGTATAATCTATTGAAATAAAAATATGGCTCTACGAAAAAAGAAAACAATAGTTACTATTACACAATTGTAAGATGCTACAATTGTATGGATTCCCTCTCGCTGTTTGCTCTAGTGGATTCACACTTTCTCCTATCAGATGAATTCTCCTCTATCTATTGGTCTTAGCTTCTATCAATTTTTCATGTGCATTTCAACTTCTCCTAACTTGTCCTATTTATGCTTTAAGAGATATAAATAATCCTAAATCCTATTGACTAACTTCCTATATCTTAGGATCCATCTTATCTGAACAAGTGTGTATGGTTAAGATTAGAACAAATATAATTCATTAGTATTCTAGAATGTCTAGAATATTTCATTTAGAAATGAATATTTTTAAATATTCAAAAATCACACATATGGCTAGAAAAATGAATAACATAATCAATAAATGAATAACACACAAATGATTTCCCCCTTCAATTGAATGTATCATTCCAAGAATCAAAGCTTACAATTGATATCCACAATTAGCTATAACTTAGTAGTTGTTTTATAAACAAAAATATTACACAATGAAGAAGAAGTCTAACTTGTTGAAATATAAATATGGCTCTATAGAAAAAATAAAACTACTATTGTACAATTGTAAGATGCTATTGTTGTATGTATTCCCTCTCCCTATTTTCTATAGTGGATTCACAATTTATCCTCTAAGATGGATTCTCCTCAATCTATTGGTTTTAGCTTCTATCAAGTGTTCATGTGCATTTAAAATTCTCCTATCTTGTCCTATTTATGCTTTAAGAGATATAAATAATCCTCAATCCTATTGACTAATTTCCTATTGTTGGGCACCAAATCTGGCTACCTTTCTGACCATTTTTATCATCCTTTTTTATCCTTTTGTGTTTAATTACCTACATTTTCTATGCTAAACTTATGAGGTAAATACCCCTAACTTGTCCAATTGAAATATTTTAATTATGAAGTAAATTTACGGAGTCTTACCTATTTGCGGCACTAAGATATGTGCTTGACTACAGTTTGGAGAACAGGAACCCTCGCTCTAGTGGTTTTGCAACAGATTTGGTAACGGTTAGCTATAGGGAAATTGCGTAACTGGAGACACGATTATTTGGGCCTATTCTTGGCCCTTTGTTCTATCTTGGACATCTGATGTTTGTGTTGTTCCAACTGCTGTGTATTTCCGAAAGCGCGATTACCACATTCCAGGGAAATCTGTTATTCTCTCGCGCTATGTATAAAATGGATATTGTTCCTATAAATGGGGGTTCCCAAAATGATATTGTAATCACATCTTACAGATTAATAAAATACTTCTGGTTTTGATGTTCTAAGCGTTTTCATGACTAACGCAGCCTTGATCAGAGAGCTGGGCCCGCTCTTCTGATAAGGTGCTACACCTGTGTGTGTGTGAATTGTTTCTTGTTATGGCTGTTGTTATTTACTTTTAGATTGCTTTGAAGTTCAGTACTGATTTCATCTCACGGTAATGTTTTGAATCTTAATTATAAACCCTTTGTTGAACAGATTATGTGTTTGTTCCTGCATATACCTTGCGTGTTGCCTTGAAAGGACACACTCCCAGATTGATAAAATTAATGTCATATTAGGGTAGATAAATCATTCTTACCTGGACACGAACATTTTGGCGCCGTTTCCGGGGAGGCTAACAAGGTGCAAGCAATGATTCGAACCAACCAGAGGGTAAATATCTCATCCTGGGGAGAGATCGAGCTTTCTCACTCTGCTTCAGGTCCTGAGTGTAGGTTTTGATTTTTCTTTGTGTATTTATGTTTCTGTTTTGGATTTAGGGCCATCTTCTTGTCTTGGAGAGGGAGGAGTCTTTTGACACCCTGCTTCAGATCTGGGAGTATTAGGTCTTCCTGTGGATTGTGATGTTTTGGTTCTTGTCCCAGGGAGGGAGGAGTTCTTTAACACCCTACTCTGGGCCTGAAACCCTATCTTTTTGTTCCGATGTCTTTATTTTATTTTCTTTGTGAACTCTTTTATCTTGGGGAAGGAATAGTCTTTTGACACCTTACTACAAGATTGGAGAATTGTAGGTTCATACACAGACCTTCCATCATACCAATTTTTGTATGAACAAAGAACCAAATAAGAGGGGTAGAGTGAGAGCCCTAAAAAGGGGAAGACCAGATCTGGGAAGAAAAACTTATATTTAGCAGATTATGGAAAAGGCAGAGTCAGAAGCATATTCTCGCGTAGATGCAAGGCTAGGTGCTAGGAGAGTGAAGTCTAAGGGACAGTCAGTGGACGAACCAGTGTAGGCCACGGTGTCCCTTGATGATTTGGTACAACAGGGTCCTCCAGCAGTAGAAGAGATAATCAACAGTAGATAGGACCAAGAAGATCTTGTGCTGGTAATTGCAGAGGAAGAAATTGCAAGTATAACATCGACGGAGTTAGACTGCTCTAGTAAGGGAAAGGAAGTTGTAGTCGAGGAATTGAACCATCAGGACAAAAGAAGAGGAAACGAGGGGATACTGGTATCGCCAAGAGACTGGGGAAGTGCCACTAAAGTAACTCGCGTCCCAGTAGTGAGGAGTCCCCAACCATCCTCCACAGAGCCTGTTGAAATCCCCAGCGATTATTGGAAGATATTTATGGCTCCCACAACCTCCATTATCAAATTTCCCATTGGGAATTTGGGAGCTGGCGTGCCTACAAAGCCTATCCCATTAGCAACCTTACCGAACTTCCATAGGCTTGTTTCAGAGAATCCCGACACATTTTTATTTGAGTTTGACATAGTGTGTCGTGGGTATGATTACATGACAGATGCCCAGAAGTTAAAATTTTTTCCTTCTACACTAAAAGGGATGAATCTGTGATGGTTTATGGGCCTTGGAGAAAAATCCATTTCCACATGGAATGATATGCAAACAAATTTTTTGGAAAGTTACTAGGATTACTGCAAATCCCAGAACGTCAAGGAGGAGATTTTTAAGTTCACTTAGAAAGAAGATGAAAGTTTGGAAGATTGTGTGGAGAGATTTAAGTACCTCTTACAGAGGTCAGGTCATTCTGATATGGATAAATAAATTTTGAAGGTTATCCTCCTTTGATCCTTTCGAGAGGACTCAATGGAACTCTTGAATATTGTGGGAAAGGGAGACATCTCCAAGGAAACCTTTGAAGGTATTTGCGATTTGTGTATCCAGATCTTGAGGGGGATTGCAAGAAATATATTAGGGATCCGTTCAGTAAAAGGATCCGGTGGGGGTGTTATGAAAGCAGAAATCAGGAACCTGCTAGACAACTTAAGGACGAATATTCTCAGTACCCTGTTAACACAAATGGACACTTTGCAAGTAAAGTAGAAGCAACTGGAACTGGATAGGACATGTTACACTAAAAAATGTCACCTTGACATTCTGCTAACTGTATGAGCTCATTAACACTCATACATACCTCCTTTGCAAGTCTTACAACCTTTACTCCTCATGTCAAGCCCTGAAACAAGAAGAAAAACCCTAAAAACCTCTGAAAGAATGGGTATGCAGGTAACATGAAGCCTGCCTGCGTTCTTGGCTTGGGTACGCAGGTAATGCATGGATTACCTGTGTTCCAGAACGCAGTTTTCCTTAAGAATTCCTGCGTACCCCCTCCAAACTCAAAAGAGCGAGAAAGTAAAGTTAAAAAGTTGGCTTGAGGTCAATTCTAGAAGGTTCTAGATGAGAATTTTTGGGGATGAGTACGCTTTGATAAGGTGCATGTATCCCTCACCTTAAGGAACTAATCCCTTGATGTGAGGAGCCTATCCCTTTGAAGGAGGATTATATCCCTTCAAAGGTGGAATCCTAACCTCCTCATCTGCTCTATAAAATGAGGCATTGGGTAGCCTCAAATGGTTAGATTTTGAAGATTGCGAATTGGAGTTCAAGCTTTAGACTATTTGAGGTTAAGTGCTGTTGAGATTCAGACTCAGTCAACTAAGAATTTTGTGAGGAGAGATTACATACCTCTATTTGTCTTAGTGGGAGGAGTGCAGAGCTTATCAAAGTAGAGGAGACTCCTGCTTCAGACCCCAGGAAGGCCTGTGCAACATCAAGGCTAAGGTTGTAAGGTTTTCTTTCTTTTGAAATTAATACAAATATACTCATTTTTCTGAATAAGCTGTCAGTTAATGGTTTATTTCATAGATTCCTTGATCACTATGATAAGCATGGTTTATGATGATGTCTATACAAGGTGCTATTTAATATTTTTCTTGTTTGTGACTGCAGGTTTACGAGGATAACTCCTTCAAGTGCATGAAGGACAACAACAACTTCAAACAAGCACTGGACATATGGTAAGTCTTCTACACCTCTATAGAGATTTTTGTAAATCATATATGCTTAGAGAAAGATTAGTTCATTTGGTTGTTTGTTGCTAGATTCTTTTAGTACTACGGAGATCGGTCTTGTTTTCAAGACGGATTAATCCACACAACAAATTGGCTACTCCGCTGGGGAAAGAACTTGTTGTTTTTGGTTCTCTTTTATTTTGATTTGAGGAAAAGTTTTTCCTGGTTTTTGATTGATGGATATCTGCCTGGGTAGCTTAGTTTTTCTCTGTTTTTGAAAATTTTGAAATCTTTTAAGTTTTTCTTGAACTTTTCTGGGGACCGCACTTTGTTCTTTTGCACAGTGCGGGCAGTTTCGCACTTTCCTTAAGTAAACAGTGCGGGACCGCACCTGTTACTTCTGGGAGCTTGCGGACCCTGTTAAATTTTTTGAAAAACTTTAGATTTATTTTTTCCAATTTAGTTTAGATTTAATTTAGGATTCTTAGCATCTACCCAGATCTGTATTTTTCTGTCAAAAAGCCTTGTTTATGAATTTCTTTTAGCAAATTCTTCATCTCATCAATATCCATTAAGTTAATTGGGTGTTTTGAGTCTCTTTTTTGAGAAATTCTTAATTTGATTTCCTTTGGTCATTACTTGGAGGTTTGTCTCAGTCTTTTCACAATTTTACATCTTTTTGCTTTTGTTTTTGCTAAATTGTGTATGAGTGTTAATCGCCTTTGAGTGTTTTTTGATCTTTGGAACTCTCACCCAATTTTCTTGACTTGCACTTGATTGGTTCTTAGATCACATTAGAATCATCTTGTGTTTGAGAATTCTCTTGCATAGATCACATTTGCATAATTAGAATTCTAATTTTCAGAATATGAATGAAAAATGTGCATAGATTACATTTTCATACTTTTCAAGTGAATTGTGCATAGATTACAACTGCATAGTTTACATTCTGAAAAATCAATCATAGATTTAGATCAATTTTCTTTGATTTGAATTTAGATGTTTTTATGCTTGTTTTAAAAACACAAAAATAAAAAATTGTTTTGGGATTGATTTGCATTAGTTTTTCTTAATGAAATTAGTGCATTAGAGAATTTGTTATATTTTCTCTTAGTGATCAATTTTTTGCATTGTTGGAAGTGAATGGAAACTCTCTCCTTACTTTAGTTAGGATTCATCGAATTGAAAAGATTAAATTATCATATTCGATTGCATTTAGTTTTGGGTCGGGTCATAACACCATTGGTTTCAAATCCATTTACCCTTTGAGTAATAACAGCCTAAATAACACAACGCTTAATTAAAATTCATCTAGTAATTTTTACATTTTTAGGGCTCTTTCCACCAATCTAGCTTAGCATTAGTGCTTTGGAATAGGTTGTAGTTAACTTTCCAAAGCAACTAAAACAAACAAGTAGATAAATATTGCGGTAGGAAATAAATCCAATTGTAATTGGTACAATCTGGGATGCTTCTCTTAAAGAAGTCAATCACGAGATCATGTCCGAACCTTTGAGACAATCAATTCTGTTTCATTGGGAAATATAGAAGATTTTGCGTGCATTACAAACGGTAAACCTTAGATTAACCATTGTTGAGGAGCCTGGGGTCACTTGTCGATAAACCTCGGATTGACCATGTCGAGGAGTCTTCAAGGGGATTAAGCTTTGTTACTCTGCCCTTGCGCGTGGAATCGGATCGTAGACTGTTCCCCCAGTTGTATTTGTTACTGTTGGTAACCTTAGTGTCCATAAACTTAAGATTATTTCCTAAGGTGACGGTGAAGGAAAGATCTCACTGTACCTGGAGCAGACGTCGACTAGAATCACTTGGACTCTCTGGGGGGTTCTCTTCACTCGAGATGGTTTTGTGAAGAAACTTGTGCCAGTCTGTTTCATTAAGCAGGTTGTCGGGGTAACTGTTCCAACCGCCCTTTCTGTATTAAATTCTATGATGTTGGATTTCATCACCAACTAGTGTTTTTAGTACGGGAAGTTACTGTTTGTGTGTGGTTTGACTCCTAGATTTGATAGCGTGTGTTAATTTGTTTGTTTTTACTTTTTGAGACCATAGGTGTGAATTGTGAATTTTAATTGTTAGGTGTAAATTGTGAATTGTTAATTTTAGTTTTAATTTGTTAATAAAATTCACTGAAGTTGAATATAATGGCAACTGTTCCGGAATTTACCAACCAAGGAACCCCTCTTAACGAGAATCCTAGTACTTTTCCTTGCTTTAGAAATGTTGGTCCTCCTTATATGGCTACATTGTCATTACCTGGATTTACAATAGGTTTACCGATATGGTTATTTTCAACTTCGTTGGCCCCGAATACTCCAATTGTTCCACCTCAACCGGATGCTTCACTTCAACAGAGTTCACCATCTCAACATCACCAACCTTCTATTGACCCTTTACCTTCTTCGCCTAATATTTCTTCCTCCATTTCTTCCTCTTCGCTTGGTAAAATCCTTGATGCTAGTAACCAGGTGGCTAAGAAGAAGAAGAAAGGGAAGAAGAAGAAGAAGAAGAAGCAAGATAAGAAAGAAGTCAACCAACCAACCATGGTTGTAAGTGTTAGTTGTGTTGAGGAAACCTCCAACATGCATCGTAAACCCAAATACCCTTGTAGGCTTTGTAAGGGTGACCACTTCCTTATCAATTGTCCCAGTATTCCAAAGGTCTTGGAAGTATGGTCAGAAAAATCTCATCAACTTTCCGTTGATCCATCAACCAGTGATAGTCAGGTTGTTGGGAAAAAGGGTAAAGTTAGGTTTCCTTGTAAGTTATGAAAAGGGAGTCATCAAACTCACATTTTCCCTCACATGGATGAAGCCTCAAAATTATTGGAAAACCTTACTGTTCCACAACAAGAATCTCCAAGTGGTTACCATAAAATTTCTCCCAACCTACCGTCAACTGACAGAGTGATTGATCTAATTTCAAGTACAGTCGATCCCACTCTTCCATTGGAGAGTGAAACTCATATCACTCAGGTTGATGATCCATTAGTTGATCAAGTGGTCGATTCGATTTCACATTCGGTCAATCCCATTCTCCCTGTAGAGAGTGAACTTCATACCACTCAGGTTATTTTTGTTACATCAGATTCTTCTATGCCGGGGGGCATTTCACATGTTTCTATAGAACCCCCTCTAAGTACTGAGGTCTTTTCCTTTGATTGGAATAGATTTATAGAACCTTGTCTTCCTTCTTCCATCCATTTCCAAATCATTGTGAAGTTTGGTGGTAGGGACATACACCGCACACAGGTAGATGAAGGTGCTTATGTTAGTATTTTATCCTCAACTGTTTGGAAAGCTTTGGGTTCCCCTCAGCTTGTGCCTATTTCGCAGAATCTGAAAGATTTTAACAGAACCATTAGTGAACCTTTAGGTGTCCTTCCTAATTTTTCTATTACTTTGGATGGTAAAACTGTCTGTATTGATCTTATGGTAGTTCGAGGCCCCTTGGATTTCAATTTACTCCTTGGGCGAGACTATGTCTATGCAATGAAAGCTGTAGTGTCGACACTCTTTAGCGTGATGTCTTTCCCTCACAATGGAAATATTGTGACTGTAGACTAGCTTTCGTTCCCTAGTCTTGTTTCAACTACCAATAATATGACATCCCTAAATGTTCCTGATTCTAAAGTGGTATCTACCTCGCCACGGGTTAATTATGTGGCAACTAGTCCCATGTTTTCAATTACCGATGTAAGTGAGCCTCTCATTGTTTGCTCGTCTTCCTTTGAATTAGATCTGGTAATTGACATGGAAAAATCTATGGGATTATTTGAATGCGATGTTCTTATCCCTTTTGAGTCCTTTGACATGTGTTCCTTCCAGAGAACTATTCTTCCTTCTGATGAAGACCTCTTGGAAGCCATGATCAAGGTGTGTCCATTGACATGTGTTTCTTCCAGTTGGAAGCCATGATCAGTTTCTGAGGAGAGTTCCTTTTACTGTGTCAACCTCATTAAAAAATGAATCAGTTAGTCGAGAGCATAGTTCCTTTTCTTGTGTCAACCTCATTAAAAAATGAATCAGTTAGTCGAGAGCATAGTTCCTTTTCTTGTGTCAAGCTCATTAAAAAAAAATGAAACAAGCTTCCGAGGAAAGTTATTTTCCTGTGTCAACCTCGTTAAAAAATGAATCAAGTATGAGGAAAATTCTTTTCCTATGTCAACCTCATTAAAAAATGAATCAGTAGGTAGATTGTAGAGAGTAGATTGATAGATTAGACATAAGTAGTTTCTGAGGATGGTTACTGTTACTGAGTCAACCTCATAAAAAAATGAATCAAGTATGAGGAAAGTTCCTTTTACTGTGTCAACCTCATTATAAATGAATCAATATATCAAGAGGAAATTTCCTTTTACTGTGTCAACCTCGTTAAAAAATGAAACACGTTTCCATGAGCATAGTTATTTTGCTGTGTCAAGCTCGTTAAAAAATGAAACAAATCCTACCCTAATTGAGTCGAGTCTTTGACTAGATCTCGTAAATGTTAAGTCGTATATTTAGGTTAGTTTTTGTATAATTTTCTTATAGTTTTAGATCAGGTCTTTCATATGATCTCGTAAATGAACCTTCATTCCATCCAGCTATTAATTACTAGATGTGTACTTAGTTGAATGAAATGAAGCTGGGGGGGCATGCACTCTAGCAGTTATGCTTAGGGGGCATCAAGCACAATTTTCTCTATGTTTCGAGCTTGTGCAAAAATGAAACCACTTTGAAGCACAATTTTTCTCTGTTTCAAGCTTTTGTAAAAATGAAACCTATCTTGAGTCAATTTCGGTTATTTTCAAGACTCGTTAAACTCATGAAAATCCTGAGATTATTTTGCTATCTTTCATTCTCGTAAAACACATGAAAATGCCGAGTTCTTTCCGTCTTTTCCTGCTCATAAATTAAATTGAAAGTTGGCCACAGGAGTACATTTTAGTCCCTTTTTCGAACTCGTTAAAACTTACGAAAAAGAGAAAACCATGAGTACATTTTTATCCCTTTTTCGAACTCTTTAAAATTTACAGAAAAAGTGAAACTACTGAGTATACTTTTATCACTTTTTTTGGACTCTTGAAAATTACGAAAAAGGGAAAACTTGGAGTCCTCTTTTAAGCCCTTTTCAGACTCTCTAAACATGAAAATATTTCCAAGCACTTGATTATTCGAACTCGTTAAAGTAAATGAATGATCGTCCCTTCAGTATAAGTTTACCCCTTTTACGGACTGAAATGGACTATTTACGAAAAAGGTATACGTTGACTAATTACGGTCAATGGAGTTCTCTCCCGCATTATTTTATCCTTTTTTGGGCTCAAGAGACTAAATTTACGAAAAATTACCCCCATGGAGTCTTCTTAAGTTTTTTCTTTTGACTCCCTAAAATTGAAAAAAAACTGAGTTTCTCCTATACTAGACTCGTTAAAATTTAACAGTAAAGGACCTGTTCAATTTTTAAATAGGAACGAACCACTCCTTCTTAGGGTTCGAATCTTAAACTAAGTTGGACTCATCCGAAGGATGAGATTTTAAACAAGAAAATGTTGTCATCCTTAAGCTTGTAAAAAATAAAGAGGTACTTGCCAGAAATGGTGGGGGAAAAGAGAGAAAAACGATCCTGTTTGTTACATTTTGATTATTCAGAAAACCGTTAACCACTCTTGAACACGACACTTTTTGTTCACCTGGGTTGGGAAATCCTTTTCCTAACATTTAATCAAACCATATTGAAAGTCTTCAGCCGGTTTCTGGGTATTAGCTTTGGGTCAATTGTCACCAAACCATCTGCAGTGTCGTTATGTGTTCAAGAGGACAGTTCAAATAAACCATTCATTTGAAAAATATTTGTCTTCCATTTTGACCATCCCTAAGTCAGTCCTTGCCAATATATTTCTTCAAAACTTGATCTATGATTTCGTGTCGTGGGCTTGCCTACGATGGATCACTTTCTATCGACAACAGCTCATTATCTAGGAAGTTGATCTAGAAATCGTCAGTACCTTGAAATCTACATGCCTCAATGGCAGGTTTCTCGCCTTCGACGATAGGTTGCATAATTGACCTTTGATCGAATGATTCCGTGAGATGTTCGACTTCAGCTCATTCATTCACATTTCATGGATTGTACTGGGTACTTTGAGAACCATTGACATTACTGTTGGTTACTCTCACACTTGTTAATAGTTTACATCATTGACTGGTAATCAAGTGGTTTCTACCATGTTCGACTTCGACACATTTATTCACATGGATAGAATCGTTACTGGTTCGAGAAACAGAAATCAAGACCCTGGATCTAGTTTCTACCATCCAGGTTGCGAGGAATTTTTGTTATTCATTTATACAGTGGAATATTCATAAACATATTGCTGCGTCCATGCTGTGTCTACATATGTCTATACTGTTGATGTATTGAAAATCATTCCTGTATCAAAATAGTTTAAATCAGTTTTCTAGTTAGTTTTGATCTGAGTATGGGAATGCCTACCTCAATGATGATATGATTACATATATATATTTTGCATTGATTTTTTTTTACAAGTTCCGATCAGGGTGTCCATAGGATGATCCTTGAAATGATAAAGTACTTCACTCTTCATATATGACAGACTTCATCTTCATCTATTTCAGACTTCGCACTTTAGGGGGCAATCTGTTACACTAAAACTGTCACCTTGACATTATGCTAACTATATGAGCTCATTAACACTCATATATACCTCCTCTGCAAGTCTTACAACCTTTAATCCTCATGTCAAGCCTTGAAACAAGAAGAAAAACCCTAAAAACCTCTGACAGAATGGGTACGCAGGTAACATGAAGCCTACCTGCGTTCCTGGCTTGGGTACGCAGGTAATGCATGGCTTACCTGCATTCCAGAACGCAGTTTTCCTTAAGAATGCCTGCGTACCCCCTCCAAACTCAAAAGAGTGATAAAGTAAAGTAAAAATTTGGTTTGAGGTCAATTCTAGAAGGTTCTAGATGAGAATTTTTGGGGATGAGTACGCTTTGATAAGGTGCATGTATCCCTCACCTTAAGGAACTAATCCCTTGATGTGAGGAGTCTATCCCTTTGAAGGAGGATTCTATCCCTTCAAAGGTGGAATCCTAACCTCCTCATTTGCTCTATAAAAGGAGGCATTGGGTAGCCTCAAATGGTTAGATTTTGGAGATTGAGAATTGGAGTTCAAGCTTTAGAATAGTTGAGGTTAAGTGCTATTGAGATTCAGACTCAGTTAACTAAGAATTTTGTGAGGAGAGACTACATACCTCTATTTGTCTTGGTTGGAGGAGTGCAGAGCTTATCAAAGTAGAGGAGACTCCTGCTTCGGACCCAGGAAGGCCTGTGCAACATCAAGGCTAAGGTTGTAAGGTTTTCTTTCTTTTTAAATTAATACAAATATACTCATTTTTCTCAATAAGCTGTCAGTTAATGGTTTATTTCATAGATTCCTTGATCACTATGATAAGCATGGTTTATGATGATGTCTATACAGGTGCTATTTAATATTTTTCTTGTTTGTGACTGCAGGTTTACGAGGATAACTCCTTCAAGTGCAAGAAGGACGACAACGACTTCAAACAAGCACTGAACATACGGTAAGTCTTCTACACCTCTATAGAGATTTTTGTAAATCATATATGCTTAGAGAAAGATTAGTTCATTTGGCTGTTTGTTGCTTGATACTTTTAATACTAGGGAGATCGGTCTTGTCCGCAAGATGGATTAATCCACACAACAGGACCATGGCAATATTTTCCCTGAAGTGCAAGAAGAATCATATGGAAAGGGAATGCCCATTAAAGTCCATAGAAAAATGTGACATCTGTGAGCTGAATCATGTAACAAGCTCATACCCTTCCTTGCCAGGCCTGAAAGCGATGTTTCAAGGAGTAAGGGAGGAAATGGAGCAATTGTACCTTATGGGCGCTAGGAAGCCGTGGCAACTTCGACCACCGATGGGAAATCAAGGTATGTACCTAGATACATCTCAATATTTCAATAAATACAACATGAATACTCAAACCATGCCTTGTCCCCCTATGTGGCCGCAATACGAGTACCCACTGTGGCAGCAATGGAACCCTCAAGCCAGTATGAGCTCACCATGGGCTCCAACTTGGCGAGGACCCTCTTTGGGGCAGTTTCCTCAACATATGCCACAACAGAAACTCTAATTACCCTCCAATGTGCCTCATGGTTATCAGCCTGTCCATCCTCAGGTTCCAATGTAGCCTAATCCTAATCCCAATAATAAAGGATCCCATCAAGATGATGTTCTTAGCCTGCCTTCATATAGTATCTCTACTGCAGAACTATATGAAATGAATTTGCGATTAGGTTGAATAGTCAATGTCCAACCCCCTTCGGTTATCATAGAACAACTTGATAATGAAGAAAGAGAGGCACAAATGACTAGTATAGAGCCAAAACAAACTGTTAAAAATCAGATGCCTCCTGCAAAACAACATCAATCTGAACCACCGTACCCAAAGAGATTGATTATGAGTAAACCAAGCCCACAAGTTGAATTTGATTTATTAGGAGAATTTCAGAATTTATTTGTTAAAATTCCCTTGTTACAAGCTATGAAGGATGTGCCAATTTATTCAAAGACTCTTCGGGAATATTGCTCAAAGAAACCTGCGAAGAAAACTAAGGACCCCCTCACTATACATGTCATGGGAAAATTATTGGACTTCATGATGGGAAAATCAGTACCAGTGAAATATGGAGATCCAGGGAACCCGGTTTTGACAGTACAAATTAATGGGGTAGAGATTCCAAATGTACTGGTAGACCTAGGCGCTGCCATCAATGTCATCACCACTGAAACCATGCATACAGTAGGCCTTCAAAATTTAAAGCATACACCTACAATGTTTGAATTGGCAGATCGATCTACAGTCAAACCTGTAGGGAAGTTGGAGGACATGAAAATTTCAGTAGATGCATGGCATTACACTGTAGATTTCTTGGTATTGCATACATAATTTCAGTGGGTGGTCACCCCTTGATTCTGGGTAGGCAATGGCTAGCTATTGCAGACATTTATATTGGGTGCCGTTCAGGAAATATGGTCATCTCTAATGGGCATAATACCAAGAAATTGGTACTATACCCACCTGCAGAACCAGATGCTAAAAAGTCAGCAGGTGACAAGAAGGTTGTATCTATGATAGAGGTCGAAGATGAAGAAGTGAGACAGGTCCTTACTATCAGGCAAGCCCTTCAGTTGAAGATGGAATCAGAAGATGACGTGATTAATTCCTTCATGAACGATCCTTGTTCCGTTTCAGAGTCAAATTAGCACGTCTTAGAATCCATTCTAAGATGTGAAACTCAGGAAGTTATTGAAACAACGAAAGAATTAGAGGAAGATTTTGATGCACCTCATGAAAGTGTTCAAGTGGAGATAGAACTGGGGAAAACTATGAATATTAATCCAGGTCTGTCAGAATCCCAGAAGAAGCAGCTGGTAGATGTTCTTCAGAAGCATAAGGAAGCTTTCGCCTGGGATTATTTAGACATGAAGGGGATCCTTGCCAAATTATGCACCCATCACATATATATCAAGGAAGATTGTAGTCCTATAAGACAACCTCAGAGAAGGATGAATCCTGCATTGAAAAACATTGTGAAAGAAGAGCTTCAGAAATTATTGGATGTGGGTTTTATCTACCCTATCTCAGACAGCCAATGGGTCTCATCACTGGTAATGGTCCCTAAGAATAATGGTAAATGGCGGATCTGCGTGGATTATCGAGAGTTAAATAAGGCAACACAAAAGGACCATTTTCCCCTACCATTTATTGATCAAGTTTTAGACACATTGGCCGGTAAGAAATTTTTCTCATTTCTGGATGGGTTTAGTGGATATAATCAAATCCAAATCGCTCTTGAGGACCAGGAAAATACCACTTTCACATGCCCCTAGGGAACATTTTCATACCGGGTCCTTTTTTTTGGCCTGTGTAATGCCCTTGCAACATTCTAGAGGGAAATTTTGGGAATCTTCTCCGATCTAATAGATGATGGTGTTGAAATTTATATGGATGAATTCACTCCATATGGGGAATCATTCTTAGAGGGGCTAAAAAATTTAGAAAAATTTCTTGAAATATGTATACAAGCGTGTGTTTCCTTGAGTACAGTAAAATGCCTCATGATGATGGAAAAATGAATTGTTCTGGGACATTTGCTTTCAGCGAAAGGAATCATGATGGACCTAGCAAAGATAAAGGTAATTCTACACTTTCCAACACCTAGAACACCCAAACAGGTACATACTTTAATTGGCTGTGCTGGTTATTATAGGTGTTTCATAGAAAATTTTGCAAAAGTAGCACACCCATTATTTCAATTACTGACAAAAGACTCAGAATTTGTGTGGTCAGATGACTGTGATGTAGCCTTCACAAGAATTAAAGAATTAGTCTGCAGTGCCCTCATTCTTAGAGGACCAGAATGGATATTACCTTTTGACATTCATATGGATGCTTCCCAAACATCAATTGGTGCAGTACTGGGACAGTAGGAGGATAAAGTACCTTACGCAGTCTACTATGATAGTAAGAATTTGGCCCTTGCTGAATTAAACTACATGGTGACTGAGAAAGAGTTCCTTGCTGTCGTTTATGCCATAAACAAGTTTCGACATTATATTACCGGGTATTCTACTTTTGTGCACACTGATCATGTAGCCATCAGGTATTTAATGAACAAACCTATTGCCCCTGGTCGTGTTACAAGATGGTTGTTGCTACTACAGGAATTTGATATTACTATAGTAGATAAAATAGGGAAAGAAAATGTGGTTACAGATTTCTTATCTAGGATAGAACATGATGGTAAGAATACACCAGTTGAAGATAATTTCCCAGATGAGCATCTTTTTGCACTTTCTGCTAACACTCCATGGTATGCAGATATTGCTAATTTTCTTGCTACAGGTGAGGTGCCTCGTCACTTGTCCTATAAGGAGCAAAGGAAGATCATTCAACGAAGTACCCGATATTCATGGATGGCATGATATCTCTTCCATACAGGGATTGACCAGTAGATTCAGCGTTGTGTGGCAAAGGATGATATCTATGAGATCTTAAAGGCTGCACATGATGGAACCTGTGGAGGACATTTTGTAGAAAAAAGGACAGGTCATAACGTGCTGCAGATGGGATATTATTGGCCCTCCATCTTTCGTGACGCCTGGGATTATATTCGAAGGTGTGATAACTGTCAGCCGATGGGACAACCTGGGAGAGCAGATGAAATGCCTCTTCAACCCCAGATAGTCCTTGAACCATTTGAGAAATAAGCCATCAATTTAGTTGGACTCTTTAACCCACCTTCTCATCAGAAAGCCTACATCCTAGTTTGTACCGATTATGTAACTAAATGGGTGGAAGCTAGAGCAGTCATGAGAGCAACAGAGCAAGTAGTGGCAGACTTCCCTTTTGAAGAAATTTTTGCTCGATACGGGACTCTTAGAGAAATTGTGTCAGATGGGGGATCACAGTTCACATCCCATATGATAGAGAAAGTGATGCAGAAATACGGGTTCAAACATAGAGTAACACCCCCCTATCATCCACAGGCGAATGGGAAAGTAGAGAGTACAAACAAGGTATTGGAAAATATCTTGACAAAGACAGTAGCAAGTCATCGCCGGGATTGGGCACAAAAAATTCCAGAAGCTTTATGGGCCTATAGAATAACATGGCGGAACACAACGGGGTTTTATCCATTTGAATTAGTTTATGGGAAATCCCCCTTGTTTCCGGTAGAATTTGAAATTAGTGTTGGGAATCTGTAATTTATTAGCAATATTGGCAGAGTCCAATTACAGAAACAACATCATTTCAACCAACTTTGGGATTCTAGGATCTAGCCCTCCTGAATTCGGAGAGGGATCTCTCCAATATGTACAAAGATGGATTTGTCTTTGAAGTTTGAGGTGATGATATTAGGCTAGTTATGAAGTCCAAGGGTTTTGTTTGTTTTTGGATGGTTGAACATGATTGCTGTTAGAGGTGAAAATTCCTAAAGGTAAAGAGGTTCAAAAGTGAGAAGTTGCAAGCAAAAGAGTAAGTTTTGATCAAGAAGAAAGATGATGGCAGGTTTTCAGTCCATTGGGCTATGGAGTCATAATAGGATTTAATTGGAACAAAAAGAGGCAAGAGTGGTCCATGGGGCAAGTCATCTATGTCTAAGGATCTCTTTAAGGTTTGATTTATGGAATGAAGTGATACAATAAGAAAGGGAAATAAACAGATGCAGAACAAAGAGAAGCCCAGGATCTGGTAAGTACTTTGAAACTAGCCAGCCTTTGACCAGGCACTTAAGAAAAACATGAAAGAAAACTAGGATCTGGTAAGTACTTTGAAACTAGCCAGCCTTTGATACACTTCCAATAGAAAACATATAAAAACTAAGGGAAACTTGAAGGCAACCTTTGGAGTAGAGACTAGCGGGCCGGGCTCACCACAAATCCTCTCCTAGCTCTTCTTTACTTGGCTACTTCCAAGACAATCACATAGATAACATAGAATGGCCTAAGATCTGGTAAGTACTTTGAAACTATCTAGCTTTTAACACATTCTAAGGGAAACAATCAAACAATTATACAAACAAGACTGGGACCAGGGCTCACCATATCTTTCTCAGTTCATCTTCACACAACATATACTGTAAGTAACATTCAAAAATAATATTCAGCTAAGACAATAAGACGAGGGAACGCCAGCATTCCTAAGATTAAATTGAATTAAGTCATTTTCAAATAACACAGTTGAAAAAAAACATTTAAATAAAGATTTTTCAGCCAGAGAAGGTTACTGGTATACAGTAGGTCCTAACACTATTTAAACTATTCTTTACAGAAGAATATGAAACATAATGAAAACAGAAAAAAAATCACAAGTTACAATAAGAATAACATCACCGTCAACATAGACCAGGATCCCATAAATCAACTTGTATTGATGCTCCAAAATAGTTACAATCTTCAGGTCCAGTGTGTTAATTCATCTTTCTTTCACAACCTAACTTATCTGTTACAAGCAGAGCTCCAAGAGCTAGTGAATCACTATTTACAATCAGAAGTCTTCAGCTCGATTACATTACAATGCTTCAACAATTACATCAACAACCAACCCCTCACCCATCTTCTACTGAAGTATTTATAGAAGGATGAGGAGGTGAGATCTGATAAAAGATCTCAAATACAATTAATACAGAGTTAATGTCTTTTTTGGCCCTTGGGAGGCTCAATGAAGAAACTGTATAGGTGTTTCATTGTATTAATTGGTTTACACTTATGAATTAAGCTCGGTGGGAGCTTTTGTTGACCTTTGAGGCTTTGTGTGATGCTAGGGCTACTCTGCAGACATTATTTCATTTAATCCCTGGAAAAAGTAACTCTTCGGCTGCGTCGAGGCAAAATATCTGATCCTGACCAATAAATTCTGTTCCTGATTGAATACTTTGAGGCACAGGTGGCACTTTAGTCATTGGGAGGAATCATTTCGCCTTCATTTGTGGTGGTGGAGGGTTTTCCTGATAAAACACTTTAGGTTTTCCTTTAAACTGTGTTTTAGATTTGGGATTAGGCTTTTGATAACTGTCTTAGCCATAATCCCCGCTAATCTGTCCATCAATTATCTGCTATGGTTCATCCTGGTCTTCGACATTGATAATCTTTGACTGTGCCTGTTTCATGGTTTTCTTGCTATCGTGCCAGGCTGCACAAGGTTTATAAGGCATCAATGCCTGAGAAAACATGGACGAAACATGCATTTCAACCCTGCGGGTGATTTCCTTGGATGAATTGAAGATGGGAGGGTCGTCACCCTCCTTCCCTGAATCTTCTTTGAAAACCACGAACGAATGATTTAAACCCTGCAAAATGCGAAAAATCGTTAAGAAATCCTGCTATGTAGGTTTAACTACATTGGAAGGTGCGGAGGAAGCGTGGTCGTTGGATGGCATCATCCAACGATTGGGGTTAATTTGGAGATATCATAGAATGGCAGAAGGAGATTAAATCTGAGCCGTCGATCACGCAAAGATCGACGGTCGGGAGCGGGCGATGAAAAGTTAGCGGAGGGGAAACGTTGACTGGGCAAGGAATCGGGAGATGCAATATAAGCCGTCGATTTGCAGATCAGATCGAGGGCAGAGATTTATTTGCTGCTGCACGATGGCTTGTTTATCGCGCGGGAACTTTGGTTAATCATCAGACATCTTCGACGATCAACCACCGTTGGATGAGTGGGCCCAGATCGGACGACGGAGATCAATTTCGCTGGGCATCCTGGTCCGAACTATAACACGCGGGGGATGACGGTTGCACGCCAGTTTTCAAATCGTACAAGAGACACATGTCAACCGTCGTATGGAATCGCTGGATATTGAGAAAAAACTGCCTTTCGCTAAAGAGCGGTGAAATGGAAACCACACGGGTTTGGAAAACAATGAACGGATGGGGGGGGGTCCACAGGAATGGCGCACTCCGCACCGTCCGATCTGCAGAGCAGATAGACGATGGAGGTTGCTTCACAACTTATACGGGTGGAAACTTTGGAAATGAATTAGAAACCCAAAAACACGAATTTACAAAGGTTTTTAATGTTTTGGGCGGAGAAAATATTGGAAAGGGTAAGCGCCCGACTGCAGGGCTTTAGGGCGCATGGAGGGTGATATGACCGGGGGTTATGGCGAAGGGGCTTAGCGCAACAAAAAATTTCAATTTGCGATGGTATTTCAATCAACCCATCGCATTTTCTATGATTTCGATTTTGCAATGGATCGCAGCGCAGATTTTTGCGATGAACACTATTAAAAACTGCAATTTTGATTTTTGCGATTTGCGATTAGTGCCAAAAGGGTTAGAACTTGGTTCGAGGGTGTGAGTGTATGGAAGAAAAGGGGTTAAAGACTCAGCCTAAGGGCTTAAGACCAACACTTATGAAAACATGCGTTTTTGAATGATTTTCAAAGGAAATGGAGGTTTCCGGTAAGGTTAAAGAGTGAGTCTTTAACTTTATAAGAGTGATTTCCATGAAGGGGAGAAGAGGAATCATGAAAACAAAGGGGATTTAATGGAGAAAAAGGGAAACAAATGGAGGTCAGTTAAGAGTGGGAGAAAAGGGAAAATGATGGTTTCTCAGCAGTATTTTCTCATGAAATCAGCAGAATTTCAGAGCATGAAATGGAAATAGTAAATGAAGATTTCGGACAGAGGCATGAGGCCTTTAAGGAGTCTTCAAGAGCCAACATTTTTTAGTGATAAAATTTGTTCCTTGGAGGCTCAAAAAGTCTTAGCCACCTTTTGGTATAACAAAATATTATAGGTGGCTAACAGTGGCTCCACTTGGGTATGGTGCCTTCTTGAAGGCATCAAGAATTTGGACTTGATTTCTCTGGGAGGCTGACTTGTGCCTGATCCTTTAGATTGCTATTCTTTTGCTGGATGATCTTGCTTTGTTCTGAAAAATAACATCAGTTATGAAAAAATAATGGACTTCATCAATACAAATTTCTACGTACCCAATCCTACTGATCTAACATTTTTTCTTCATCCGAGTCCACTTGGATTGGCAAACTCTTTTCACAACATTTTATTCTTATGAAAGCATAAAAAATAATCTAATTATACTCCTTATTTCTCCCTGAACTCAGATTAAACAATTGAGCTCAGATATTTCTCTACCTAATCTACTGTCTGTTGGGATTAAACTGTCCAACAGACTTTCATTCTCTAAATTCTACAACAAAAATTTAAAAACAGTCAAGTCAAGATTAAGCTGTTTGACTCGCTGTAATCTATGGCATAAAAACAAGATGCACATAGATTATTATTTGTAGAAAAAATAAAAACAAAATGGAAGGCTTAAGATCTGAAAGTTTCTCATCATGGCCTTCTCTTTTCTTCACAGCTCTGTTTTTGCTTTGTTTTTTTGCTGTCTTTGCTTTTCTTCTGGTTCAGATTTTAGGCAAATTAGAACCAGTTTCTCTCTTTTTTGACTCAAAAGATAAAACAGTTTTGAGTCATCTCCTTTTGGAAATTTTGGTTCAGATTTTGAGTTTGTTTGAACCTTCATTTCTAACCTAATCTATCTACTAATAAGCCAATATTGAACAGTTTGGCAAATCAAATTCACTATCCTATCAGCAGAAAAATTTAAAGCTAATTAGTCAAGATTAAACAGTTTGACTAACTAGGAGTGTGTTTTTGAGGAGTGGCATTTGAGCTTGCACACTTTCAAATTTGTTTCTCTTTTTTGGCATGGGGCTTTGCCTTTCTTGTTTTCATTTATGCCCTCTTTTCTTTCTTTTCTTGTTTTTGTATTTTTGTATTTTTTGATTTTTATTCAAAGAAAAAAACAACAACTAACTACATGCTCAGACCTGAGCTTTATTGACATTCCTATCTAACCTATTCTAAACATGGAGTATTTACATATTCATATGATACAAAAGTGCCAATGAAGCCAACTGAGTAATGTCAAGAAGAAGAAGAAAATTTGGCTGTTTGTCAGAGGTATCCATAGAACATATTGAAGATTAACCTTCAATATCAAGGCTATCACAGAAGGTGACAACTTTTCATGTCTCTGGCTCTTGCAAAGGATCACTGTTTGATAATTTGAGCCATTTGGGATTTCCACACACTCTTCCATAAGATCAACAAAGAAAATATGAAGATTCTCTTCTTTATGGTCCTCCACAATTTGTAGGTTATCTACTTCCCAGGCTTCAGCTTTGAGGAGTGTCTCTTCAGTATGCAGCTTGGAAGTATCGTCATCTTTAACCCGCACAATAGCAAACTGTGAAATATTTTATTTCTCTAAACATATGCTTGCTTCTGATATAAATTCATGCTCTTGGAATGGCATGCTAATATCAGTGAAGGGAGAAGTTTTTTCTTGAGAAGATGATATATCCACAGCAGGATAGTCTTCTATTTGTTTTTCTCCTTCATCTTCATCATCCTCTGAACTGGAGGAATCATCATATTTGACAGTGATGTCCTCTTGTAGCCCTGGTATGCTTGGATTCAGTGGGTTGAAATCTGTGAAGAGGTTATTATATTCTTGAGCAGGGGAGTATTTAAAGATTTCCTCTTTTTCAAGAGAAAGCTCCTTTTGCTTAAAAATTTCTTTATTGCTCTGCTCTTCACCCCTCGAGTTGCAAGACTGTTGATTCCCAATTATGTGAAAGCCATTTATGATGGATCACAATGGATGTTTGTGGCTTTCAAGCTGACGATGGTGGAATTCATAATACCAATCAAATGCTGGTTGACCTGCATGATTAGTTTCTTCTTGGAAAACATCATCATCATCAGACTGATTAAAGTTCGAAAATTTATTAGAATAAACCTTTTCATCCATCAAACAGATTGGGATATCAGTTTGCTTTTCTTCTAGTTGATCTACAATTTTATTTCTTGTATCAAGACAACAAGATGGAGTAGTTAGATGAGTAGAAGTGTTTGGTTCAAATGAAGGTTTAGATGCTGGTTGTCTGTTCAATACTAGATCAATCTCTTTCTCTGCCGAGAGAGAAGGAGTTTCATTTTTTCTTAGAACAGAGGTATAGCAATCCTCTTTGTCTTGTGTTGGCTGATTTTGAGGCTTGATGTCCTCTTGAGCCTCTTCTAGCGGAACTTCACTTGTGTCACTAAAAGTTTTTGCATTTAGGTCATGGAGTTCTCTTATCAGCGTGGTACAAGACATAGGCAGGCAATCGAGTTTTTCTTGACAACCTTCTTCATTGCTTTCTTTGTAAGTTTGCTCATCATCTTTTATAAAGTGTTGATCATAATACATGCCTTGGTCAGAATATTGTTCTTGAGGTGATTGGGCTTGCGTCTGATCAAGGGAAAGCCTAGCTTGATCTAGATCATCAACATTTATATTAGCCATCGACCTATCTATTCTTTTTCCAAGCATGTATATCATCTTTTGCATCATGATTTGAATTTTTTCTTGATTATTTTCTTCATGTTCATCATACATGTCTTGTAGTGGCAGAGGTTTTTTTTGCTTAAGGAAAATAATTTGTTCTTCTTGATAACCAATATTCATATTGGCTATAAGCCTATCCACTCTTTTTCCAAGCATGTACATTAATTTTTCCATCATGAGCATATGTTTGTCTTCTGGATCTATATCTAAATCCATGTTTGTAAATCAGAAAAGAGGTCACTGTGTCTGGTTAATCAGTTTAGGGTCTTCTACTAGTGGAGTCATTTGGTCTTCTGAGAGTTTCAGAGTGTGGAGTCGCCAGGTGGAAAACTGTTAGCTCCTAAGGAGGTAAAAGGTTTTATGGTCCACCACCATGTTTATTGGGTACCAATATGAAATATTTTTGGGTTTTTCTGAGTTTTTGTGGTTGTATGGAAAACTAAAAGAGTCTATAAAAGCTGGCCAAGCAACTATGAACTCAAAAAATTTCCCCAGCAGAGTCGCCAGAAATGTTAGTTGCTGGTGGCTCAGCTGGTTACTATAGCAAAAGTTCTTGAAATGATTCTGGGTTCGTTCCCCAGCCGAGTAGCCAGAAATGTTGGGAATCTGTAATTTATTAGCAAGATTGGCAGAGTCCAATTACAGAAACAACATCGTTTCAACCAACTTTGGGATTCTAGGATCTAGCCCTCCTGAATCCGGAGAGGGATCTCTCCAATATGTACAAAGATAGATTTGTCTTTGAAGTTTGAGGTGATGATATTAGGCTAGTTATGAAGTCCAAGGGTTTTGTTTGTTTTTGGATGGTTGAACATGATTTCTGTTAGAGGTGAAAATTTCTAAAGGTAAAGAGGTTCAAAAGTGAGAAGTTGCAAGCAAAAGAGTAAGTTTTGATCAAGAAGAAAGATGATGGTAGGTTTTCAGTCCATTGGGCTATGGAGTCATAATAGGATTTAATTGGAACAACAAGAGGCAAGAGTGGTCCATGGGGCAAGTCATCTATGTCTAAGGATCTCTTTAAGGTTTTATTTATGGAATGAAGTGATACAATAAGAAAGGAAAATAAACAAATACAGAACAAAGAGCAGCCCAGGATCTGGTAAGAACTTTGAAACTAGCCAGCCTTTGACCAGGCACTTAAGAAAAACATGAAAGCAAACTAGGATCTGGTAAGTACTTTGAAACTAGCCAGCCTTTGATACACTTCCAATAGAAAACATATAAAAACTAAGGGAAACTTGAAGGCAACCTTTGGAGTAGAGACTAGCGGGTCGGGCTCACCACAAATCCTCTCCTAGCTCTTCTTTACTTGGCTACTTCCAAGACAATCACGGAGATAACACAGAATGGCCTAAGATCTGGTAAGTACTATGAAACTATCTATCTTTTAACACATTCTAAGGGAAACAATCAAACAGTTATGCAAACAAGACTGGGACTAGGGCTCACCATATCTTCCTCAGTTCATATTCACACAACATATACTGAAAGTAACATTCAAAAATAATATTCAGCTAAGACAATAAGACGAGGGAATGCCAGCATTCCTATGCTTAAACTGAATTAAGTCATTTTCAAATAACACAGTTGAAAGAAAACATTTAAATAAAGATTTTTCAGCCAGAGAAGGTTACTGGTATACGGTAGGTCCTAACACTGTTTAAACTGTTCTTTACAGAAGAATATGAAACATAATGAAAACAGAAACAAAATCACAAGTTACAATAAGAATAACATCACTGTCAACATAGACCAAGATCCCATAAATCAACTTGTATTGATGCTCCAAAATAGTTACAATCTTCAGGTCCAGTGTATTATTTCATCTTTCTTTCACAACCTAACTTATCTGTTACAAGCAGAGCTCCAAGAGCTAGTGAATCACTATTTACAATCAGAAGTCTTCAGCTCGATTACATTACAATGCTTCAGCAATTACATCAAAAACCAACCCCTCACTCATCTTCTACTAAAGTATTTATAGAAGGATGAGGAGGTGAGATCTGATAAAAGATCTCAAATACAATTAATACAGAGTTAATGTCTTCTTGGCCTTTGGGGGGCTCAAAGAAGAAACTGTACAGGTGTTTCACTGTATTAATTGGTTTACACTTATGAATTAAGCTCGGTGGGAGATTTTGTTGACCTTTGAGGCTCTGTGTGATGCTAGGGCTACTCTGCATACATTCTTTCATTAAATCCCTGGCTACTCTGCATACATTCTTTCAGTAACTCTTCGGTTGCGTCGAGGCAAAATATCTGATCCCGACCAATAAATTCTGTTCCTGATTGAATACTTTGAGGCACAGGTGGTGCTTTAGTCGTTGGGAGGAATCAATTCACCTTCATTTGTGGTGGTGGAGGGTTTTCCTGATAAAACACTTTAGGTTTTCCTTTAAACTGTGTTTTAGATTGGGGATTAGGCTTTTGATAATTGTCTTAGCCATAATCCCCGCTAATTTGTCCATCAATTCTCTGCTCTAGTTCATCCTGGTCTTCGACACTGATAATCTTTGACTATGCCTGTTTCATGGTTTTCTTGCTGTTGTGCCAGGCTGCACAGGGTTTATAAGGCATCAATGCTTGAGAAAACATGGATGAAACGTGCATTTAAACCCTGTGGGTGATTTCCTTGGATGAATCAAAGATGGGAGGGTCGTCACCCTCCTTCCCTGAATCTTCTTTGAAAACCACGAACGAATGATTTAAACCCTGCAAAATGCGAAAAATCGTTAAGAAATCCTGCTCTGTAGGTTTAACTGCATTGGAAGGCATGGAGGAAGCGTGCCCGTTGGATGGCATCATCCAACGGTCGGGGTTAATTTGGAGATATCATAGAATGGCAGAAGGAGATTAAATCTGAGCCGTCGATCGCGTAAAGGTCGACAGTCGGGAGCGGGCGACGGAAAGTTAGCGGAGGGGAAACGTTGACTGGGCAAGGAATCGGGCGATGCAATATAAGCTGTCGATTTGCAGATCAGATCGACGGTGGAAATTTATTTTCCGCAGTACGATGGCTTGTTTATCGCGCGGGCACTCTGGTTAATCAATGGACATCTTCGGCGATCGACCACCGTTGGATGAGTGGGCCTAGATCGGATGACGGAGATCAATTTCGCTAGGCATCCTGGTCTGAACTATAACGCGCGGGGGACGACGGTTGCACGCCGGTTTTCAAATCGTACAAGAGACACACGTCAACCATCGTATGGAATCGCTGGCTATTGAGAAAAAACCGCCTTCCGCTAAAGAGCGGTGTGATGGAAACCACGTGGGTTTGGAAAACAATGCACGGATGGGGGGGGTCCACAGGAATGGCGCGCTCCGCACCGTCCGATCTGCAGAGAAGATACACAGTGGAGGTTGATCCACAACTTATATGGGTGGAAACTTTGGAAATGAATTAAAAACCCAAAAACACGAATTTACAAAGGTTTTTAATGTTTTGGGCGGAGAAAATATTGGAAAGGGTAAGCGTCCGACTGCGGGGCTTTAGGGCGCATGGAGGATGATATGACCGAGGGTTATGGCGAAGGGGCTTAGCGCAGCGCAAAATTTCAATTTGCGATGGTCTTTCAATCAACCCATCGCATTTTCTGCGATTTCGATTTTGCGATGGATCGCAGCGTAGATTTTTGCGATGAACACTATTAAAAACTGCAATTTGGATTTTTGCGATTTGCGATTAGCGCCAAAAGGGTTAGAAATTGGTTCTAGGGTGCGAGTGTATGGAAGAAAAGGGGTTAAAGACTCAGCCTAAGGGTTTAAGACCAACACTTATGAAAAAATGCATTTTTGAATGATTTTCAAAGGAAATGGAGGTTTCTGGTAAGGTTAAAGAGTGAGTCTTTAACTTTATAAGAGTGATTTCCATGAAGGGGAGAAGAGGAATCATGAAAAAAAAGGGGATTTTATGGAGAAAAAGGGAAAAAAATGGAGGTCATTTAAGAGTGGGAGAAAAGGAAAAATGATGGTTTCTTAGCAGTCTTTTCTCATGAAATCAACAGAATTTCAGAGCATGAAATGGAAATAGTAAATGAAGATTTCGGACAGAGGCATGAGGCCTTCAAGGAGTCTTCAAGAGCCAACAATTTTTAGTGATAAAATTTGTTCCTTGGAGGCTCAAAAAGTCTTAGCCACCTTTTGGTATAACAAAATATTATAGGTGGCTAACAATTAGCACACTCAGAACAATTCTGGAAGTAAGCTTAGATCTATCAGAATCACAGAAACACCGAATAGAACAACTGAATGAGTTAGGTGAGATTCAATCAGTAGCTGTCCAGAGAACCACTACTGTTCAATAGCAGAGAATGAAATAAGATGATAAATTCATCAAAACTAAGGTGTTTCATGAAGGGGATTGGGCGTTACTGTATGAATCCCGATTTAAGGATTTCAAAGGCAAGCTTCGTACTTGCTGGATGGGACCATATCAAGTGGATGCAGTGTTCGATAATGGAACGGTTAGATTAATTACAATTGATGAGAATAAAACCACGTTTGTGGTGAATGGACACCATCTAAAATTATACCATCGTCTAGCCTCTAAAGATGCCTTTGTCAAAACTCTTTCATATTCAGCTGATCTAATGGTTATAGCAATAGAAGACACTCTCACTCTTCCTTAAAAGGAAAAAAAATTTAAAAAAAAAAATGATGATAATATGTGGTTATTACTTACTTGTTTGTATTTTGTAAGAATAATAAAGAAATATGGCCAGGAGGAAAGTAACATTCAGTGTGTTACTCCATCAGTGCTGCTATAGAGATATTTTGTTTCACTGATGTTGTTACTCTGCAATTGTTGTTACTCTGTAGCTGTTGATACTTTGAAGTTGCTGTTACTCGGTAACTATTGTTACTCCGCAACTGCTGTTACTCTATAGCCACTATTACTTTGAAGTTGCTGCTACACCGCCGATGCTGTTACTCCGAAGTTGCTACTACACTGCTGATGCTGTTACTCTGAAGTTGCTGCTACACTGCTGATGCTGTTACTCTGAAGTTGTTGTTACATCATCGACACCGTTACTCTGAAGTTTCTGTTACTCCACAACTGCTGTTACTCTGCAACTGCTGTTACACTGCAACTGATGTTACTCCGCAACTGCTGTTACTCCGTAACTATGGTTACTCCATAGCTACCGTTACTCCGTAGCTGATTTTGCTCCGTAGATGTTGTTACTCATTGTTGTCGTTACTCACTATTCATGTTATTCACTGATTTCATTATCTGCTATGTTGTTACTACGACAGATATTTTTGTTGTTACTCCACTTTAAGGTATGTCCGCAGGTACGTCTCCGATGATTTTATGGATTTAATTAAATATTTCAAAAGGACGGTCAAACATGCCGAGGACGACCGTCATTTATTTGGGGGGAGGGACCGTCATAATGAATGACGGCGTACTTCGTAAAGGTATTTATGACACAAAATTCCAACTAAACCAAATTTAATGATTTCAAGTACTTTGTAATTATACCGTATGAGTTGGAATGCGTACTCGTATGCACAGAAGTCATATCAGTCACCTTCCAACATGCCGCATTAAATCCTGATAGTATCTAACAGTACTACCATAATCTGTCATTACTCCCAAGCATACTAGTACTGTTTATCCATTATATCCAAAAGTGGCCATGATGCTCTTTCAGTTGCTAACAGTTTGGAGCCTTGTCACTCCCCCCTACCAGCTAACTGTAGCCGTCATGCTGACTCCGCCTTTGCAGCAATGGGTGGTCGATCTGTGCGACATGAACCTAATGCTTCAATGAGAATCCGGGGAAATCGGGAGGTATGACAAGTATTTGAAAATGCAAGTTGGGATGTTTACTTTGACAGGATGAACGGATGGGATGAAGAGATCGTGATGGAATTCAAATTGAATTTAGAAGAAGGAGTTTCTCTGGTTTGTGGAATCGAAATTCCAGTGATCGAAGAAATCATCGCGGAAGTTAGTGGATTGCTGCAAGGCAGAGAGCGGTGGTTTTCAAGGAGAACTCCCCTCTCGGAACTTCTTGAAGCTTTTCTGCAAGCTGGAGAAAGTATTGTGCAGAAGGGTCGGGGATATGACAGAACTTCATTACCTCATCCATGGGGAGAAGTTGCAGAGGTTGTTATAAAATATATGACATGTGAAGGAAGATATTCTACTATCTTCAAATATCACCTCTGCATATTGGCTCATCTGCGATTTCCACAAGCAGAGGCCTTCTCAATGAATGCACCCTATTTTCTGTTAAGGAGCCTTCATTTGATGGAAAATTCAGCTCGGGGGGTGCGACAGGTGTTGGTAGCCTCTCTCACCATGGGCTGGTCCAGTTGCTAGTAATGAAAACCATTGAGAAGATCCCAATTCCGCGGGAACTGTTTCGGAATTCCACAGAGGAGGAAATAGAAGCTGTTGTGGCTGCTACGGAAGAAGGACATGAAGCCATATAGGAGGATGAAGAAGAGGATGAAGCCATGCAGGGAGTTGTAGAGGATGATGATTGCATTGATCAGGAGGAGCCTGAATAGATGGAAATGGAGACTGAAGAGCATGAAGAAGAGATAGTTTCCCAAGAGCAAGATGAAATCTTGGAATCGATGGAAGTTGCATAGATACCCACTGGAACCACGGCCGAGGCTTTTACACAAGAACTAGCCCCGTCCGTGGAGTCAGCTGAGAAAATAGATAGTGCGATGGGCACGAAGGTAAATCCATAGCAAATGAAAGAGGGTGAATTGGTCGACATTGCGACTGAGGCCACTCCACAAGGATCTCCTGTCAATATGGAACCAATGGAGGAGGGTAATTTGATTGAAGAGGAAGTCGTGACCACTCCGACTAGAGAAACCATGTAGGAAATGACGGGAGAACTAAGGTGTGAGGCTGACGCTGCTCCACAAGAACCAACTTCAACCTCGGGGCTGAATGCAGAGGATTTTTTCCAGTTCCCCATCTTTCTTCCTAGGGAAGCAAGGGTAACTCATTCCTCACAACAAAGAGAGGAAGAAAAATTTTCCATTCCTATGGCTTCGAATTTAAAATGAAGGCCACAAATGGAAGAGGCCCCAATAGGCGTATCAACAGGGGAGCATCTTACCAGGTCACCACTGGTCATTAAAACTGGCATAGTTCGAACTGGTAGAAAAACAAAGGGCTTTTCTGATAATTTCGGGGGAGATAGTGAATATTTTGTTCCCTTGAGATGAGAGGAACATGCCTCGACGTTCATTGTAAGCATCCTGGAGCCAATAGATGAATTCGACCAATGGGTATACCGGGGGAGTAATTTGATGATACAGACCAGACAAAATGGCTTGAAACCTATCATTATTTTCCACATGTTTCCTGAACAGCTCAGGCTTGACGCTGCTAATGAGAAACGGTTATTGTGGATCACGGATGTCGACTTGTAAATCTTTGAAAGGTTTGGGTCCAGGGACAGCCCTGAACTCACAAGCTTGGGGAGTTTCGGGCTCTGATTTCTTGGCTGTGACTTTACCCATGACCATCATAAAAATTTAAAACAAAACAAAAGGAAACCAGATGGAATGAAAGGGATGGAATACCTGCGAAGTAAGAGAAATGCTCGGGAAAGAAACGTAGGGGTACTAACAACGACTGGGAAGACCTGGTACTGGGCACTCGCTTTCTCTTATACAGTACTCGTAAACCAAGAGATTTTTACCACAGTAACTCACGGAACACAGTTATACAGGCCCGAGGCAGCTTGGGAAAAGAAATCAGGGTGAAACAAGTAGGGCTGACGTCATAAGGATGTTGACTATGAGACACATGGCATAAAGGGATTGGGTGTTAGACTCTTGTCAGGTGAATATCGCATGTCGGGTTAAATTCCGGTACTGGTCTTGGTACCGGCTGTCCCAGGACTTACCTTACCATTAGATCGTGGTAACAGCTGTACCTTGGGACTTGACCCTTCAAGGATGAAAGGTGATCTTCGTAATAGCTTTCAAGCCCATGACCTTTTCTCCATAGAGCGCTCGCCTTGTGTCATGCTCCTTGACATGTCATCAGGATTCCAGGGGGGAAGGCTTTGCCTTACCCCTATCGTCTGTGAACCCCCCGAAATTGTGCTTGTAATCCTTCATCTATGTGTGTGTCGAATACAAGTGGGTCCTGCCTTATATCCATTTCCTTCGCAATTTTTAAACCTTCATTATTTAGATTAAGGATTTTGTCCTACTCCCACCTTATTACAAAGCGCGCTGGCCCCTTTTTATATATGGCTCATTTAGATTTTATTTCCCCATCACACCCTTTGAAACATAATCTGAATTTGCTACTGTTGGGTAAACTTCATTTTTATAATCTTTCCTCAGACATTAAGGGTATAATGATATAATCAACAGAGCAAAAAATGTAGGAGTCCCTACATCACAGCGCAGACAGAGATAGTCACCTAACTGATTTACTGGATACATGGCTCTTATGAGAAAGTGCATCATGATAGAGCCATGTTCTTTTGAAGAAGCAGTGTAGGAGCCCAAATGGGTAGATGCCATGGTGGAGGAGTATGACTCCATTGTCAGAAAAAATGCTTGGGAAATTCTTCTAAGGTTGGTGGGTAAATCAGTGTCAGATTCAAAATGGACTACAAGGTAAATCAAGCTGCTGATGGGAGCGTCGAGAAGTATAAGGCAATATTTGTTGCCCGGGGCTTCTCACAGATCGAGTGGATTGATTATGAAGAAACCTTTGCACCTGTCGCACGGTATTCTTCCATAAGGACCATCCTTACTCTCTCAGCGCAGATGGGTTGGCACATTCATCAGATGGATGTGAAGATTGCGTTCCTTAATGGGATCATTGAGGAAGAGGTGTACATTGAGCAACCTGAAGGATTTGAGATCTTCAGTAGTGAGTCACTTGTGTATAGACTCAAAAGAGCGTTGTATGGGCTAAAGTAAGCACCATGTGCTTGGTACACACAGATCGACGGTTATTTCACTGGAGTTGGCTTCACCAAGAGTGAGGCAGATGCAAACCTATACCAAATTGTGGTGGAGGGTAAGCTTGCAATCATTGTTATTTATGTTGATGGTTTAATACTAACAGGTGATGAGTAGTTGATACACTCATGCAAGGAAGATCTTGAAAAGGAGTTTGAAATGAAGGATTTGGGCCTCCTTCATCATTTCCTTGGATTGGAAATATGGCAGCAGGAAGGTGAACTGTTTGTGTCTCAAGGAAAGTATGCTTGGGAGATACTTGAGAAGTTTCACATGCAAGGCTACAAGCCTATCGACACTCCTCTTCTAGGAAATTGGAGGAAAGAGGATGCTACATCGACAGAGGTAGTGGATGCCACTGTTTATCAATAGTTGGTGGGTTTGATCATGTATTTATTTAATACAAGACCAGACATATGTTATGCGGTGAACCGGATTTCACAAGCAATGGTTAAGCATACCAAGCTCTTTTGGAAGGTAGGCAAGCATGTCCTAAGGTATCTCAAGGGCACATATGAGTATGGCTTATGGTACAGACAGATGGATGAGGTGAAGTTGCATGGCTTCACGGATGCAGATTGTGCAAGCAGCCCAATGGACAGAAAGAGCACATCAGGAGGGGTTTTCAGTATCGAATCTACAACAGTTTCCTGGTACAGCAGGAAAAAAAGATCTGTGGCACTCATTTCAGTGGAAGAAGAATACATGGTAGCAAGTCAAGCTGCATGTGAGGCTATCTGGATGAGGAAGATATGGTCGGTTGTTCGGTTCACATTTAGATCCTACAATGATACATTGTGATAATCAGAGTTGCATTAAAATCTCGATCAATCTTGTGTTTCATGATAGATCTAAAAATATTGATATCCGGTATCATCATATCAGATATTGTGTGCAGCAGAAGATCATGTTGCTTTAGTACATTCCTACGGAAGATCAGGATGCAGAAATTCTGACGAAGGTGCTCACCAGGAGAAAATTCGAATACCATAGAGGCAGGATCAGGGTGAAGGATAACCCTTATCTTGTTGAGAGGGAGTGTTGAGATTCAACAATATGATGAGCTTAGTGAAAATCAGTCACCTTCACTAAGTGGGCCTGCATGCTATTTTTAGGTGTAAGTCTATTTTTAGACTATGTCTATTTTTAGACATGGTGATCATATTTCAGATGCTATTTGTGGATGGTTGGTCAAGTTGGAAAAATAGATGAAATTGTATTTTTATAATATTGGGCAAAGTCTACTTATAGATCATCGATCTAAAAATCAATTATTGTTAACTCTTAATAATAATTCGACGATAAACATCAACTTATTCTCTTGGAGCACTTAATTTTAGTGTACAGATTTGGAAAATTAGTGGGCTGAAGGAATTACGCAATTCCTAGGGTTTACTAGTGGCTCATGCATGGAGGAATCAATTAGAACTAAAGTGGCAAAGTTATGACAGAGTTGGAAGAGTAGTTTATGGAGTTTTTATTTAGTTTAACTCAGTTAAGTTAGTTAAACTCAGTTGAGCTATTTGTATCTAGTCTAACTGAATGATACACTAGTGAGAGTGGAGTGAATTAATTAGTTAATTAATTCACAAATAATAACTCATTAATCAACTGAAAAAATACAGAAGTTAATTACATTGCATGTTAGTTCCAGTGGAGACCCAGTGGAGAGATAGGTGAAAGGGCAAGATGAACTATCTGTTGTGACTATAGTGATGCATTGATTGCACCACACACACATTGGAGTTGCCAATGAGGATTGTGCAGTCAAGGCAATGGTAATTTGAATTCATTCAGAGCTATTCTTTAGTAGGGATTGTGCAGTGGAGGCAGGCTTCGGGTGGCAAGAAATCAGTGCATGGATTTGCAGATTTCTTTTGATTAGTGTGTGACGATTGATTGTACTGAGAACTTGATGTACTAAGCTTTGTATGAGATTGTTACATGATCTCCATAAGGCATAATATATGATAGTTGGGGTTTTTCAGCTTCAGGCCTTCCCGTTAAACAACTATGTTATGTGCGATTGTTTTCATTGCTTCATGTGTTTGCAATTGATTTTAAATTTCCGCAAAAGATTAACAGTGGAAGGATTCTGTATTTAGCAAGAAGATAAATATTGTTAGATCAGGAGAATCTGTATATATAGATGCATCTTGTATATAATTTCTACATGTCCCGATAATCGATACATACTTTGATAGTCCCTTATTTCTTTGTAATGGGAACTATGTTAGATACCCAATTTGTCAAAGGAATAGGATAAATAAATCATGCTCGTAATAGATTCTCAACTTCAGTTTTGATTGCTACAACTTTCCATGGATGTATTGGATGTAATCTCTGTCTAATAGGCTTAGAATCCGAGTATGTCTTAATTTCATGAATTACAATCTTAGGATCGATACCTGGCATCTCTTCCTAATACCAGGAAAAAATGTCTTCGAATTCTTGAAATAGGGCTTTGTAAATGTTAATCTCTTCCATTGAACAAGAAGCACTTATATGAATGTTTTCAATAATTCCAAGTTTAATCGATATGTCAATAGGAACTGTTGTAGAAATATTTCCCAAATTTGTCTCAGAATCTGAATGTGTAATCGATGTGGTATTTTGTGGTTCCTTGACATAATCAATTGTAAAAATAGACGAAAAATCATTTTCAATCTTATCAAGATTAGGAAAAAAATAAGATCGATGATGTAGATCATCCCATGGTAATTCATCCGATGACAAAATTTCCTGAATACTTTCATCAGTTACAAATACATGTTGAAAGGGATTCGGAAATGATATCAAGGTTGAGCTCAACATAGAAGATGATTCTTCTTTAATCACATTCATTTGATTAGTAAAATTTGATGAGGTGTTAGAATATGATTGTACTGCTACATATGCTGATTCAAAAGGACTTAAAGGCATATGTTGTTGTAAGAGTCCAATTCTGATTCTGAAGGCATAATCCATGTTGTTACACCATTTTTTGGTCATCTAACCTATTATCATTAGATGGACCCAAGTACACCATGTAAGACCAGTTTTACCCTAAGTAAAACTACTTTCACTATGTTAAAACATGAAACCCCAAAAGGAAATATTAAACAAACCTATATTTGTTTGATTTTCCTCATGGAATAATTAATTAAACCATAATTTAATTATTATTCTCAGTCATGTTTAACCCAAAATCAAAGAAATTAATTAGATAAACCTTTATTTATCTTATTATTTTCTAGGAATAATTATTTAAACATTATTTAGATAATATTCCTTGTTAAATATGACCAAATCATCCACAAATAATTAAATAAATCATTATTTATTTAATTATCTTTCAACCACTTCCTTAAATAATTAAATAAATCATTATTTATTTGATTATCTTCTAACAACTTCCTTAAAAAGATAAATAAATCATTTATTTATTTATTTTTGACAAATTAAGGGATTTGACCCAAGTCAAATACCTTTTCCCTCCAACAAATATAATAAAATATTCCATAAAAAGTGGATCTAGATTTGGTTAACATTATTTTAATCATGCACCAAGATCTAGAATGACCCAATATTTTGTTATAAATAGGAGGGTTTTCCTACCATTCTTCACCTTTTGTTGCCTATTAGATCACTCTGGATCTATACACTTGGTCACTCTTTTCTACCATTTGCTGTGTGAGCTCCCTTTGAGTTCCATTCTTTGTGTGGGTCTTCTACACCAACAAGAGAGAGAAATCTTAGATCTGAAGTGCTGAGGACTTCCAAGAACCCATCCCACTGAGGGGAATTGGATACACCTTCTTTTTTTCCTCCCAGGTGCCCCATTAATATAAAAATTCTTTCAAAAATCGTTCTTGTCTTGTCTATTGGTATATGGAGCAAACCCTTACTTTTTCTGCTTAATGTCTTTCCATGCATAGATCTAGTTTTTTGCAGCTCTTTTCTGTCTAACTAACCGCAGCTCTGAAGATATTGGCAGCCAATTTTGTTGTTAGGGCTATTATTTATGCGTAGCTAAAGTGGTCCTTTTTCGTACACTTCGACAAAGGATTCATACTAACAAATGGCGACTCCACACGGGTTTTAAATTACGACCGCTGTCGTTTTTCATATTCCTGCATATCCAGCTACTTCAGACCCTAGGGTTTCTTTTCAGCTGTTTATTTTTCCTATTTTTATGTTTTTTTTCTCACATAAAACCCTAAAACCTTCAAATTTCTAACTTCCATGTGTTTCTGGCCCTATTGCGCAGGTGACAGACATCAGCCGCAACTGAGACGGCAACTTTTGTGAAAATCTGCCGCCGAGACAACCGGAGTTGGGGGTCGCACTTTTCAACCCCTAAACTGCGACCTGGACCCCCAGGTCGCACTTTTTGGCCCAAAAACTGTGACCTGGGTAGCGGAAAATAGCCCAAAAACTGCTACCTGAACGAAAAACAGGTCAAATTTTTTTTTTTGGAATTTTTCTGAAATTTTTCTGGGTTTTGTCTGAACCACTGTCAGGGTTGTCTGACCTTCGTCTCCACCCATTTAGACCTATTATTGCTCTTTTTTACTCAACTAAGTGGGAATCTAGCCCCCTAGGGTTTCAGTACCCTCCACTTTTTGTGGAAGAGTTTTAGCTACTGTAAGTGTCTAAATTTTCAGAGTTTCAGCCTTCCCTTTTTCAGATCTGATACCTCATCCTCCGATCCCTTTAAATCAGCCTTCCTTCCTTTCAAATCACCTCTTGTCGTTTTGTTTGGACCTCTCTTTAGGACCTCCTCCCTGTCCTTTCCGCTTTTTGCTGATTTCTTCCCTTTTTTCCAGCCACCTTGCCTCTGTCTCTTGGCTGTGATATGCACCTCTTTTCAGTAGCTTTACCTTTTAGATCCCTGTCCCTTTTGACCCTAGATCTATTGGCCTCTTTTTAGCGTGTTTTGATTAGATTAGTTTTGAGAGTCCCGCCTTTTTGGGTTAGATTGATGCATGTTTAGCTGTTAAATGTTCTGTTATTTCAGCATTATATACTGTTCTCTGCAGATTTCTTTTCAGTTACGCAACACACTTTTCTTGCTCTCAAAACGAAAAGGGTTTAAAAATTAAAATTAACGCACATCACACACTGACCCTAAGTGAAGAAGCACCTGGTTAACACAGCCTGGGAAAGACTCTAAAAGAAATTGTCACTGCACCTTGTCTGCCCTTGACCTTTCTTGATTCTGTCCCTTTCTACCCTTGTCGGTTTCCTTCTTCCTGTCATCATTTCGCCCCCAAGGCGCCTTTCTCGGATACTTCTTGGCCTTCACCCTCAGTTTCCGGTTGGTCGACCTGCTCCGCCCCACCGTCGTCGAGCCATTCCTCCTTCGAGTCCGCACTCCGACTCCTCTCCTGATTCATCGACTTCTCCTTTTCCTTCTGGTTCTCCCCCTGTCACCTTCACTATGTCTGGTCCAGGGCTTCACTATGTCTGGTCCAGGGCCTCACGCTAGCAGTGCTCCTGGCCCTAATGTCGGAACTACTACTAGCAGAACCGCCACAGGAACTACCTCGGCTGCACCCGTGCTCCCCTTCTTGGCAGGCCTCAGCCTCCCCGATTTGGACCGGTTAACAAACGACCCTATACACCATGACGCTAGTTGACCTGCTATGCCGACAAAGCTCCCTTCTGACATCCCAAAGTTTGAAGGTCGTGCTGGAGAAGATCCTTCCAATCATGTTCGATCTTTCCACATGTGGTGTTCATCTACCTCCATTACTGATGACTCTGTTCGTCTTAGATTGTTCCAACGCACGCTTACAGGCGAAGCTTCTAAGTGGTATGTTGATCAGCCCACTTCCTCCCATACCACCTTTGCAACTCTTGCCCGGGCTTTTTTATCTTACTTCCAGCTTCCCCTTCATTATGACACTGGTATCGAACTCTTGACTTCCTTCAAGCAAACCTCTTCGACCTGCCTTTCTACCCATGTCCAGGAATGGCGAAGAAGATGGAGCCTATGCCAATCTCCTCCCTTCGAAGACCGTGTCTACATGGACTGGTTCCTTAGATCTCTCTTGTCCCCTATCGAGAAAGATGTCGCATCGCATTTTCCTCAAACCGAAGAAGATGCCCTCCAAATGGCGTTAAAGTATGACCTGATCTACGCTTAGACAGGTTATGATCCTACTGTCCTACCTGATCTCCCCAAACCCGGTGATTCCCATACACTGGGGGCACCTCATGTCGCCGACAGTATCGTTGGATCTATCTCTCCTCCATCCGCTCAACCTCTCATGAGCTATGGTTTTCCTGGGGGAGGGGGCACCACTCCCTGCACTTCTCCCCCTCTCGGTAGCACGCATCCAGGATACGACATGCCTCATCCTTTTTCCCAACCTCCTGCTTACCTCAATTTTTCCCAACCTAACCATTACCCTCATCCGCAGCCTGGTGCGCCAGCTCCTCCAGCATATGCGCTTTCGCCTCCCTTGCCTTCTCAACCCCTGCAACAGCCGTCACCGCCCCCTCAAGAGCCGGTGGATGCACAGCAGGGATTCATGGCTACCCAACCACCTAATGGACAGGTGGCCACTCCACCTTCCCCTTCTGGTTCCTCCAATTACCAGATCCTCATGATGAACTCTGATCCACCTCTAACCGTCGACCTTAACCTTCAAACTCGGTCTCGCTAGTACCCCACGCCTCTCGCTCAGTCTGCCCCCGAGTCCCCTTCTTTCGGTTCTACAGAGCCTCTTTCGACAACCAATGGTCCCTTACATATCCCTCAACCCAAAGTTGAGGTCCATACCAATATTCCTAAAGGACCGTTATGTCGAAATGCTGCCTCTGGTCGAGCTGCTCACTCGTATAGCATAGTAGATGATTTGGCGCAATCTCCTGCTGCCATTTCCACACAGGAACTCCTCCAGTCGTGTCCTTCCAAAAAGAAGGCTCTACTATCTGCCGTGGGCACTATAGATCCTGCTGATGACCAAATGATTGTTTTCGACGCCACTCAATCGGACCACCCCCCTCTTCCTCCTTCTGTCGCCTTCCAAATCCTAGTCAAAATCCAGAACGCCAACGTGTCCCGGTGTATCATTGTTGAGGGGGCATCCACCTGCGTGATGTCTGCTTCGGTTTGGAAGCAACTCGGATCCCCTGAACTGGCCCCTTCCACGATCACCCTTTGAGTGTGGGATGGTCATGCCTCCCAGCCCATTGGCCTGTTTCGTAATTGTCCTATCACCCTCGCCGGTAAGACTGTTTGCGTTGACGTCGAAGTCATCGACGCCCCGCTAGATTACAACATTCTATTGGGGTGAAGCTACACCTATGCTATGTCTGTTGTCCCATCCGCGGTCTTTCGCAAGATGTATTTCCCCCATAATGAAAAGATAGTCACCATTGACCAGTTGACATATCATGAGCCAAAATCTTAGACCTCCCCTGAGACAACCATCTCTTCTGTAGCCAACAAGCAAACTGTCGATTCCTTGACCAGCGTCTCTCCCGACGTTTACAAAGATTCCTCCCTGCTTGGAACTTTCCTTAACCTTCCCCCCCCTCTTGTCACCGATCCCAGCTCATCGAATGTTTGCATGATGCAATCGTCCCAGGCTGCCCATAAGCGGCCTGCCTCGGCTAGTCAGCAACCTCCCCCTTGCCCTCCGCAACCCACTCCTAGCCATTCATCTCAGCCAGCCGGACCTCCTCCTTCTGGCCCCACCCCTACAGCTGGTATCCCTGAACCCCTTTACTATCCTGGATCAGTTCCTCCTGGCCTTAACCATCTCGAAGCCGTCCCTCCTGGTCATTACCCTGTTGGGCAGATCCCTTTCCTAGCTCCCCCTCCCGGAGTATATTCTGTCCCCGTCATGGCCACCCTCTCTCTCCCTAACTTGACCTTGGGCATACCGGTCTGGTACCTTGATCCCCCAGCTGCCACCCCCCCTGGTCATCCCAAGCCCTATATAGCTTTGACAGCGGTTCAACCAGTCCCCCTAGCTTCCTCCATTGCCACTGTGCCCCCAGCACCTCCACAGGACCCTTCTCCTGTTGTGACGGCTCCCGGGAAGAAAGGCAAAGCTCGCAAGGGGGCATCAAAGGACAAGGCTGCCCCGACAAACCCTGCTCCTCCTCAGCCTCCAAAGCATACCATCCAGTGTGCTTTGTGTGATGTTGTCGGTCACGCCTCCCATACCTGTCCTGCATTGCTTCATCTCAAGCCCATGGTTAATGTCACGTTCCCTGAGTCCGCGGTCCCAGAAGCCTATGTTCCTTCCACGACCGCGGCCAAGAACCCCAAGACTATTCACACCAACCACCCCTGTGCTTTGTGTGATCTTCATGGCCATTACACCCATCTTTGTCCCCGCCTCGAGGACTTCCGCACCTCTATCGTCGCGGTCCACCAATTCGAGGCCAAGCAGAATGAGTCCACCTCTCCCCTATTTGCGCATTCTGCTTCAGCAGAACTACAAGATATGACTGCTCCCATTGACATTCCCCCTCATGATGTCGAGATGACAGAGCCTTCATCCAGCATTTTTTACCTATCATCATCCATGAGACCCTCGGGGAACATTCCATCTAAATCCTCCCCTATTGTTTCGCTTGACCTTCCTTTAACGATCATCTTGGGCTCAACATCGGTAGATCCTTTATCTACTTACTCTTCAGTCACCCCTTGTGACGATGCGCATGTGAACCTCTCTTCTCTTGATGATGATTTCGGTCACTTCACCACGTCAAGTGGTCTTTCTTCCACTAGTCACTCCATCTTCTATCGCGATGACGACATTATGGAAAAAATCCCCACCCCTGATGTTATCTATTCCCCCTTACATCGAACCCATGCGTTCACACCACATCCACCTTGTGGCCATTACATTGAAACCCACTGTTTGGGTAAGGGGGCACCCACATTTGAGAGACCAAGAGAAGCAATTCTCCACAACTCTCTTAGTGGATCTGGTCGTGTTGACTTTAGTCCCAGTATTCTTCCACATTTCGAAGAACCTCTAGGGTCCCATATCACTTCATATCACTCTAGGGATGATACCCCTTATCGTTCCCTCATCTTACATCAGCAACCCAGTCTCTTAGACATTATTGTTGACCAATCTATAGCTTTTATACGAGAGCATCAGTTCATTATCTCCAAATCCTCTTTCTGGGATAGTGACACCATGTATGCCAACTCGGAAACTTAAAGTCCATTTGATCCCTATATGCAGTACCAAAAGAGATTGGTAATCCTCCATTTCCTTTCTCACACTGCATAACCATAACGAGAACAAATGGCACACCACATCATTTAAATGTGTTTAGATTCCCCTTTTTTCTAAATACATTTTGGCATGAACACACCATGCTCGGGGGCACCTATGCCCCTCAACCATAACCCTCCTCACCTCGTTTTTGGAGAGGAGGCTGTCTTACCAATCGAGTGTGACATCCCTTCCCTTAATCTGGTTGTTGAACTTCTCCCTGACACCCAACCTCTAGAACAATGACTTATCATGCATGAGCATGCCTCTGAAGACTGCCGTGTTGCATTGCAAACCATGGAAGCAGCCAAGAAATGCACCAAAGCTCAATATGACCAAAAAATCCAGCCTCAAAGGCGACCTTGTTCTAGTATGTGACCAAGCCCATAATGTCCTTGGTCACGGGAAGTTTGACTCATTATGGCTAGTCCCTTACGTCATCAGTAAGGGTCTTGGTAAGGGGGCATACCTTTTAGAGGACTTCGAAGGCAATCCTCTTCCTAATCCTCGCAATGCACTCTATCTTAAGAAATATTACCCTTAGCATTTCCCTTCTGAGATGCATGTTTTATGTTCTTTTAGATAGCTAGCATCTTTTTTGTACTTTCATCCTTCTCCAGGAGCTATTTTTTCCAAGAAGGATCACTTCACCTCTCCTTCAAATTGAACTTCCTCACTTACAACACTTGTACTTGGGGCACCATTTTGCCTCCTTACTTGTCTTTGTTCGTGTCAATTTTCGTCATGAGTTAACATCTTGTACTCATGTTTTCATGGTCCCCCATTGGGCCTTTACTGTGTGGCAGCACCATCAAGTCGCCCTTGTTTAGAGCATCCAAGTTGAGTCATCATCGCATTCATGGAGTCTATCCCGAGTCCCTTCGTACCCCGCTATAGCCCTCCACCATTCATTGCTTGGTCTCTCTCTTGTGTCGCACATTATGGCCTTCAGTCCCACTGTCCCATATCCCTTATGATATTGCGTCAGTCACTGCCAGGTCATTCATGCCCTTTATGCTCTACCAAGGGAAGTCGTCCATTCGCTACTCAGTCCCTTCCATTTCACTCTCATCATTAGTGTCAGTCTGTCCGTCGCTCTACTGTTTTCTCTTGTGCCTTAGTTGGGGACATCTCACTCCCTCAACTATGGCGAACCTCCTTCTGTCGACATCAGCACTTTCATTCCAGAAGCCAGGTCTAGAGGGCGGTGTACCTTGGTTCCAGCTTCCACTCTTGTTCGGTGCCTCGGATCAGGCCAAGGGATCTCTCATTTCCCTTTGACTTGATTGTTTCTCCAGCTCCTTTCAGCATGATCGAGATTCGTATACTTGATGGTCTAGTGATCCAGCAGCAGCTCTTGATGATTCCCAGGTGTGTGTGAGATGTCTCAACCCTCATGAGGGGGTGGCCCTGCAGGTAGCCCCCCACATGCCCGGATGACCTCTTCTTTGCAGCCTTCGATGCCGCTCCAGATTTTGATGATGTTGGCCTTAGCCACTTGCAGCACCTCTTTGATTTGCATGTATCAGTCAGATTTTGTGAGCCCTTCCCCATTTACGGGGGGCATTTGGGTTGTATTTATCTCATGTACTCAGATATTATTGTACTAGTCCTGGCTGTTATCCCAGGCACAACATGTATGTGAGACTCTTCATTGCATTCTTATCTGGCTCTTGATTATGCCAGCTGTACTTTATGGTTCGGTCCCTTGTTTACTGGACACACTATTCTTTTGTACTTTGTCTCGGCGGGCATAGGTATGCCTCCCCCGCCGCCTTCAGCACAGGTACCCTCTCATAAAAAGAGACTTGTCGCACCTGCAAGTCTCGTCTCCTCAGGGTCTAGTCCTTCAACACACTATCTACCTCATATTTCTCTCTCTGACATCCCTTTTGTTGTCTAGTGATTGTATTCTTACAACGTACTTCGGTCATACGATTTGCTCCTGACACTCGCACGCTGGGGGGCAATCTGTTACACCATTTTTTGGTCATCTAACCTATTATCATTAGATGGACCCAAGTACACCATGTAAGACCAGTTTTACCCTAAGTAAAACTACTTTCACTATGTTAAAACAGGAAACCCCAAAAGGAAATATTAAACAAACCTATATTTGTTTGATTTTTCTCATGGAATAATTAATTAAACCATAATTTAATTATTATTCCCAGTCATGTTTAACCCAAAATCAAATAAATTAATTAGATAAACCTTTGTTTATCTTATTATTTTCTAGGAATAATTATTTAAACATTATTTAGATAATATTCCTTGTTAAATATGACCAAATCATCCACAAATAATTAAATAAATCACTATTTATTTAATTATCTTTCAACCACTTCCTTAAATAATTAAATAAATCATTATTTATTTGATTATCTTCTAACCGCTTCCTTAAAAAGATAAATAAATCATTTATCTATTTATTTTTGACAAATTAAGGGATTTGACCCAAGTCAAATACCTTTTCCCTCCAACAAATATAATAAAATATTCCATAAAAATTGGATCTAGATCTGGTTAACCCATGCACCAAGATCTAGAATGACCCAATATTTTGTTATAAATATGAGGGTTTTTCCTACCATTCTTCACCTTTTGTTGCCTATTAGATCACTCTGGATCTATACACTTGGTCACTCTTTTCTACCATTTGCTGTGTGAGCTCCCTTTGAGTTCTATTCTTTGTGTGGGTTTTCTACACCAAAAAGAGAGAGAAATCTTAGATCTGAAGTGCTGAGGACTTCCAAGAACCCATCCCACTGAGGAGAATTGGATACACCTTCTTGTTTTCCTCCCAGGTGCCCCACTAATATAAAAATTCTTTCAAAAATTGTTCTTGTCTTGTCTATTGGTATATGGAGCAAACCCTTACTTTTTCTGCTTAATGTCTTTCCATGCATAGATCTGGTTTTTTGCAGCTCTTTTATGTCTAACTAATCGCAGATCTGAAGATATTGGCAGCCACTTTTGTTGTTAGGGCTATTAGTTATGCGTAGCTAAAGTGGTCCTTTTTCGTACACTTCGACAAAGGATTCATACTAACACATGTGTCATCATATGGCATTGTACTTGATGTGATCCTATTGATATTGGAAATTTTTCACGGTACATTGGGTGGGGGTATAACGAAATTTCCCATGAGAGTAGAATCCTTCATTAATCCTACACCATCTTCGTATGGGATAGCCAATTTTCCGACATGCTAAATGCTATCTATAGAAGTAGGGTCTAAATAGAAGTATGACAACTAATCGGATTTAGAAATATTTCCTTTGTGAGGAAACATGATTACTCGAAATACTGATGAAACAACAAGGGTCATTGCGTAAGACTAACTACGTCCCAAAATAACGTTGTAATCAAGAGGGGCATCAACAACTTCCACATCTAGGTTAGCGGTTTTTCCTTCTACTTCTATAGGCATATCATGGAGTATTCCATATGGATGAAAACCTCTTCTGTCAAAGGCTTTAAGGATAGTTTGTGATTTGTTAAGTGTTGGAGAACCAAGGTTTTTCCAAAAAATTAACGACATTATACACGTAGATCCCCCCTCATCAATTACAATACGAAAAACTCAAGACTTGAACCTAATGGTCTTGAGGATCAATAGCTCCGATAGCTGATAATAGTAATTTCCTTTATGCTGGACATGATTGCAGCACTTCTACGGCCAACATTGTTGAAGGGGATATGGCCAAATCTTCAACAATTTTGTAATTCTGAGCAGCTCTCACATGTGGATTGAAAGCTGATTTTCAAAGTACACCTTTAGCAAGCAGTTTAATCACTAAATCAGGGTTAGGTTTCTCGATTTGAAGTGGTTCGAAAACTAAAGGAGTTATGGCTAGTGTTTGAATAGAAGATTCAGTCTCTTTACTATTTACCAGACTCTTAGATCCATAGTATTGAGATTGTGTCGCAACCATGACCTAAGACATCATTAAAATATTTTTCGATGAATTGGAAGAAGATCCGATCATTTTAATATCTTGAGATGGAAAAGGATCCTTCAAGACAGTAGGTGTGGGTGAACCTTTGACAAATTTGGATACCTCAGCCCGGTGGGGACACTCTTTGGTATAGTGATCCTCATCATAGATTAGACAAGGATAACTAGGTTTCCCCTTTTCATCAACTTGTTCGGTTTTTTATGTTTTCTCTTTAGGAGATGTATTTTGTTTATTTTTATTCTTTCCTTTATTCTTATTGCCGGTTTTAGCTTTATTTATGGATGAATCTACAACGTGAATGTCGAGAGAAGTTTCAAGGGAAGAATCAATTTTAGGTGAATTTGGTAAAGTGATTAATGGAGAATTAGGTTTTGATGACTTCTTCTTACTCTTGGTAGTACTAACTGTATCAATTACACCATCTATAGAATGAGAACCAAAAAGAGTTGCAGTAATTTGACCTGGGCGTGGTAAGTCAGGAATTTTTTTATATAGAGTACTAGACTGTGTGTATACAAGTTCTAAGCATTGTGCTTGAGCTATGACCTGTTCTTCTGTAAAAAAATATCCCTTGGCTACATCTTCAATGATCTTTGGAAATAGTGATTTAATGAACCATTCTACCAAAATTTGATCCAGAATGAAAACCTTCACTAAACGTCATCTACGTCTCCATTCATGTATGTGATCTAAAATGTATGTAGACATACTTTGTTTTAATGAAGTTAAAATTTTTGTGCCATTTTCATAGCGAACTGGAAACTGAAAGTGAGTTAGGAAAGTTGTTGCTAAGGCATTGAAATTATTGAAAGAGCCTCATGGTAATTCAATATACCACTTTGAAGTGAAGCCTATCAATGTTCTTTGAAAAAATCTCAATTGAATGGAATCATCGATTAAGGAGTTGGATGCACACCAAAGATGATAATTCATCACATGATTTAAGGGGTCTTCTCCCGATTTCCTTCAAACTTAGGTATATCATTGGGAAACTTAGTTAGCATTGCTGGCCAAAACGGAAGATAATAAATCAGATCATTAGTGAGGTGCGACAAATCTGGCAATTCTGAAGTTGCAATAAATGGTAACCTTGAGGAATAATACTAGTACCCGGAGGAGGATATCCAGGATAACCTAGAATAGCCTGTGCGGATGGGATTGGAATACCTCTAGGGTATCCAAGGTTAGCCATACCAAACTAAGGTTGAGCTGGTATTTGATATGTATAACTAGGGTATGGTTGACCTTGGTAGACTGGATTTTGTCCTGTTGGTCCATATTGAAACTGCCCTTGAAAAGGTTGATTCACAAACTGACCTACAAAAGGTTGGCTTGTTGGAATTGTAGCTGCACCAGGTTGTCCTGCAGAGGTTTGAAAAACAGACTGAAAAACAGGTCCATTTTGATGAGTAGTGACTTGAGGGATTTCCTGTGTTACATTTGATGTAGTTGTTTGAAGGGTTGTAGCAACGGGGACTTGAGAAACTCCAGGGATAGATGTACTTGGTTGTTGAATAGAATTTTTCACAGAATATTGGACAAGAGTTCTTGGAGTACTTGGACTAGATTCTTTTCTACTAGGTAGAGATACATGAGGTGTAATTTGAAGTACGAGCTGGGCAGGTTGTTGGACTTGGGTATAACCAAATTGACCAGTTCGCTGACCACGTTGATTATAAGGTGCTTGTACAGTAGGTTGAAAATGTTGTTGATTCAATAATGGGTTCCACACTGTATTAACATCGGTATAAGGATCTCCCATTAAATTTTGTGGTGCATAAGGTTGACCATAACCGGTTTGAGGTATTGGAACATAAGTTTGATAATTGACTGGAAAATTTCTAGTAAAAGATTGGCCTCCTTGAAACGACGGTTGCTTTTGATTGAACTGTTGCCCTTGAGGAGGTAGCTGTCCTTGAATATTTTGTGGCCCTGGCAGAGGGTACTACCCTTGAATAGGTTGTGGCCCTAGAATATGGTATTTCCCTTAAAAAGATGGTCCTTGAGGAGTATAATGCCCCCCAGGCGGTAAATTGCCACCTTGAGATTCAGTTGAAGGAATATTTAAATTCATCATATAAACTTGTTCCATTGTCAAATTTTTGATATTAAATTCATTAAGACCAGTTGATCGTGTAAGATTTTACGAAGAGGGAGATGATCCTAAAAAAGGTTAGAGAGCAACTAGTATCCAGTACGAACTGATGGACCACCATACAAAAAAAATTCCAGCGATGAAGAAAACATGGATGACTCACCTGGCATGTTTGATGAAGACATGTAACTACCTCTGGGTATGGAATAAAAAGGAATGCGGCATGGTGAATATTTGAGACCAATACTATGTAGAAAGTTAGTAAATTGTTGATACCAAGGGTCTGGTTTAAAAGGACTGTAAGGGTAAATTGGTTCACTATACCTTAGATCTAAATATTCTTGACGCGAAGGAATTGTGATCTCTTCTTCCGTGTTAGTAATCTCTTCGATACTAATTGTTGAGCCTCAAAA